>JAPXFY010000014.1:46584667-46617167 GCA_030674185.1 Monoplex corrugatus | reverse complement strand
TATCTAGTAGGCCTCCTTCGGTCATGACTGACCATGGACAAAGTACATCCGTTCTAATGTCCAGATGGGCTGTCTGCTTGGTCCAAGCAGCGTCGCCTGTGACTGTACAGACCAATGCGAGAGAGACAGTCTCTATCGCAACGGTCGCATGTGTATGCTGATGCTGGTCTGTTGGCTGTCATCCCTTTTCTGCGAACTCGCTTTTCTGCTGCAGCAGCTGACAGTTTGTCCTCACCAATCCGCAGCTGTTTCTTGAGAGTAGTTCTCCAGCTGTTGCGGTCGTCTGCGAGGTCCTCCCAGGACTCAGTGTTGATCTCAAGCGCCTTCATGTCACGCTTGCAAACGTCTTTGTATCTCAGCTGTGGGCGGCCAATGTTTCTCTGCCCTGTGGCAAGCTCACCATAAAGGATGTCTTTTGGGATGCGACCATCTTCCATGCGGTGAACATGGCCCAACCAGCGCAGCCGACGCTGTCTCAGCATAGTATGCATGGTTGGGAGGCCAGCGCAGGTTAGGACTTCGGTGTTGGTCACCTTGTCTTGCCAGGAAATGCCAAGTATGCGCCGTAGGCTTCTCAGGTGGAAGGTATTGAGCCTTTTCTCCTGATCAGCATGCGTGGTCCATGCCTCGCTGCCATACAGCAAGGTGCTGAGGACACAAGCGTTGTATACAGCCATCTTTGTCTTTGTGGTCAGCTTGGGATTTGTCCACACCCTTTGTGTGAGGCGGGCTAGTGTTGTGGCTGCCTTCCCGATCCTCTTGTCGACCTCTGTGTCAAGGGAGAGGTTATCGGTGATGGTGGACCCAAGATATGTGAATTGATGGATGGCTTCAAGCTCGTAGTCATCAATGGTGATGGCTGGTGGAGATGGCGTGTCTTGGCCCAGGACGTTTGTCTTCTTAAGACTGATGGTCAAACCAAAATCTTTGCAAGCCTGGGAGAAGCGGTCCATTAGTGACTGCAAGTCCCGCTGAGTATGGGTCACAACTGCGGCATCGTCGGCAAATAGCATGTCTCTGATGAGGGCTTCACGGACTTTTGTCCTTGCTCTGAGGCGGGCGAGGTTGAAGAGCCTGCCATCTGATCTGGTCCGCAGGTGGATCCCTTCTTGCGCTGTGCTGAACGCATGCCTCAGGAGGAGAGCGAAGAAGATTCCAAAGAGGGTTGGGGCCAGGACGCAGCCTTGTTTTACACCGCTGCGTACGTCGAAGGGCTTGGAGAGGTTTCCGTTGAACTGCACCATCCCTTTCATGTTTGAGTGGAAGGACTCAATTAAGCTGTGCAGTTTGGGGGGGCAGCCGATTTTTCGGAGAGCCCTGAAAAGGCCATCTCTGCTGACTAGGTCAAAGGCCTTGGTGAGGTCAATGAATGCCACATACAGGGGCATCCGCTGCTCTCTGCAATTCTCCTGGATTTGGCGAAGGGAGAAGACCATGTCTACCGTGGATCTCTCTGCTCGAAAACCACACTGTGATTCCGGGTAGACGCGTTCAGCCAGTTTCTGCAGGCGGATTAGGAGGACCCGAGCATAGACTTTGCCAACAATGCTGAGGAGCGAGATACCTCTGTAGTTGTTGCAGTCGCTCCTTTCGCCCTTGTTTTTGTACAGGGTGACGATCTTGACGTCCCTCATGTCCTGTGGTACAGCTCCTTCATTCCAACACTGACAGAGAACTGCGTGCAAAGGGTGCAGAAGAGAAGTCTTGCAGTGCTTGATGAGGTCTGGGGGAATTCCGTCGTTGCCAGGTGCCTTCCCTGATGCCAGGCTATCAATGGCCTTGCTGAGTTCGTCCGCAGTTGGCTCTGCGTCAAGTTCTTCCATTACCGGCATGCACTTGATGGCATCGAGGGCTGAGGGGGACACCATGTTCTGTGTGGAGTAGAGGTCGGAGTAGTGTTCCGCCCATCTTTCCATCTGTTGGCTAGGATTGCTGATTACTTCCCCAGTGGAGGATTTGAGGGGGGCGATCTTGCTCTGTGTTGGTCCCAGTGCCTTCTTGATGCCATCATACATTCCTCGGATGTTGCCTCTTTCAGCAGCACTCTGTATCTCTTCGCTGAGCTCTGTCCAGTACTCGTTTGCGCAGCGCCTGGCGTTAAGCTGAACCTTACTTCTGGCAGCCCTGAGGATTTGCAGGTTCTTCTCACTGGGTGACCGCTTATACTTGGTGAGTGCGGCACGCTTGGCCTCAACAGTGGGAGTCATCTCTGATGATTTGGCCTCAAACCAGTCGTGGGACTTCACAATTTTCTTCCCAAAGATGGCCATAGCAATGCGGTGCATGGTGTCTCATAGCGTTTCCCATCTCTCAGTGGCAGAGTCTCTGGGCTGCAATGCATCGTATTCTCTCTGAAAGGCCTCTGCGAACTGTTCTACAAGATCTGGCTGAGACATCTTGCTGACGTCAATGCGAGGGTTCCCTTGTTTCTTTGAGCAGTGGAACTTCTTTGGTTGTAGCCTGATCTTGCAACATACCAGAGAGTGGTCTGTGTCGCAGTCTGCGCTATGATAAGAGCGAGTGTGGAGAACGTTTTTGATAGCGGCACGTCTTACTAGGATCAAATCCAGTTGGTGCCAATGTTTTGAGCGGGGATGCCTCCAGGAGACTTTGTGCTGAGGCTTCGTCTTGAAGAAGGAGTTGGCGATGCACAGTTCATGGCAGGCGCAAAACTCAAGCAGTCGCTGTCCATTCTCATTCATTTTCCCCACTCCAAAGGAACCGAGGAAGAAGGGCCATGAGTCATTGTCTGCACCCACTCTGGCGTTGAAGTCGCCTAGGAGAACAAGTTGTTCTGTCCTGGGGATGTTCCTTATGGTTGATGCAAGATTTTCGTAGAACTCATCCTTGGTGTCTGGAGAGGCGGACAGAGTTGGGGCATAAACGCTGATGAGAATGACATAGCCTTTGGTGGTGTTGAGGCGAAGAGTCAAGAGTCGTTCTGAACCACCGCTGCCTGGTTCAATCATGTTCAGCAGGCTGTTCCTTACTGCAAAGCCTACTCCGTGCTCTCTTGGGGCATCAGAACTCTTTCCTTGCCAGAAGAAGGTGTAGTCCCTTTCCTTTAGTGTTCCTGAGTCAGTCAGCCGTGTTTCCTGCAGAGTGGCAATGTCCACATTGAGCCTCTTTAGTTCGCTGTTTTATGACGGCGGTTTTTCTGGCGTCGCTGATGTCTTGCAGATCTTGGGAGAGCCCAGGCATCATTGTTCGGACATTCAAACAGCCCAGTTTCACTGCTGATCCTTTTCCTGATCCGTTTCTTGAATTTGAATTTTTCTTTTTGTTTGGTGCGGTAATTAACGACCTGCTTGTCAGATTTTCTCCTAATCTTCATGCACCCAATGAAGAAGGCAGGTCGTGGCGGGACAGCACCTAACTGGCTGGGGCTGCCCAGCTTAGTTGGGCGGTAGCTGTCCAGTAAGACACGAAGGTCTCTCCCACCGTCAAAAGCAACCCCTGGCGTCAGCTCTACGCCAGTTGAACAATGACTTATCACCGGTATCTGTTGCTTCCCGTGTTGTGCCGACACTAGTGTTAGTAGCGAGGCTGGAGTGTCCTCTCCAGGTCGTAGGTGCAGAGTGTTTGTGGATGAATGGATGGATGTAAGCCTGGGCAGTGTAATATGGAAGACAGGCTGTTGCCCATGCAACTTGTCCCCCCTCTCCACCTCGCTGACAGATCCAAAGGAACAGCAGGGCTGTTACGTTTTGGTGCCAACGCGGCCGCAGGAGCTGCCGGAAAGTGACAAAGTTTGCCATCCAACCGCCTTAGGGCCCCCACACCGGATTTACTGTCAGGGTTTACTCCCTTAGCTAGATGGCCGCGGGTAGCTCTCCAGAGCTGGCGCCCTTTGATGGATCTAATTTATTTCCACCAGGGTTTCTACCCACCCTCCTCACCATCCTCCTGAGAGGACTGGTGGGGTTGCTGGTTTAGTCGCCAGCAATTCGACCCTGTGACAGGTAGTACTGGGTTCCAGGTTACCAGTAGCGGATACATCTATCCGACCTGACCTATGTGTATAATTATGTATACATATACATGTATGTATATATATGTATATATATATATATATATATATATATATAATATATATTAATTCATTTGTGCTTTACATGCCCTTTATCATTGAATATTTTGTTTTTCGATGCCCTATTCAATAAGAAAAGAGTTTCATATCGACTGTAGAGAGGGGCGTGTGCATGTGTGTATGTGTGTGTGTGTATGTGCGTGCGTGCGCGCGCGCATGTGTGTATGTGTGTACGCGCGAGCGCATTTATGCCTGTGTCTATGTCTGTGACAAAACCTTTTTGGCAAGATTTTAATTTTTATCGTCGTGTTCAAAATGGATCTTCAGCAGGTGAGGGGCAATGCTGTTGATTGTTGAAGGCTTATAAAAGCATAATTTGGGAAGTTAAGGAACCATGGTCATGGGGACCAAGTATGCACCTAAATTCTGCATTTCTTGAGTGAGTGTTTGAACAGGACTTTAAAAAAATTCTGACATTCCTAAAATCTGTTTTCACTGCTGTGACAATTTACCGTATATTTCAATTGTGACAATCTACTATCTATTTTGACTGAGTGGCAATCTGCCATCTATTTTCACTGTGTGACAATCTACCATCTGTTTTCACTGCTGTGATGATTTACAATCTGTTTTCACTGCTGTGACAATCTACCATCTATTTTCTGTGACAGTTTATCATCTGTTTTCACTGCTGTAACAATTTACCATCTGTTTTCACTGCTGTAATAATCTACCAGCAAGGTCAACAAGGGCAATGGACAACATGGGACAGTGCACTCCAAAGAAGTCTCATCTGGAACGATATGTGGCACATGGCTCCTCTAAGGATAAGCTTCCTCATCAGATCTGTATATGACCTGCTCCCCTCGAATGCAAACTTAGTGAAATGGGGAAATCAGATGACCCAGCATGTCCGCTCTGTCAGAAGAAACAAACAGTGGAACATGTCCTAAGCTCTTGCAAAGTAGCGCTAGCCCAAGGAAGGTATACATGGAGGCACAACCAAGTTCTGAAAGTGATCACAGACGTGGTTAGCGAAAAAACCATGACCCCAAACGCACCAATTGCTATGACAACGTTCTACAAAGCAGGAGGGAAACAGGTCTGGCCCGAAATTGCTATGACAACCAGCACATTGCCAAAGGGTCTTCTGGATGGAGCAGTCGACTGGGAGTGTACAGCAGACCTCCCAGAGTGGAGAAATTACCCAGATGTCATCAGCAAGACAGGCATGAGACCAGACATCGCTCTCCACTCTGACTCCTCGAAACAAGTGATTCTGATAGAACTCACTGTGCCATACGAAAGCAGAATGGAAGAAGCACATATCTACAAGACCGAAAAATACGCCGGTCTTGCCAGCACCCTGAAGAAAGCAGGTCTGCGGGTCAAAATTTTCGCCATAGAGGTCGGGGCAAGAGGGTTTGTGGGCACCTCCGCTTATGATCTCATGAAACAATTCGCCATTTCTGGGAAGAAGAGGACTAGAGCCCTTAAAGCGATGGCAGAGGCAGCAGAAAGGAGCTCAAGCTGGATCTGGGCAAGGAGGAACCAAAAGTGAACTTCATAAGGATTAAATTCCCTACAGATGATGTGTGCCCCGGTAGCACATTGGTAAAACCGCGTACCGCAGTTCTGAAGCGCAGAATCGCCCAGGTTTGCTCCCCGGCGTGGGGGGAAAAATAGACAACAGCAGAAGGGCATCCAGGAGTCATGACCTGGATGTGGCCCGGCCCCCCGAGAGTGTAAGGAGTTCAGGGCCGAAACACTTGTCTAAAGGGGGTTACTTCTCTGAAGACCTTCTGTTGTCTAGCTCTCCCTAGAGTTTCTTTCTACCATCTGTTTTCATTGCTGTGACAATCTACCATCTATTTTCTGTGACAATTTACTATCTGTTTTCACTGCTGTGACAGTTTACCATTTGTTTTCACTGCTGTGATAATTTACCATCTGTTTTCACTGCTGTGATAATGTACCATCTATTTTCATTGCTGTGACAATCTGCCATCTATTTTCACTGTGTGAGAATCTACCGTCTATTTTCACTGTGTGACAATCTACCATCTGTTTTCACTGCTGTGACAATCTACGATCCATTTTCTTTGGTGTGACAATCTACCACCTGTTTTCGCTGCTATGACAATCTACCATCTTTTTCATTGCTGTGACAATCTACCATCTATTTTCATTGCTGTGACAATCTACCATCTATTTTCACTGCTGTGACAATCTGCCGTCTATTTTCACGGCTGTAACAGTTAACAATCTGTTTTCACTGCTGTGACAATCTACCATCTGTTTTCTGTGACAATCTACCATCTGTTTTCACTGCTGTGACAATCTACCATCTGTTTTCACTGCTGTGATAATCTACCATCTATTTTCACTGCTGTGATAATCTACCATCTGTTTTCACTGCTGTGACAATTTACCATCTGTTTTCACTGCTACGACTATTTACCATCTGTTTTCATTGCTGTGACAATTTACCATCTATTTTCACTGCTGTAACAATTTACCATCTGTTTTCACTGCTGTGACAATTTACCATCTGTTTTCACTGCTGTGACAATTTACCATCTGTTTTCACTGCTGTGACAATTTACCATCTGTTTTCACTGCTGTAACAATCTACCATCTGTTTTCACTGCTGTAATAAACTACCATCTTTTTTCACTGCTGTGACAATCTACCATCTGTTTTCACTGCTGTGACAATCTACCATCTGTTTTCATTGCTATGAAATCTACCATCTGTTTTCACTGCTGTGACAAACTACCATCTGTTTTCACTGCTGTGACAATCTACCATCTCTTTCACTGCTGTGATAATTTCCCATCTGTTTTCACTGCTATGAAATCTACCATCTGTTTTCACTGCTGTGATAATCTGCCATCTGTTTTCACTGCTAGGACAATTTACCATCTGTTTTCACTGCTAGGACAATTTACCATCTGTTTTCACTGCTGTGACAATTTACCATTTGTTTTCACTGCTGTGACAATTTACCATCTGTTTTCACTGCTGTGACAATTTACCATCTGTTTTCACTGCTGTGACAATTTACCATCTGTTTTCACTGCTGTGACAATTTACCATCTGTTTTCACTGCTGTGACAATTTACCATCTGTTTTCACTGCTGTAACAATTTACCATCTGTTTTCACTGCTGTGACAATTTACCATTTGTTTTCACTACTGTGACAATTTACCATTTGTTTTCACTGCTGTGACAATTTACCATTTGTTTTCACTGCGTGACAATTTACCATGTTTTTCACTGCTGTGACCATTTTCCATCTGTGCTGTGACAATTTACCATCTGTTTTCACTGCTGTAACAATTTACCATTTGTTTTCACTGCTGTGACAGTTTACCATTTGTTTTCACTGCTGTGACAATTTACCATCTGTTTTCACTGCTGTGACAATTTACCATTTGTTTTAACTGCTGTGACAATTTACCATCTGTTTTCACTGCTGTGACAATTTACCATCTGTTTTCACTGCTGTGACAATTTACCATCTGTTTTCACTGCTGTGACAATTTACCACTGTTTTCACTGCTGTGACAATTTACCATTTGTTTTCACTGCTGTAACAATTTACCATCTGTTTTCACTGCTGTGACAATTTACCGTTTTCACTGCTGTGACAATCTACCATCTATTTTCTGTGACAATTTACTATCTGTTTTCACTGCGTGACAATCTACCATCTATTTTCACTGCTGTGACAATCTACCATCTGTTTTCACTGCTGTGATAATTTCCCATCTGTTTTCACTGCTATGAAATCTACCATCTGTTTTCACTGCTATGAAATCTACCATCTGTTTTCACTGCTGTGATAATCTGCCATCTGTTTTCACTGCTGTAACAGTTTACTATCTGTTTTCACTGCTGTAACAGTTTACTATCTGTTTTCACTGCTGTAACATTTACTATCTGTTTTCACTGCTGTAACAATTTACTATCTGTTTTCACTGCTGTAACAGTTTACTATCTGTTTTCACTGCTGTGACAATTTACCATCTGTTTTCACTGCTGTGACAATTTACCATCTGTTTTCACTGCTGTAACAATTTACTATCTGTTTTCACTGCTGTGATAAGTTTACCATCTGTTTTCACTTCTTGACAATCTACCATCTGTTTTCACTACTGTGACAATTTACCATCTGTTTTCAGTTTGTGACAATCTACCATCTGTTTTCACGACTATGACAATCTACCATCTGTTTTCACTGCTGTGACAATTTGCCATCTGTTTGCACTGCTGTGACAATCTACCATCTGTTTTCATTACTATGAAAATCTACCATCTGTTTTCACTACTGTGACAATTTACCATCAGTTTTCACTGCTGTGACAATCTTCTATCTGTTTTCACTGCTGTGACAATCTACCATCTGTTTTCACTTCTATGAAAATCTAACATCTGTTTTCACTACTGTGACAATTTACCATCATGTTTTCACTGCTGTGACAATCTTCTATCTGTTTTCACAACTGTGACAGTTTACCATCTGTTTTCAGTTTTGTGACAATTTACCATCTGTTTTCACGACTATGACAAACTACCATCTGTTTTCACTACTGTGACAATTTACCATCAGTTTTCACTGCTGTGACAATCTTCTATCTGTTTTCACAACTGTGACAATTTACCATCTGTTTTCAACTGCTTTGACATTCTACCATCTATTTTCTGTGACAATTTACCATCTGTTTTCACTACTGTGACAATTTAACATCTGTTTTCACTACTGTGACAATTTAACATCTGTTTTCCCTGTTGTGACAATATACCATCTATTTTCACTGCTGTGACAATAAACCATCTGTATTCACTACTGTGACAATTTACCATCTGTTTTCACTGCTGTGACAATCTATCACCATTTTTCTGTGACAATTTACCATCCATTTTCACTACTGTGACAAGTTACCATCTGTTTTCACTGTTGTGGCAATCTACCATCTGTTTTCACTACTGTGACAATTTACCATCTGTTTCACTGATGTGACAATCTACCATCTGTTTTCACTACTGTGACAATTTACCATCTGTTTTCACTGATGTGCAATCTACCATCTGTTTTCACTACTGTGACAATTTACCATCTGTTTTCCACTGATGTGGCAATCTACCATCTGTTTTCACTACTTGTGACAATTTACCATCTGTTTTCACTGATGTGACAATCTACCATCTATTTTCTGTGACAATCTACCGTCTGTTTTCAATGCTGTGACAATTTACCATGTATTTTCTGTGACAATTTACCATCTGTTTTCACTGCTGTGACAATCTTCCATCTGTTTTCACTGCTGTAACAATTTACTGTCTGTTTTCACTGCTGTGACAATCTACCATCTATTTTCTGTGACAATTTACCATCTGTTTTCACTGCTGTGACAATCTATACCATCTGTTTTCACTGCTGTAACAATTTACTGTCTGTTTTCACTTCTGTGACAATCTACCATCTATTTTCTGTGACAATTTACCATCTATTTTCACTGCTGTGACAATTTACTATCTGTTTTCACTGCTGTGACAATCTACCATCTTTTTTCTGTGACAAATTACCATCTATTTTCACGGCTGTGACAATTTACCATCTGTTTTCACTGCTGTGACAATCTACCATGTTTTCACTGCTGTGACAATTTACCATCTGTTTCCACTTTTGTGACAATCTACCATCTGTTTCCACTGTTGTGACAATTTACTATCTATTTTCACTGCTTTGATAATCTACTATCATCCTCAAACCACGTCATAATTTATTTCAACCGAAACATCTTCAAAGTTACAGTGACCTTAAGAAGTATAAACCTGAATATTTCTGTGATAACATTTTAAGAAAAAACAACAAAAAACAAAAAAAACAGACGATTGTTTGCATGTTTTGACCATTTTGTTATTCCTCCCCCCCCCCAACCCAATTCTTTCTTTCTTTTTTCTTTTTTCCTTCTTTTCTGGTGGTTATGTAGTTACCTCCCTCTCCCCCCCCCCCCTCTCTCTCTCACACCACCATTCGAACAATTTCATTCTTCCCTTCCCCCCCCCCCCCTCTCTCTGTTTTCATAATCCTTTAATTTAACAATCCAGAATTTGTCTTCCTTCTGTATGTTTATCTATTAATGGACAAGTTGACATTCTCCGTTCTGTTTTTTACAACGTGGTAATCTGCCTGAGTGTATCTATGGCCCAGAGTATAGTGTCTGTCACGCATCACAGTTCTGTGGAATAAATCATCGTCTATAAATCTCTGTTATCTAGTCAGAAACAAACGGAATACCGCAGTCTACAAGATCTCTTCTAGATAACAATGGAAAAAATCCTATCACAGTTTCTACAACAGATACTGTATCAAATATAATATAATATAATATAATATAATATAATATAATATAATATAATATAATATAATATTAATATAATATAATATAATATAATATAATATAATATAATATAATATAATATAATATAATATAATATAACATAACATAACATAATATAACAATATAATATAATATAATATAATATAACATGATACAATATAATATTATATAATATAAAATAGTATAATATAATATGATATTATGATATAATATGATATAATATAATATAATATAATATAGATTGACTGCAGATGATACGAGAAACGGATATGAAAAAGAAATCTATTGTTCTCAAACGACGCAGGAAAGACAGAGGTCTTCCCAAAGACTTAAAACTAAGAATCCTGAAAATTTTGATTTGGCGTGTTTGATGTACGGTTCCGACACCTGGACACTAAGAAAAGACGAAGAAAATAAAAAATCAATGCAGCAGAAATGTGGCTCTATAGACGACTTCTCAGAGGCAGATAGACATACAGAAGAACAAACGATAGCGTGTTCAACTGAATGTCAGGCGCCAGCTACTGACAGAAATCAACAAAAGAAAACTGAAATACGAAAGGCCATGCAATTAGAAACGCCAAAACAGATCTGATGTCAACTGTCCTGCAGGGGAAAGTTGAGTCAAGGAGAAGAAAGGGACGACCGCACACCTTCTACTTCAACAACATCGCTGAAATCTGTGGTCTGGAGATCCAAGAGATCGTCCTCAGGTGCCTCAATCGTGTGACTTGGAGAAAACTTGTGACGTCGAGTGCGGGTCCTGCCGCCGATCTCGGCTAGGGACAGAGCAACAACATCTTTGAACTTGAATTAGGAAAATCACAGAAAAGATCCATACCGGTTTTTTATTCATGGGATCTACTTCTTTTTTTTCCCCCTTAAGTCCATGAAGTCATTGGAGCGCTGCAGTAAAGAACTCTTCATCAGATTCCTCCAGTTCTGACAGTTGTGTGTCACAGCTTGGGTCTCTGCAAATAGTTTCTTTGTCCATTCCACAATGCTGTCAATCCATTATTTCTTCTGTCTTTTTCCCGCCCCCCACCCCCATCGCCCTCCCTCAGCAGTTCCCTGGAGGACTGATTTAGCAATGCCATTACCAACATAGTTTTCATGTCTTAACTGATATCAGCAGAGCTTCATATGGTCCAGTGTACTGCTTTATGGGCTGACGCACTTGTTCATTGGTTATCTGATCGGTGTCTCTGATGTTTTATATTTTGGTATAATTCCTGGGTGGCAGAGGACAGAGAAGGGTGGAAGATGCCCTTGCAGCGACAAGGGATAGATTCATATGGAAGGCCATGGTCGCCAATGCCATGCGGAAGGGCGTATGATGATGATAATAATTCCTCTTTTCCATGGCTAGGGTTCGTCCTTCCAAATCTGCTGTGAGCGTCCACGGCTCACACAGGAAGAGGTACTATACAAAGGCTTGCAATAACCTCATCTTCTGTTTTGGGTCTACAACAAGGTACAACAACAACATACAGACACACAATCTAGAAACAGCACACAGTACACTGGAAAGGACATATGTGTACACACAGATACAACATGGAGCAAGGGAGATAACGCATGTGACGAAGGGAGGTAGCATGTCTGAAGGAAATTAGCTACCTTGGTTCAGGTTCAGGTTCATATTGCTTATAGCCCAGACGACTACTGGAGCCATATCAGGGCTAACACCATGTTAAAAATTAGCTGCCTTGTTATTCTGTATAGTGAGTTTTGTGTCAGAATATATTTGTTTGTGCAGCTTATGTATGAGATAAACAGAGCTATATGCCATACTATACTTTGTATAGAAAGTTCATGTTTCGTACAAGCAAGGGAAAATAATGGAAAGCGGTGAGACTGGACTAAATATTGAACTGCCATCCAAACCTAACGAAATAACTGATCTGCAACGACACAGTCTTTAAGGATGCAGAAACAAGAAGATCATTTAAAAAAAAGATTAGGAAAAGACAAGCGACATATATAGGACATTTCATGAGGAAAGAGAAATTAGAGCACCTGGTCACAACATGAAAACTGGAAGGAAAGAGAACACCAGGGAGACCCCAGGGAGAAAATATTGGACGGACTTGCAGGGTGGCTGAGGACAGAGAGGGTAGGAGATATACTGAAATTAAATGAAGAGAAATCCGAATTGATCTTGATCACCCCACCCGAACTCCAAAATCACCCCTCTCTTCCAACCTCTGTCACACTTGTTGACTCATCTATCCCTCTCTCCCATTTTGCCCGTAACCTTGGTGTAACTCTTGATCAAACCCTGTCCTTCCGCCAGCATGTGAGCAACGTCTGTCGGACTTGTTTTCTTGAACTCCGCCGAATTGCTTCTATCCGCCACCTCCTCTCAGAAGACACGACAAAGGCTCTTGTCTGTGCATTTGTTCTATCCCGTCTCGATTACTGTAATGCTCTTTTTTCTGGTTCCCCCTCTCATCTCATTAACAAACTTCAGAAAGTTCAAAATCATGCTGCCCGTCTCATCTTCCGCTCTTCAAAATTTAACCATGTTACGCCATTGCTCTGTTCTCTCCACTGGCTCCCTGTTCAGCAAAGAATATCCTACAAGATTGCCTGCCTCTGCTTCAAATCTATTGAGTCTTCCTGTCCTGAGTATCTCACCCATCTGTTACATCTCTACACGCCATCTCGAGCTTTGCGGTCCTCATCTGATACCCGTCTCTATAGTATCCCCATAGTCCGCACTAAAAGGTTTGGGCAGCGTTCTTTTTCCTATCAAGCTTCAACCATCTGGAATCAGTTACCTCGCTCTCTTAGATACTCACCCTCTCTGTCCACATTCAAACGCTCCCTCAAAACTTACCTGTTTCCCAAAACTGGTAATCTCTGCCCCCTTCCCCCCATGTAATGTAATGGTGACATTATAGTGTCTTAGTGTCAATGTGTCATTGTATTTGCATGTCATGCTGTGTGTGTGTTTGTGTGTGTGTGTGTGTGTTTGTGTGTGTGTGGGTGCTTCTGTGGGTGTGTGTGCTTGTGATTCTGGTTATATGTTTTGCCATTGTAAACGCCTAGGGCATTAATTTGATTAGGCGTACTAAATGTTCATAATAATAATAATAATAATAATATACTTGCAGCAACAGGGGATAGATTCGTATGAAGGGCCATGATCGCCAACGCCATGCGGTAGGGCACATGATGATGATGATGATGATGATGATGATGAACGGATCTGCTCGTTTAAGAAATAAACAATGGAAGGACTGACTGAAAGACACAGCTTCCTTTTAGGTACTTGACAAACAATGGAACCTGCTGCTCGCTGATCTCACGACCCTCGTGGTTAGTCGGGACATGGCCCGCACTGCACTTAACGGTGCGTTACCAACTGGTTCCATTTTGGTGGTTTGAACAAATATCTGTTGTAATTGCGGCAAAAATTTCCCCAATTCATTCAGCAGTATCGTCAGCCTGTCACTTTCATTGTCTTCCCTGTCGTCGCTTTCCAAATGCTGTTCCGTGAAAGATGGTCTTGAAGAGCGTTATATTAGGTACTGTTATTAATTTCTTTTTTATCCCTATCCCCCTTTTAAAAAAAAGAGATTGTTTGATACTGACAAGAGGCAGTTGTATGTCAGTGTGCTGGTGGTGAAAGTGTGTCAGCAAGATTTTTAACAACTGTTCCTGTCGGGATTTTCATCTTATTTAGGCCAACAGTGTAGGTCATGTCATCATCATCATCATCATCATCAGGTGCCCTGCCGCATGGCGTTGGCGACCATGGACTTCCAACCATCTCTATCTCTCATTGCCCCCAGCATCTCTCCCACCCTCTTCATCCCCAGCCACTCTGCAAGTCCGTCCAGCATTCTCTCCCTGGGTCTACATGTACCTGGTGCTCTCTTTCCCTCCAGCTTTCCCGTTGTGACCAGGTACTCCAAATCCCCCTTCCTCATAAAATGGCCTATAAATGTTGCTTGTCTTTTTCCAATCTTCCTTATGAGTGATCTACTTGTGTCTGCCTCCATCAAGACTGTCTCGTTTGTTTTCTTTGCTGTCCATGGAACTCTCAACATTCTTCTGAGAAACCACATCTCGGCTGCCTCGATCCTGCTCTGGCTTTGCTTGCTGACTGTGCACGCCTCGCATCCGTACAACAGTATTGGTTCTATATAACTTTCAAGGACTCTCTTTCTGATATTAATTGATAGGCACTTGCTGGTAAGAATGCTTGTCATCTTCTTGAATGCTGTTTTGGCTTGGTCGATTCTGCCAGCTATTTCCGATGTGCATCTGCCGTCTGATGAAATGACCGTTCCCAGGTATTTGAACTCATTAACCTGTGTCAAGGTTGTGCCATTTGCTGTTACTTTGCAGGAGGGGATTTCATGTTTTTTACTGATCACCGTGACTTCAGTCTTCCTGCTGTTTAGTTCCAACCCCTTACGTTTGCTTTCTGTTTCCAGTATATTCACAAGGTTTTGTAGGTTCCTTTCATTTTCTGCAATTAGCACGGTGTCATCTGCGTACCGAATGTTGTTTATCTTCTTCTAGGTTTCTCATGATGTTTTCGCTATATAGTGAAAACAGATTTGGTGACAAAACACAACCCTGTCTGATTCCTCTTTTGATGTTTTGAAAAGAGCTTATATTGTTTTCTATTCTCATTGCAGCTGTTTGTTCCCAGTATATATTCCTGATTATTCGTAGATCTTTTCCATCGACATTGAGTCTCTCCAGTTGGTTGATCCATTCATCATGTCGTACCCGATCGAAAGCATTGGTATAGTCAACAAAGCATAAATACAAATCCTTATTCATCTCAATTGACCTTTCTATGATAGTTCTTAGGATGTATATGGCGTTAATAGTTCCTTTCCCCTCCACAAATCCACACTGTTCTTCTGCTATTTCTCTTTTGATTGTATTCCTTGTCCTCATCATGATTATTCTTAACATGATTTTTGTTACATGACTCATCAAACTGATTGTGCGATGGAGTTTGCATTTGGGGTGGGGGGAGATGAGGGGGCATGAGGTAGAGACCCCGCCAACATTATGAAGGCAGTGCTCTTTTTTGCTGTCATGCTGCTTTACCGTTCTTAATTAAGCCTGAATATGGTTAGACATCCATTCAAAGCTAGGTGGATAAGAGAGTGCATGCACAGACATTCCTAGAACCACACTTGAGCCTGTGCAATCTAACTGGAAGGCGGGAGTTGTTCGTGTATGTCAACCCAACCTGTTCATGTCCGGATTATACACTTGTTTTCATTTTACTGTAGTTTTTTTTTTTTATTCGGTCACTTTCTGCCGCTGATTATCGACACCGATGGTCATTCAATTCATGATTCTGATAATGCTGTTTGATTGGGGTAGTATATATAAAGATGCTGTTGCTAATTGATGATTGATGATAATTCATGGAAACAATATACTTGAAAGGTATTCAGTGTATTGTTGTACGATCTGTGGCATTACAGATAATGCAGGATGCAATGGTGCTGGTGGTAGACCCTCTTTGAACAAGGGCTGGTTATAAAGAAGCATACATTTGCGTATTTCTGACCTTTGTTCTTGCTCTCCTGCTCTTGTTGTTCTCTCTCTCTCTCTCTCTCTCTCTCTCTCTCTCTCTCTCTCTCTATCTATCTATCTATCTATCTATCTATCTATCTATGTTTCCCTCTCTATCTCTCGTCTAAAATATATTTCTCTGCCTGAAAGTGTAATGATTCAATTGTTGGAGTATCTCTGTTATCTAGGGTACAATTTATGTGCAGTGTGATGTAGACCCTCTTTGGGCGAGGGCTGGATGTAAAAAAGCAAAAATACATTTTGCTCATTTCATACCCTCGTAAATAAAATTTGGTCTTGTTCTCGTTCTTGTCTCATTTCTTTTTTTCATTATAAGCTACGCACAAAAAGTTAAGGATCATTTGCACAAAAATTCATAACTTTCAAAATAAGAAAGCCAATGCGTTGAAGTTTGCCAAACATTTAATTCCATGCTTTAGTGATAACGATACACAATTGCCTTCAATTTCGAGCAATCGTTTGGTGTGTACATTTGATCAAAGTGGGTACGTATCGAAATTTGATTTCCCAAAGTCATTGAAATCACAAGACAGGGCATTCTGATGCTCCCAAAAGTTCAGTAATGCGTGTAACCGCCATGGCTGTTCTGGCACTCGACGCAGCGAGTCCTCATCGAGTTGACCAGGTTGGTGAAGATCCTCTGTGGAAGCGCCTGCCACTCAGCCTGCAGCATCTGGTAGAGGTGTTGGGCATCCCTGGGAGGGGGGTGGTTGCTCCTCACTTTGCGATCCAGCTCATCCCAGAGGTTCTCAATCGGGTTGAGATCGGGACTGCATGCTGGCCACTCCATTTTGTTGACTCCAGACTGCTGCAGGAAGTCGTTGACCACCCTTGCCCTGTGGGGGCGAGCGTTGTCATCCTGGTAGACAGACGTCGGTCCCATCTGCTGCAGTGTAGGCACAGCCACCGGTCGAAGGATCTCATCCCAGTATCGGAGGCCAGTCAGGTTACCCTGTACATGATACAAGGGTGTTCTGTGGTGAAGGCTGAAGGCCCCCCAGACCATTACAGAACCTCCACCAAAGGCCACCTTTTCTTGGACAGTGGTGTCAATAAGGCGTTGCCCTGGGCGCCTCCAGACCCTCAGTCGGCCGTCGTTGTGGTTCATGGTGAAGCGTGATTCATCACTGAACAGGACCTGGGACCATTGCTGACGTGTCCACCTCAGTGACGTCTGCAGAAGGCGCGGCGTGCTGCCCTATGGGCTGGAGTTAAGCGTGGCCGTACAGCTGGGCGACGAGAACGGAGGTTAAACCCATGAAGGCGGTTCCGTATGGTCTGCTGGCTGATGTTGATGTTAGTAGCCACCCTCAGCTGCCTTCGAATGATGCTGGAAGAGGCTGTTCTTGTCTGCAGGGCTTGTCGTTCAATGAGACGATCTTCACGTGGGTTTGTCTTCTTCGGTCGACCAGATCTGCGTCTTTCATGGACCCTCCCAGTGGCTGTGAAGCGTTGAATCAGTCTGACAATGACCGAGATGGACACCTGAAGTCACCTGGCCACTTCTCGCTTGGGAACACCATCTTGGAACCATGCAACAGCTCGTCCCCTCTCAAACTCGCTCAATTTTCGTCGTGGAGGCATTGTCAGATCAGGCCTACTACTGGTGGAATGTCTTCTTATAAAGCCAAGCAAGAGACAGCATCTCACACATAAACAGCAGTGCTTGCACGTGCATAATGGTTTTTCCATCTGGCTTGTGCAATGTATTCAGGCAGAACGGTCCAAAACAAGGTCCTTTTTCGCAAGTTTCCGCTTTTCCGTTTGCGGCCAAGCTCAGTAGTAGAGAATCCCGTGCAATTTTCGCACTAACACAACATCGCCCACTTACAGCTGAACAAGAATTCATAACAATTTGGCTGGACTGAGAAATAAATAACAGTAGCGAACTGAGTTTATTATGCACCTGTTTTCTCATAGTGATCCTTAACTTTTTGTGCGTAGCTTATATATATATAAGGGAGGTTACCTTTGTGCTCACCTTTCTTTTCGTCCCGTTATCTCCGCCACATCAATGGCCACAGAATCTGGAACAGTTTTTACAATGCTATGATGATGATGTCCACGAGGATGATAATCATGATGCGGTGGAATTTCATATAGGATTGAGACTGCGTGACAGGGCTGTTCTCCCGCTTACTATCATAATATATCCTAGCGTCAACCAGGCCCGAGAGATACAGACACCTGTAGTACTGGTCAGAAGATCTGAGTAACACCCTCAATGACGTATCGGTGGAGTGGATGAGACTCGACTGTGTGGTCCCAGTCTTCCCTATGAGCCCACAGCACGCCCAACTCTGGGTAGGAGCCGGTTAGAGCCGAAAATTCCCACAATGATTTTTGCAGGGACTGATGGGGATTAGAACCCACAACCTTCCAGTCTGTAGTCCGTTGCGCTAACTACTACACCACGGCGACTGGTTCTCTTGTCTTATTTCTTGTTATCGTTAAGTGACGAAAGGAACTGGGCAATTAACAACAATAGCCGGACGATGAATGAAATAATTATTCTGTTGGACATACGTTACACTGGATTGAATGTTTTGCGTCACGTCACGATGGAATTTTTCCTGTGTGAAATACAGACCACTCTCCCCAGAGAAATCACATCGCCAAAATACGGACCCACTCATTTTCTTTCCGTTATATTGTATGCGTGCACTTCAGTTTCCTTATGAAAAGGGAGGAGGAGCATTTGGGTATTGACAAGTGAGGGGGGGGGGGTCTGTCATGTGAGACGAGTTTATACAGAATAGTTAGTTGTGTTGTGATTCAGACCTTTAATTATTATTTATTTACTTTATATGTATATTCCTTTTGTGAAGGTAAGATACACACATACACATGTCATTTACATGTAACCAACATTATTCCAGTGGTAGGCTGATACAATACAAGTATAAAATATAGACTAGATACAGCATAGTTTAGGTAGGGCTTCAGGACCTGGCCAGCTCGTGGGTTTATGTGCGGGCTTAAGGCTTGTGCCATGGTCACCATACACATGGCACATGTGACGTTAGTGCATATGGAATTCGTTCCGAGCGCGGAGACGTCATCTTGAGAAACTGAAACTATACAAATGGATATTTTTAACAGAATAATGCTTGCCATGACAGCAGCTGCAAGGCATGTTTGTGTCTAGTGGTTTACAGAGACATGAAATCACCCAGCATGCATGCCTACTGTAGACAGAGTATGCAGACTGTGCAGCAACATATCCCCTGCACAATGTGAGCAAAATTACGTGCATTTATGTATCGGATAAGACATGAAGAATAGATCAACCAACAGGAGAGACTCAATGTTGATGGAAAAGATCTACGAATAATCAGAAATATGTACTGGGAACAAACAGCCGCAATGAGAATAGAAAACAATATAAGCTCTTTCCAAAACATCAAAAGAGGAGTCAGACAGGGTTGTGTTTTGTCACCAGATCTGTTTTCACTTTACAGCGAAAACATCAGGAGAAACATAGAAGAAGAGCCTGGATTAAAAGGTGGAGGAAAAATGATAAACAACAATCGATACGCAGATGACACCGTGCTAATTGCAGAAAATGAAAGGGACCTACAAAACCTTGTGAATATACTAGAAATAGAAAGCAAAGGTAAGGGGTTGGAACTGAACAGCAGGAAGACTGAAGTCATGGTGATCAGTAAAAAACATGAAATCCCCTCATGCAAAATAAGAGCAAACGGCACAACCTTGAGACAGGTTGTTAAGTTTAAATACCTGGGAATGATCATTTCATCAGACGGCAGATGCAGAATCGACCAAGCCAAAACAGCATTCAAGAAGATGACAAGCATTCTTACCAACAAATGCCTATCAATTAATATCATGGAGAGAGTTCTTGAATGTTATATAGAACCAATACTATTGTACGGTTGTGAGGCGTAGACAGTCAACAAGCAAAGCCAGAACAATATTGAGGCAGCCGAGATGTGGTTTCTAAGAAGAATGTTGAGAGTTCCATGGACAGCAAAGAAAACAAACGAGATAAGTCCTGATGGAAACAGACACAAGAAGATCATTCAGAAGGAAGATTAGGAAAAGACAGGCAACATTTATACGTCATTTTATGAGGAAAGGGGATTTGGAGCACCTGGTCACACAACGGGAAAGCCGGAGGGAAAGAGAGTACCAGGTAGACCCAGGGAGAAAATACTAGACGGACTTGCAGAGTGGTTGAAGACAAGGAGAGTGGAAGAGATGCTTGAGGCAACAAGAGATAGACAGATGGAAGTCCATGATCGCCAACGCCATGCGGCAGGGCACCTGGTGATGATGATGATGATGACGTATCCAAGAAAATTGGAATATTTTATTTGTCTCTTATCTTCTTTTCTTTTCCTCCTTCGTCCCCTCCTCATACTCTGCCATCTTATAATTCTCGTCTTCCTCTTATTCCAGTCAGGCAGACACTAGCGCATGCAGCTAAACGGAGCTCATACCCACGCCTCTGGTTGGCTGTTGAAACGATTACCTCCGCCATCTGGATTCTAGACTTCGTTCTCTCTGACAATACTAATACTAAACTAACCCTTTTTTTACCCTAGCCAAACTTCTAGTCATCACTCTCAGGATCGGCAACATATTCTTGATTAAAAAAAAGAAAACGATCCCAAAGGGTAGGGTTTGGGGTAGTGATAGGTCTACGTTGAGAAAATCAGAGCGGCGGCAACAAAAGCGTCACCACACGCAGCCAATCATAGGCAAGTAAGCGTGTGCTAGGGGCTCCGTCTAGCTGCGTGTTACCAATACTGGCTGTTATTGCACACACACACACACACACACACACACACACACACACATACACACACACACACACACACACACACACACACACAGATAAGATTATGCATGCACACAACACACCCACACAGTCATTTCTCAGCACCAATAATTTTCTCATTCTTAGTTGTTGTTTTTTTCAAAGAAGAAAGTAAAGATAGGGAAATAAACCAAACACACAATGAAATCAAGCAAACCACGAAACCTTTATTGAGCTCTTGACAAAACTTCGAGGACTTGGTTACAGGGCTATATTCGATATTCTAATATCTAACCTAAAAGTAATGCAATTAAAATGCATAGCAGCTTAAAGTATGGTAAAAAGAACACCAATCACTGCAAACCATAAAATACGTATTGAGTTCTTGATAAAAACACGTTGCGACATTTTAAGTCACAATAGTTATGCTAGATGTTGAAATCTAAAGCATTGCAAGCAGAATAAAAAACAAATCAGCTTTAAAGCATAGCTAAAAGAAACCAACAAGAAACAGTGTCTTAATATCACTCCTCATCCCTCAAAATATACATATAAAACTGCGTATGTTTAATTTCAACAGGTGTTATGATACCAAGTTGTGGACAAGATTCTCTACTCTACCAGTCTTACAGATGTAATGAAAAAGAAAGTATTTCCCTATGAGGCATTTAACGTTAAACAGAATATGCTTTGTGTAATTTGATGTATCCGAGATTTAACGTGCGCATGCTTAAGAGTTCAGACAAGGACACGCTTGACGTTGGGAAGTTTGTTTTAGGGATGTTACCGCTGCGGTGACTTTCAACAGCGCTCTAACGGCAGATTGACACTGGAGCCATGGCTTGATTGTTTCTGTTGAGAGGTTCACACCACGAACATGGCTGCTACCGCTATATGACATTTTGAAATTCTATGTAGACAAGATTAACGCTGGATGCCACACGTAATGATTTCTTTTCTGGGTTTCTTTCACATTACTCAAATTTCACCTGCACAACCAACGAGAATTACCAGGGACCTCTGTAATTTTGTGAAGTAAATTTGCGTGCTCATCTTGTTTGCATTTCTGAGGTTTCGTTATCCCATGAACATATAAGGATACAGGACTCCTTCCTATGCAGTGTCTGCTGCTGAAGATCATGTGCTTCTACGACTGGTTTTGTGTCCCACATGAAGTCCCATATCAGGTGATACAGGACTGGTATGCTCTTGTCCATCGGATTGACGGCAGAGTCCATCAATTCTAAAGACAGTAATGTCATTCACCAATAGTTGGAAATGCGTGGTAGAGGTGGTCGCATAAAAAAAAAAACTGGAGAAAATAAAACAGAAGGCCACAATGTTTGGCATTTTGAACAATAAAGGAACACAGAGAGCACATAGTTGTGAAAGTCAAATGTAAAGGATCACAAACAACGAGGTTAAATCATATTTCACAATCTGCATAAGAAAAGAAGAAAACGAAAAATAAACCCCATCTTATTCAAATGTAGATGGTTATCCAAGTGCGTGAATTATGGCACTAAAATGATATTTAACACTGTTTATTACAAAACTGTGTTTTTCGCTCATAACACGCAGATATATCTGCCAATAATCAGACATGTGCTTTTCACTCAAAAGCCGCAATAACATCTGAAAATTGTATAGAAACATACATTATACATCTTTGTGCTAGTAAGTGACGGTAGTTACATACAAGGATATGTTAAAAAACAACTCAAATACAAATCTGAATATATACTGCCATGAAAATGTAGATTACATAGCTTCCAAACAGAAAAAAAAATCCAGAAAATAAGCAAAAATCATACAATTCCGCATCACACTACGGCAAGTTCAAGGACTACATATGAGATTTTTGAAAGAAATCCAAAACCCACACTATAAAAGTCCAATGCCACAAAAAACCCTCTAAGCATAATACACTATAAAAAAAAATTCAAAGAGAGGGCGGAGAGGGCGGAGAGGGCGGAGAGGGCGGAAAGGGCGGAGAGGTGGGGAGGGAGACAGACAGGCACAGAGGCAGAAACAGAGTCAGAGAGGGGAAGAGAGAGAGAGAGAGAGAGAGAGAGAGAGAGAGAGAGAGAGAGAGAGAGAGAGAGAGAGAGAGAGAGAGAGAGAGAGAGAGAAAACGATCGCCGAGATCTGCGGCGGCATGGCAAGTTCACAGTTTGTTGCTGACGACGGCAGACCCCTTTCAGGTAGCTGACGGTAGCTGACGTCGGTTTGGTAGCTGACGTCAGTTAGCAAGCTGACGGTATGACGCCGATGGAACAGCAACCGGTGATGGAGTCCAGCTGATCGCAGAAGAAGCTGACGTCCTCAGTTACGACTGTCTCTTCTTCTTCCTCGGTGTCGTCCTCTGCGATCACTTTGATTGACCAGATCATCGTCTCTTTCGGTTTGATATCCCTGTACGGTACAGGAATGGAAACAAAAATCAGTGTTAGCTATACAGAAAGAAGGCTGCGTTGTGCCTACGGGTGGTGCTAAGGTACAAAAACGTCTCATAACCCTATCTTTCAAGTTGTGAAGAAGTGTGGGTTTTTTGGCTTGTTTGTTTGATTGTCTTAAGGATCATTGCACTCAGGGAGATGACCTTTTTTTTCCGTCCCATTTTCTACGCCACCTTCATGGCCACAAAAACTAGCAAAGTTTTTTGTTTTGTTTTGTTTTGTTTTGTTGTTGTTGTTGTTGTTGTTGTTGTTGTTTTTGGGGTTTTGTTTACAATGTGATGATGATGATATCGATGAGGATGATAATCATGTTGTTATGGAGTTCCATCTAGGATTGAGATTGCGCGACAGGGCTGTTCTCTACGCTTACTATCATAACATACCCTGGCCCGAGAGATACAGACACCAGCGGTGCTGGTCAGAAGGTTTGAGCAAAACCCTCAATGACGCATCCGTGAAGTGGATGAGACTCGACTGTGTGGTCCCAGTCTTCCCAATGAGCCTATAGCACGCCCAACTCTGGGTAGGAGCTGGTTAGAGCCAAAAAGTCCCACAATGATAATTTTTTTGCAGGGACTGATGGGGATTCGAACCCACTATCTTCCAGTCGGTAGTCCGTTGCGTTAACCACTACCCACAGTTCTGAAGAAGTGTACCTTGCAAAGTATAGAAGGACTTCTTATCAAATGCCGGCTTCGCTGGAAAGGACACGACATCCATATGGAAAATAACAACACCCACAGGTGCTCCCGTTTGGAGAGCTGAAGCAAGGATACCGTGATCAGGGAAAATCACTACAGCGGTACAA
Organism: Monoplex corrugatus; assembly: GCA_030674185.1. Lineage (NCBI taxonomy): Eukaryota > Metazoa > Mollusca > Gastropoda > Littorinimorpha > Ranellidae > Monoplex > Monoplex corrugatus. Next base: position 46,593,099 of record JAPXFY010000014.1, on the reverse strand, counting down.
ATATACTATGAAGGCCAACCTCATCTATGTAGCATCAACACCACGACTTCATCACCTTTGGCATCAACACCACAACCTCATCAAGTATGGCATCAACACCTCATTGATTATGGAATCAACACCACAATCCAATTAATTGTGGCATCAACACCACAACCCTCATCAATGATGGCATCAACACCACAAATCTATCAACTATGGCATCAACACCATAACCTCATCAATTGTGGCATCAACACCACAACCTCATCAAGTATGGCATCAACACCACAACCTCATCAATTGTGGCATCAACACCACAACCTCATCAAGTATGGCATCAATACCACAACCTCATCAAGTACGGCATCAACACCACAACCTCATGAATTGTGTCAACAACACCTCATGAATTGTGACATCAGCACCAAACCTCATCAACTGTGATATCAACACCACAACCTCATCAATTGTGATATCAACACATCAACACCACAACATGAACAATTTTGGCACCAACACCACAACCTCATCAAGTATGGCATCAACACCACAACCTCATCAATTGTGGCATCAAACACCACGACCTCATCAATTGTGATATCAACACATCAACACCACAACCTCATCAATTGTGATATCAACACATCAACACCACAACCTTATCAATTCTGGCACCAACACCACAACCTCATCAATTGTGGCATCAACACCACAACCTCATCAATTGTGGCATTAACACCACAACCTCATCATTGTGGCATCACACCACAACCTCATCAATTGTGGCATCAACACCACAACCTCATCAATTGTGGCATCAACACCACAACCTCATCAATTGTGGCATCAACACCACAACCTCATCAATTGTGGCATCAACACCACAGCCTCATAAATTGTGGCATCAACACCACAGCCTCATAAATTGTGGCATCAACACCACAACCTCGTCAACTGAGGCATCAACACCATGACCTCATCAATTATGTTATCAACACCACAGCCTCATCAATTGTGGCATCACCATCACAACCTCATCAATTATGTTACCAACATCTCATCAATTATGACATCAACACCTCAGCCTCACCAATTGTGTCATCAACACCATAACCTCAACAATTATGGCATCAACACCACAGCCTCATCAATTGTGGCATCAACACCACAACCTCATCAATTGTGGCATCAATACCACAGCCTCATCAATTATGGCATTAACACCACAGCCTCATCAATTGTGGCATCAACACCACAACCTCATCAATTATGTTATCAACATCTCATCAATTATGACATCAACACCTCAGCCTCATCAATTGTGTCATCAACACCATAACCTCATCAGTTATGGCATCAACACCACAACCTCATCAACTGTGGCATCAACATCACAACCTCATCAATTGTGGCATCAACACCATAACCTCATCAATTGTGGCATCAATACCACAGCCTCATCAATTATGGCATCAACACCACAACCTCATCAACACCACAAACCTCATCAACTTTGTCATCAACACCACAACATCATCAATTATGGCATTAACACCACAACCTCATCAACTGTGTCATCAACACCACGACCTAATCAATTATGGCATCAACACCACAACCTCATCAATTATGGCATCAACACCACAACCTCATCAATTGTGGCATCAACACCACAACCTCATCAATTGTGGCATCAACACCACAACCTCATCAATTGTGGCATCAATACCACAGCCTCATCAATTATGGCATCAACACCACAACCTCATCAATTGTGTCAACAACACCACATCATCAATTATGGCATTAACACCACAACCTCATCAACTGTGTCATCAACACCACGACCTAATCAACTTTGTCATCAACACCACAACCTCATCAATTATGGCATCAACACCACAACCTCATCAATTGTGGCATCAACACCACGACCTAATCAATTATGGCATCAACACCACAACCTCATCAATTGTGACATCAACACCAGAACCTCATCAACTGTGGCATCAACACCACAACCTCATCAATTATGGCATCAGCACCACAGCCTCATCAAAAACCACAACCCCATCAATTGTGCATCAATTGTGGCATCAACACCACCACAACGGAGAAGACAGTGTCCCCAACAGAACAAGCCGACCACAGCAGAACGTGAGGTCACAATCACTTTTGACCAGCACAGAACAGTCGCTTTTCAAGCAGAAGAGGGACAGGCAGAAGCAGAACCCCTAGGCTGCAGGACTCCTTCCCATGCAGAGCCTGTGGAAGAACAAGCGTCTGGAAGGTCGTGAGTTCAATGCCGTGTCAGTCCAAAAAACGAAACAACAAAATAGTGTGGAATGTTTCAGCCCTAACTGGCTGCTACCCGAAGTCGAATGTGTTACGTGCTCATTCGAAAAACATGGGACCACAAAGTCGAGTCTCACCCATTTTAAAGATGCGTTGTTTGTGGGGCGTTTAAATTACTGACGAACACCGCAGGTGTCTGAATCTCTAGGGCCTGGTTGATACCAGGATATGCGACGAACTACTGACTGCAAGGTCGTATGTTGGAAATTGCCGTCAGTCAAAAAATAAATTCACTGCGGAATTTTTCGGTTCCGACTGACAGCGTGCTACTGGTAAGTTGGGATGACGAGAACCAAATATTGGATTATTCTCAACATAACTGATGCGTCACTGGGGGTATAGTTCAAACTCCTGATCAATAGTACAGGTGTCTTTTATCTCTCGGGCCTGGCTGACGCCAAGATGTGTTATGACAGTAAGCGCATCGTACAGCCCTGTGACGCAGTTTCAATAATAAAAGGAACCCCAAAGCATCATCAACATTATCCCCATTACCAACATCACTGCACTGCCAATAGTAGTCCCAGACTGTATCCCTTCATGCCCTGCTGTCATGGCGACCTCACTTTCAGTGGGGTTGGTGAGGGGGTGGGGATGACATGGGTCATGTAAGGCATGGACCCCCACCCCATTTTTTTAAAATTTTGCTTGAAGACTGTCGATTGACGTCTGGAGCTTGGGAGGCAAGTGTCCCGAGAGCGGCGAGGCACTTGTGCTCTGGATCCCATCCGCACCCTCGTGGTGTTTCTTGTTCATCATCATCATCAGGTGCCCTGCCGCATGGCGTTGGCGACCTTGGACTTCCAACCATCTCTATCTCTCGTTGCCCCCAGCATCTCCCCCACCCTCCTCATCCCCAGCCACTCTGCAAGTTCGCCCAGCATTTTCTCCCTGAGTCTACCTGGTGCTCTCTTTCCCTCCAGCGTTCCCGTTGTGACCAGGTGCTCCAAATCCCCTTCCTCATAAAATGGCCTATAAATGTTGCTTGTCTTTTCCTAATCTTCCTTATGAGTGATCTTGTGTCTGCCTCCATCAAGACTGTCTCGTTTGTTTTCTTTGCTGTCCATGGAACTCTCAACATTCTTCTGAGAAACCACATCTCGGCTCCCTCAATCTTACTTTTGTTAACTTCTTGTTAACAGTTCTCCAAACTCATATGGACTCACCACGCATTACACACAATCAGACTTCTATTGGAGCGCCAACAGGCAGACCTAAAATCGGTCACACAGCAAAACAGTATTCCCGGAGCTGAGTACACTCAATTTGAAGAAAACATTACATTTTTCTCTGTACATATCTTCGGCTAGGTGTCAAATTTTAGACACAAATCATGCACTTGGAGCTTTTCTAGTTCTGTTGACTAACCCACCACAGATCACTCTTGTGTCGCGCTACTTTCCAAACTCATTTGGACTCATCATTGATATTATTAATATTATCTTTTTTATTCATTCATTTATTTATTTATTCACTTGCTATCTATCATCTATCTATCTATCTATCTATCTATCTATCTATCTATCTATCTATCTATCTATCTATCTATCTATCTATTTTCAAGTGCTGACAGTGTACGTTTCTTGATTTCATTGTAATGTTATCAATCTTACATTTCAGTATTCAGTATGTATCTTCCTTAAGCTGTACTTGTAGCTGTAAACAAATGTCATGTGTATAGAATAGCAACGGCAATTTTGTAAAATGGCTTCTAGTCAATAACTTTTACCGTTAAAAAATAAAGCATCATTGCCATTGTCATTGTCATGCGCATTACACGTAATCAGACGGAGAACTCAAAGCTCAAAGCTGACTACATTATACTACGTGGTTGCACAGTAGACAGAATCTTTGGTGGGAGTGTGTGCCGTGTGTTTTCATGTTTCCATGATCCACCACACACTGACATGACTTACAGGATCTTTAACATGCATATTTTGATAGTCTGCATGCGTACACATCCTGGGAGATGGGAGGGGGGATCTTCATCCTTTACCACCAGGCAGAGGTATCCATAGGTAATCAAACCCAGGACCTTCTGGTTGGAATCTGCTGTTTACCCACTGACTACCGCGCTCGCCTCATCACTTCATTTTTTATTCTAGCTCTGTTTATTAACTAACCACTGCTTTGAACCTACCTGCAGTCCTTAACCTGGATCCAGTCAAAACCGCCAAATTCGTTCTGGTCATCTGGCGCTATTTTCAGGTCTCCTTCCAGAGACATGCCGCAGTTGGTGAGGGGTATGTCCAGAGGGTTGGTGAATGTCACCTTCATGATGGTTGGCTTCCCGGATACTTCTCTCTGGGGAGCCTGCACAGGAAAAGAAGACGTGTTGTGAACGTGTTCTTTTTTTTTTCACCTTTGCTCAGAAGGTTCTTTTCTTTGAAAATTAGACATGACAATATCAAAACATGCAACAATAATTCAATGTTCAATGTACCCATGGAATGAATATTATATATTACAGGTGAGTAGTTTTAAGCGTAAAACATTGAAACAGGTGATTTTTTTTACATAGATAATGGTTCAGATTTTTTTTCATAGCACATACACAATGTTCTTCGCATTTAGCCAAATCATACTTTAGTACACAGGAGCAACTGACTGGAGCTAATATTGTTTTTTACACTGAAATATTTCAATTCACAGCAGCAGAATAAGAAAGAGCATCACATTCTAAATTTCCTCACATTACCCTTCGAGCGAGTATTCAATATGGTCTTACTTTATGTGCAACATCAGTTAAACGTTTACTAGTCTTGAGTATGGGAACCATTTTTTTCTCAAACTCAGAATATTTCATTTCCAGATGAGAAGCATGTTTCTCTATTTTGTACTTATACTGTTAATCTTTGAAGAACACCTGTACGTTTGGTCTGATTTGGTTAATTCTGCATTTATATACGAACTATTTTGCACACAGAATTACATAATCGAACACTTCATCTGTCTCTGTTTTTTCGTCGGTACCAAATAATACTAATTCAATACTATGCAGCGTCAAGAAAGGACCAAGAGCATACTGCGATACAACACTTGAAAAGGTGATAATATTCAATACAAAACCATTCATGAATTGGGAAAAGGAGAAAAACGCTTTAGTAGACTGGATAAAGGCACTATAAAAGATAAATAAAAGTAAAAGAAATGAAATCAAAATGGTTCCAGTCAAACGTTTGTCACAGAATTCTACTTACAAACAGTATTTTAAAAGAAATGGCAATACCTAACAACGACGGATGTATTTTCTGTGGCACTGAAAAAGATTCACTTCATCATTATTTGTGGTACTGCCATTCTCCACACAGTTTCTTTTTTTTTTTTTGGATGGAAACTGTTGTTTTAAACGAGAAAGGCAATCATTGTGACAGAGTATCACTCAATGTTGAATTAGTGTATGTGTTCTTTGTCCTAAATCTTGCCGTTACACCCTGCCCCCGGTGTACCATTCTCTGATTCGATCTCGTGAACTGGGTTCATCCCATGTTCGCGAGATCTGAGTAGAGATTCACGCAGACAGCATTAGAGCGCTGACGAAGATGGCGAGAACGCCATCGAAAGCTACGGAACTGTGAGTAGCGATTTTTACACTGTTGGGAGACCTTGTTCTTCAAAAATTGGTAGCATTGTGTTCTTTGTTGTTGTTGTTGTTGTTATTATTGCTATTGTTATGATTGTTTTGTTGTTGTTGTTGTCGTCGTCGTTGTCGTCGTTGTTGTTGGTGCTATTCTCTACTATAATAGCTTTACAGAACAAGGGAAGTATTGTACTCAACTTCTTTGCTCTGATGCTTTGTCCTAAATCTTGCGAACTTTGTTTGTTTTGTGTGTCATTTACGTACGCTTGACAAGGCTAGTTGGTCCAAAACTTTACGTGTGTCTTATTTCGTCAAAAACATTAGCGATTTTCTCTCTCTCTCTCTCTCTCTCTCTCTCTCTCTCTCTCTCTCTCTCTTTAAGTTCAACTATATTACCTCAACAGAGTCTGTGAACAGCACAAGAGTATACCCGTTCTTTCCTAAAATCACTCCTCTTACCTCCCCTCAGCATGAATTAACACAACATTTAAAGACAAAACATGCACTTGGAGATTTTCATAGAGAACGCAACAGTTTAAATTGAACAAGTCACCTTTTCATGTTGACAAGTATGTTTTTTTTAATCTAGTTTAATTTTACACGTCCCCCTCTGAGGATACGTGGGACTCTTTCAGTACAAATAGTATCCCCACCTTCTGAAAATTCTGTGCAAGAAATTTCTTCTTTTCTGTCAATCTCTTTGTTTCTACTTTGTTCCTTTGCTTTCTGTCATTTCTTCCTATTATTTCTTTCCCTTCTGGTCCATTCACCTGTGCGTGTTCAATACAATCTTACGTATCTTTTCTCAGGATTGATAATTGGGTACATGTATTAAGTGTATTTTTGGATCTAGGGAAATGAGATATGCGGAAGCAGTTTAGGTCATTTACGCCCGTTTTTATATATTGTTGTCCTTAGGTTTGTTTAAATTCGTATTCAGGTGTGTTTTTTTAAATCTCCAGTGTGATACACTGGACGGAGTGGCCAACGCCAGGGGCATCTCCTTTGATTATGTGCGCAAATGCATTGATATGTGATTTACTTTTCTGTTTTGTTTTTTTTACCTGTTGAAATTTGTATGTGTTTTGAAACGGTTGTAGCCCTGATAAGCCTCTGTGCCATTTGGTACGCCTCTGTCTTTCCAGATATTATTCAGCTGGACCATTTTTAGCTTTGCTGTTCCTATTCTTATTCTGGTGTCTTCAGAGCAGGTTCCATCAGTTGAAACATCACGTTCTCAGAACAAGGATTTCTCATATTGAAACATCACATATTAGAAAAATCCTTAATATGAGAAATCCTTGTTCTGAGAAAAGGGAAGGTAAAGTTACATGAACATTCAATGTCAGATTGTCCTCAGCAACCACCGTTATAAATGCTCTCGATAAGTCAGACATTCTTCACCTAGATTTTGTGAACATACTGCTGATTAATCTGTTGAAAGTCAAAAACAGTTTTCGTTTCAGTTTCACTTTCTTAAGATGACGTCTCTGCGCTCGGAACAAATTCCATAGGCACTGACGTCACAGACGCCGAGTGATGAATATCCTGAGGATCCATCCTCCCTTCGTCAATCACTTACTCCTTCTGATTTTAAATCCAGTTCAAAAACCCACCTCTTTTCCCCGACAATGAATTCTGCAGCTGCCTCTCTCCATCAGTTTTTGTGTACGTGTGTGTGTGTGTGTGTGTGTGTTGTGTGTGTGTGTGTTGTGTGTGTTGTGTGTGTGTGTGTGTGTGTCTGTATGTGTCTGTGTGTGTGTGTCTGTGTGTGTCTGTGTGTGTGTGTGTGTGTGTGTGTGTGTATGTGTGTCTGTGTGTGTCTGTATGTGTGTGTCTGTGTGTGTGTTTCTGTGTGTGTGTGTCTGTGTGTGTGTCTGTGTGTGTGTTTCTCTGTGTGTGTGTCTGTGTGTGTTTTCGCGTGTTGTAAGATGGTCTACGTTGATCGCATGTGTCCGTCTGGTGCGTGGGTGCGCCTTGATTTTGAATAGTCAAGATTTGGCGCCATACTGCATCATTATTATCATGGCATAATAAGCCCTACTACAGCTGCACAAAAGCCCTCCGCACTGGCAAGGGTACCAAACTACAACTGTGGTTCAACATCGTTGCTTACATTGGCATACAGAGAAGTCATCATCATCATCATCATCAATACAATACAATACAATATTTTATTTATATTGCGCAAAATCTTGATAAAATCAAACCTAAGCGCTAAAACAGACACACACGCACGCACGCACACACACACACGCACGCACGCACACACACACACACACACACACACACACACACACACACACACCACACACACACACACACACGCACGCACGCACACGCACACAGCTATAAATGGGGAGAAAGAATAAAAGCAATGGAAAATTATAGAGAGCATATTATATACAATTATATATTACAATGTGATTCCCCTCCGAGTGGAGACAGGCTGCAGAGGGGATTGAGTGAGGTCAGGATTTTATGCAGAGGAGAAAAGATGAGTTTTGAGAGCGGA
>JAPXFY010000014.1:46564667-46574667 GCA_030674185.1 Monoplex corrugatus | reverse complement strand
CATTTTTCACCGCTTTCACTGGGCAAGGCCCGCACTGGTAGACACCTGAAATCATCATCCTCGTCGTCGTCATCATCATCATCATCATCACCATCACCACCACCATCATCATCACCATCATCACCACCACCGCCACCATCATCATCATCATCATCATCATCATCATCATCATCATCATCACCATCAATATCATCATTACTGTCTTCATCGTGATCATAGTCGCCCGGCATCATAACCATAAGCGTCGTCGTCATCGGTGTCATCTTCATTTTATACTTCATTTGAATACATAGAAAATAAATGGATAATAAACAAACAAACAATCAAAGAAATAAAGAAATAAATGAATGAATGAATAAACAAGTCAATATACAAACAAACAAACAAATATAATGAATGAATGAATGGAATGAATGAATGAAGAATGAATGAATAAATAAATAAATAAATAAACAACTAAATAAATGAATGAATAAATAAATACATAGATAAACAAATAATAAACAAATAAATAAATAAATAGATAACTAAATGAGCAAATACATAAACAAACAAACAAACAAACCAGATAAAAGACTGGAAGCTTGGCGCAGAGTCACATTGTAGATGAGGAGTGTATCCACCATCTCACCTGTCCTGCGCCATCATCATCACAGTCATAACTTTTGTTTTTCATCATCACATTTTCTGCGCCACTCTACCAGGCACAGGTGATGGGACAAAGTCACACTGCTATGGCGATACATGGCGACGGGGTATGATAATCATGTCGCTGAGGAGTTTAGTGTTGTTCGGTGTTGATCAAAATGTAGAACAGATAGAATATTTGATCTTATAGTAATGCTTCTAGAAGAATACCCTGGATAGGAGGAAAAGTGATAAACAACATTCGATGCGCAGATGACACCGTACTAATTGCAGACAATGAAAAGGGCCTACAAAACCTTGTGAATACAATAGAAACAGAAAGCAAAAATAAAGAGTTGGAGCTAAATAGCAAGAAGACTGAAGTCATGGTGATCGGTAAAAAAACATGAAATCCCCACATGCAAAATAACAACAAACGGCACAACCTTGAGACAGGTTGATAAGTTTAAATATCTGGAAAAGATCATCTCACCAGACGACAGATGCACATCAGAAATAGCCAGCAGCATCGGCCAAGCCAAAACAGCATTCAAGAAGATGAAAAGCATTCTTACCAACAAATGCCTATCAATTAACACCAGGAAAAGAGTTCTTGAATGTTGTATAGAACCGATAATGTTATACGATTGTGAGGCGTGGACAGTCAACAAGCAAAGCCAGAACAAAATTGAGGCAGCCAAGATGTGGTTTCTAAGAAGAATGTTGAGTTCCATGGACAGCAAAGAAAACAAACGAGACAGTCTTGATGGAGGCAGACACAAGAAGACAAGACAGGCAACATTCATTGGCCATTTTATGAGGAAAGGGGAATTGGAGCACCTGGTCACATCAGGAAAGGTGGAGGGAAAGACATCACCAGGTAGACCCAGGGAAAAATATTAATCGGACTTGCAGAGTGGCTGAGGACAGAGAGGGTGGAGGATGTGCTTGCGGCAACAGGGGATAGATGCATATAGAGGGCCATGATCGCCAACGCCGTGTGGCAGGGCACTTGATGATGATGATGATAGTAATGCTTGCAAATTCATGTCTCTATAAATGCAAATTAGACAAACATGTGTTTCGAATGTACATACTTTCCAAAGGATGCTAAATCAGAGATTCAAAACTGAACAGTATAACGCCAAAATAAACTTTCACTTGCCCATTTCTAATGCTCAGTGGAACAACTATATGCCAACGTTCTCCCCGTAGAAAACAGAGTTTCTTCATGACATGTTCTTGAATTTCGATGTACACAATAAAACCTTCATTGATTACAATATTGTCATATATGTTTTGTATGTGAACACTACTTGTTTTATATGTATACATGATATCATTTCCGTCATCACATTGTTTGGTGATGCTTGGTCATCGTAAACAAAAATATATCATTTGAAAAACAAATTCATAAGAATAATTGTTGACATGTGCTTAGATCTTGATGTTTATTTTCAAACTTCCAGTGTATAGAATATCATTATGTATAGTCTGTATACTGTATGGAATGGATGTTCATTTTTGTTTATTTGTTAAGATTTTTAGGTATCTTGGCACTCAAGGAGGTTACCTTTATGCTCACTTTTTCCCAGTCCCGTTATTTACTACGCAACCTTAATGGCCACAGAAATTGGAAAAGTTTTTTTATAATGCGACGTTGATGATGTCGATGAGGATGATAATCATCATGATGCTACGGAGCTCCATCTAGGATTTGAGACTGCATGACAGGGCTGTACTCTACGCTTACTATCATAATATATCCTGGCGTCAACCAGGCCCGAGAGATACAGACACCTGCGGTGCTGGTCAGAAGATGTGAACAATACCTTCAACGACGCATCCGTGAAGTGGATGAGACTCGACTGTGAGGTCACAGTCTTCCCAATGAGCCCATAGCACTCCCAACTCTGGGTAGGAGCCAGTTAGAGCCGAAAAATCCCACAATGATTTTTGAAGGGACTGATGGGGATTCGAACCCACAACCTTCCAGTCGGTAGTCCGTTGCGCGTTGACCACTACACCACGGCGACTGGTAGATGTTCATGTTTAAACTGCCAATGTATAAAATATCATGATGTATTATATTCTGTATGCTATTTGGAATTTATATGTCATAAATATCTTTTTATATGTGTATAATTTGTTTTGGCCATATTTTGCTGCCACACATTGTGTGCTTGATGTCCGTTTGTTGAGAAGCAAAAGATGAAATAAAATAAGTTTTTAACAAAAATGTTGCTATGGAGCTCTTAGATTTTGTGGCTCTTCTGCTCTTATGACTAACCTCGGTTTCAGTTTCTCAAGATGACGTCTCCACGCTCTAAACGAATTCCATATGCACTAAAGTCACAGGTGCCACGAGTATAGTGATCATGGCACAAGTCTTAAGCCTGCATATAAACCCATGAGCTGGCCAGGTCCTGGGGCCCTACCTAGACTATGTGTTACCTAGTCTATATGTTATACTGGTATTGTATCAGCCTATCACTGGAATAATCTTGGTTACATGTAAATGACATGTGTATCTGTGTATCTTATCTTCAAAGAAAGGAACACAACTAGCTATTCTGCATAAAGTCGTCTCACACGAGAGAAACACACACCCCTCCTTCCCCACCCCCAGTCAATGCACAAAGCCTTGGTTGGAGGTGTGCCGAAGAGCTGAAACAAACGGGAATGAAGTTGATGTTGTTATCATTATTGTTGCTGTATAAAGCCTTGCCGCCTGCGCAGAGCCATGTCAGAAGCATAACCACCTTAAACTGTACATACTCATCATCATCATCATCAGTCCCGTAGTCTGGTTGACCGTTGGGGCACCACTGAAGATTTTGCAACCAACTTCATACTACCTCGCTGTAAAATAAAAAACAACAACAAAAACAAAAACAAAACAAAACAAGACATTGGAAAAGAACATTAAGTAAACACATCAATGCATTCGTATGAGGTGGGGGAGGGGGGAAGGGGACAATGACAACAGGAGAACTGCAGAAGATTGGGCCAGCAGCAGCAGAAAAGAACTCAATGATTAAAAGAAACCAACAGATTGATAAACAAATGAATAGATAAATGAATAAATAAATCATACAAAGCACTGGTACATATGTAGGTTGTTGAAATATCTATGGTGGATCTTCTTACTAAAACAGACGTAAACCCATTTCAAACTGTGTTGTGACATTTTGCGAACAATGAATTTTATTTTATTGTTATTATTATTTGTTTATTTATTTATCTATTTTGCAAATGAGGTCTGTCGTTATTGCTCATACCTTTTTGTCGCATTACATAATGTACATAAATAAATGATGAATATGAACAAGCTACTGATACTGTATGTGAAATGTGTTTATTTGCTCCTTATGTTTGGTTCATGTGTTGTTCCACAAAATGAAAACACACACACACACACACACACACACACACACACACACACACACACACACACACATGCATATCTATATACATATACATATATATACTTATATATATGTATATATACATATATATATATGTATATATAAACAAACAAACAAACAAGCAAACAAAGAAATAATAAATCGATAAATGAACGAATAATTTAATGAATAAATGAATAAATAGATAAATGAATAAATAAATAAATAAATAAATGAATGAACGATTTACTAAGTAAATAAATGAATAAATAAGTAAATGAATGAATGAATGAATGAATGAATGAATAAAACAAAAACCAACAAACTACCACCTAATTATTGACTCTGTATCATGAACTACATTAAGTCTAGAAATAAACCCTTGACAACTGTCACAGACCATCGCTCTTCTCCTGAGGGGTGGCATCAATGACTTGCCAGCCACCCCAGTCCTTGTTCTGCAGTTGTAGTTTGTTTATCCAAACCTCGTTCCACACGTGGAAGTTCCTGCAAAAAAAAAAGCCAAGTCATGATCATGGCATCGTCCACTGACTGACAAATAAATATCACCAATTTGAGTCAATTCCTGAAGAAGAACAAAGATATCAACAGTATTTTGTCACTTCCTGAAGAAACGTCACCATTATTTTGTCACTTCCTGCAACAACAACAACAACAACAACAACAAAAATTAACACTATTTGAAATAATCGCGTCACTTCCTGAAAAAAAATCAGCATTATTTTGTCGCTTCTTAAAAAATGTCAACGTGACTTAGTCATCTCCATCGCTTAACCCTTTGACACCGGCACTCTGTCCACCAGAATCCTGCATTGCCAACTATGCTAGCAAAGCAAAAACTTAACCCTTTGATTCCCTCACCCTATCCACCAGCTTCAATCACAGGATTAAGTTTTTGCGGTTGGTGGATAGGTTGCAGGGGTCAAAGGGTTAATCACGCTACGAAAGGTCATTTTCATCGTTTGATAACGTAATGAAAAGTCATTTCCATCGTTTATCACACCAGGAAATGTCACCTCCATCCTTTAATTACGCGATGAAATATTAATTCCATTGTGTAATCATGTTTTGAAATATCATCTCCATACTGCAATCATATCACCAAAGGTAATTTCAATCCTTTAATTACGATATAAAATATCACTTCCATCGTATAATCGTTTCCTGAAGGCCATCTCCATCGTTTAATTACGCAATGAAAAGTCATCTCCGTCGTTTACTTAGGCTATGAAAAATCATCTCCGACGTGTAATTATGGCATGAAAGGTCATCTCCATCGTTTACTTACGGCATGAAAAGTAATCTCCGACGTTTAGGTACGCCATGAAAGGTCATATCCATCGTTTATTTACGCCATAAAAGGTAATCTCCGTCGTTTAATTACGCCATGAAAGGCCATCTCCGTCGTTTAATTACGCCATGAAAGGCCATCTCCATCGTTTGATTACGCCATGAAAGGCCATCTCCATCGTTTGATTACGCCATGAAAGGTCATCTCCCACTGCTGTTCCAACCCTTCCCTTTAGTTGCTGAGCCGAGCGCGCTGACCTATGCGTGACCCGACCATGATGCCTGCCTTCCCTGGGCAGATTGTTTATATATCGCCTGTCAGCAGCCATAGCTGACATCTGGCGTTTAACTGGGGAAATGGGTATGACTTTAAATGCTACATTTTTTTAAAGCGCTTTGGCCAAACTAGAGTGTATTGTAGATAGCTGGATGGCCAGAACCACGAGCTTTAAAATGACACCAAACACGAATGTGTTTGACTGGCAAAGCAGACTGTAGTGTTAGTTCAAATACATGCACAACCACAAGTACGGAGACGGATAATTTCCGATTTCACAAAATTTTGCTGTTTTAAACCGCCGTTAATGCAGTCCTGACAGTTTCCATGCACACAGAACAACATGCCACACAAACTACAGCATGCCAGCGTGCACCTCCACTTACTTGAAAGTTTTCGACCTGAACCTGAGAGGAGAGGTGCGCGTTTTAATTACTCCACTGAATTGGGGTCAAGAGGTTGGTCATCACACACTGCCGGGTGCGTGTTGAATGCAGGTTGAAGTTTTAACACAGTAATGAATAGTGTACACTGAACTGCATCAAAGTTAACCCACATTGGTGCCACCTTCTCCACATCAGACAGACTGGTTTTCATTATTGTTTTCGATGGAACAGACGACATCTTCAGTTTTCTCAGCCATGCATAGCACTTTGAGCACATACTGACAGAGAATGGGAGCCCTGGGCTTTGTTTGTTTGCTTTTTTTTGTTTTTTTTGCTGGAACGCCCACCACATGCTCGACACAAAGACTGAAGTCTCTCATTGTGCAAAATTGCAGTGTGTTCATAAACAACAGCCATTGTTCAATTCTACACACAACACTTAACACTAATACGTAAGGAAAGGACTACGATCAAAACAAAACTGTTCAGTTCTCTCACAACAGTGCTCTGAGTACAAGACTGAATGATGTGATGTTCAAAGCAGATTATAGTGAGTAACTTATCCTTAGACTTTCACTTAACTTCATATACATCAATACTTCAGCATCACATATATATTTGGAAACCAGTCTCCAAGTCAACGACAAAAAAAAAAAAAAAAAAATAGATGAAATAAAACGAGAACAAAAGGATGAGAAAACGATAAAAAAAAAAAAAAAAGGGGGGGGGGGGGGAAAAAAATCAGCATCAGTGGAATTAGAAGTTTTAACACGTGAACAATACACGTTTTAACAAAAAAGCACAGCAGCTGAACACATAGTCACTGCAAAAGTTTGTAGATTACAAACTTCAGCCAACGGTACAAATTCTAATTCTTAGACGTAACGCGGGCACTTAGAACAAACTTGTAAATCACAAAAAATCAACATCCAGATATTTTAGGTTCCGTGTCTACAGACAGGAGAAGATCGGGTAAAATGATCAAGTTTTAATACAGACAAAGAAGGGATTCGTCCGCAGCTACTGTCGTGACCCCGTCTCGACCCTGCATCCCACCCCCTTCCCCCACTCTGGAATGCCAGGCTTTGCAGGCCTACAGCTGCCGTCCGCAGGTAAACTAAAGAGAACGATTTGGCCAGTTTTGCACAGCCGTGCTCCGTCGTTTAATTACGCCATGAAAGGCCATCTCCATCGTTTGATTACGCCATGAAAGGCCATCTCCATCGTTTAATTACGCCATGAAAGGCCATCTCCGTCGTTTAATTACGCCATGAAAGGCCATCTCCATCGTTTGATTACGCCATGAAAGGCCATCTCCATCGTTTAATTACGCCATGAAAGGCCATCTCCGTCGTTTAATTACGCCATGAAAGGCCATCTCCATTGTTTGATTAGGCCATGAAAAGTCATCTCCATCGATTAAATTACGCCATGAAAATCATCGCCATGTTTAATTACGCCGTGAAAAGTCACATTCATCGTCTCGTCTAATTGCGCTGTGAAAAGTTATTTTCGTAGTTTAATTACGCCATGAAAAGTCATCTCCATCGTTTGATTACACACAAGAAAAGTCAATCTCCATCGTTTAATTACGCCATAAAAGGTCATCTCCGTCGTTTAATTACGCCATAAAAGGTAATCTCCGTCGTTTAATTACGCCATGAAAGGCCATCTCCATCGTTTAATTACGCCATGAAAGGCCATCTCCACCATTTAGTCACGTTAAGAAAGTTCATCTCCATGACTTAACCATTGCCTGAATAGTGAGCGATCTCCATCGTTTGATCATATTTGTGAAATATAGTTTCCATTGTTTGTTCACGGAAAGATATGTTATTTCAATGCTTTAATCACATTATAAGATCTGATCCCTATTGTTAAGTCACATCGTGAAAGGCTATCTCACACACACTCACACACACACACACAACACACACACACACACACACACACACACACACACACACACACACACACACAAAGAGAGAGAGAGAGAGAGAGAGAGAGAGAGAGAGAGAAAGAGAGAGAGAGAGAAACAAGCGCACACACACAATCTATCACTCTCTGTATTTCACCAGGAAACGACAAAATCAATGTCTGATTAATGTCTGATGGTGAACACATTATCAAGTCTTTTGCCGAATTTCTCGAACAAAATAGAAAAATTTATCGTGGAAAGAAATCAGAAGGGTTGCATATTTATGTTGTTCGTCACAGTTTAAGTAAAATGACAAAATCATTTTCAATTTGCTGGATAGTTGATCTGCCTTAGGCGCTGCAATGAATCTTTTTGTTTGAAAAAATCCTTTTTAGCTGTATATAATTTTATTTGTTACTATCATGAAAAAGCAAAACGGTGTAGATGTATAAAACAGATGGATATACTTTCGATATGCCTGTGGTACTGGCGTTACAAATCCTTCAGGGATGTGTTTTTGTTCGTTTGCAATCATTTAGGCCGGAATTAAATCTTTAAAAAAAAAGACCACGAGGACGATGTATACAATCTCAGTCTACAGCATCACTTCTTGGAATGTTGGTTGCCCACACTGCTCTCCAGGTTTCTGTCCTTCAAATCTGTCTTTCCTCTTCCAGGCTGAAAATCTCTGGACTGTCACGACCTGTCCACTCCTTGATGTTTCCAAGATAATCTGTTCATGGCCGCCTTCTTTCCTCTTTTGCCCTCGACTTTTCCCTAAATGACATCTTTCATGAGAGTGCATTGCTTTTTGTTTGTTTGTTTGTTTGTTTCTGCACACATGTCCAAAGAAGTATACACAGTAGATGAAATGAAAAGGAGGAAGGTGTGTGGCACAAAGAAGCGTGAAGTACATGTATATGTAATACCTTACTTCATGCTTGGCAGTTTGTTTGTGAAAGCTTTATAAAGGAACTTCTCTTTCCCCCCCCCCCCCTCCCCTATGCCATCCACCAAACTGACAGTAATGGCACCAACATGTCTAAGTGTCAAAGAGTCTATCTCACCAGCACGAGTCACTGTTGTCCAACTCTTTGTCATTTTCGGAGACGTAGTAGTCGAGCGTGCAGGTGTTGTCTGTATCATGACCCGACGAAAAGTTAGTCACACTGCGAGCCGGCAGCCCCAGAGCTCGGCAAACTGTAAGTTCCAAAACAAGTGTGATTGCCCGCGCCCAAGCAAACAGGAACCAGAAGAACAAGAAAACCAATATAAGCGCGTATCCAACAAAACAAAACAAAACAAGCGCAAATTTTCGGCCAACTAGCCTTTGTCAAGCGCGAACGCACGGTCACAAACAGATCACAAACACCAAACAATGGATAATAAAAACGAGACTAAAAACTTCCCTGCCGCCTCGTCCTGCTCCATTTCTTACCCACTGGACGAGGCGGCAGGGAAGTTTTTAGTCTCGTTTTTATTATCCATTGTTTGGTGTTTGTGA
The DNA here is from genome assembly GCA_030674185.1 of Monoplex corrugatus. NCBI lineage: Eukaryota > Metazoa > Mollusca > Gastropoda > Littorinimorpha > Ranellidae > Monoplex > Monoplex corrugatus. Next base: position 46,565,237 of record JAPXFY010000014.1, on the reverse strand, counting down.
CCGTGCGTTCGCGCTTGACAAAGGCTAGTTGGCCGAAAATTTGTGCTTGTTTTGTTTTGTTTTGTTGGATACGCGCTTATATTGGTTTTCTTGTTCTTCTGGAAACTGTAAGTGTCAAGAAAACATTGAAAAAAAACAAACAATTAGGACCTTCCACTGGTGAAAAGGAAGCTAAAGAGCGAAACTTTCATTTTTAAGTGTTTAACTCACCTGTAAAATATCGAAGATTTTTTGTTAAAGGATCATGGCAGTCAGGCAGTTTCCTTTGTGCTCACAATTTTGTTTGTTTGCTTTCTTTTTGTTCGTGTTTGTTACGCCACAGATAATGTGATAGTTTTTACAGCGCTATCATTTTGGTAACGATGAGGATGACAGCATGATGCTATGGAGTTGTGTCTAGGATTGAGACTGCGTGACAGGGCTGTACTCTACGCTTACTGCCATAACATATCCTGGGCACTTGGAACCGAGCAGTCCTGGACAGGACAGCTGGAGCTTCAGTTCCACGACAACCAGGCCCTTCAACATGAATTCTCAACTTTTCATGCATTTTTTTTTAGGATCGTCGCA
>JAPXFY010000014.1:46544667-46559667 GCA_030674185.1 Monoplex corrugatus | reverse complement strand
ACTCACACCAACCAACCAGACAGCCCAATACAACACACACCAACCAACCAGACAGCCCAATACAACTCACACCAACCAGCCAGACAGCCCAATACAACTCACACCAACCAGCCAGACAGCCCAATACAACTCACACCAATCAGTCAGACAGCGCAATACAACTCACACCAACCAGCCAGACAGCCCAATACAACCCACACCAACCAGCCAGACAGCCCAATACAACTCACACCAACCAACTAGACAGCCCAATACAACTCACACCAACCAACCAGACAGCCCAATACAACTCACACCAACCAGTCAGACAGCCCAATACAACCGACACTAACCAACCAGACAGCCCAATACAACTCACACCAACCAGCCAGACAGCCCAATACAACACACACACCAACCAACCAGACAGCCCAATACAACTCACACCAACCACCAAACAGCCCAATACAACCCACACCAGCTAGACAGCCCAATACAACCCACACCAACCAACCAGACAGCCCAATACAACCCACACCAACCAGCCAGACAGCCCAATACAACCCACACCAACCAGCCAGACAGCCCAATACAACTCACACCAACCAGTCAGACAGCCCAATACAACTCACACCAACCAGCCAGACAGCCCAACAATACTCACACCAACCAGCCAAACAGCCCAACAATACTCACAATCTTGGTGAGGGCCCTGCTCACGTCTACAGCATCACTCATGCAAGGAGTCATCCTGAAACCGAACGCCTTTCTCAGGATGGACAGGCAGGTTGACAGGATGCCCTCTTGGAACTGCACACAAGAAGAAGAAGAAGATCAGCACGATTTGTGGACATATTTGGAAAACAATTCCCCTGACTTATACAAAACGATAAACACTTCTAGGAACTGCACACAAGAAAATCTGCATGGTTTTTGGACATATTTGGAGGAAAAAAATCCCCTAACTCACACAAAACGATAAATACACACAAATCATACAATATTTAAAAAATTCATTTATGTCTACTTTTAAAATTTATCAACAGTTTTCCAATGGATGCTCCTCATTAGTTTTAAAAATTTTCAGACGACATTACGAAATACTGGAAAAGGAAAATATCTCCAAAATATGAAGGTTTCCCAGTGCTTGCTTACCTTACAAGACGCAATATCTGTTTTCTAATCTGCTGGGAAGATTGAAGTGATTTTAAATCCTTTCTCAAATCTGCTGGAAGATTCATATTATTTTAAATCAAAGGAATTGTTTTACAGTCTTATGAATCAGTGACTGCATTATACACTGTTAAAAAAAGGCTTCTTACAAAGACTAATACCTGTGCGCAACTCTTGTTAACTGAAAGCCGACCTTCAGGGACATTAAGAAACAGTGCGACACAACGAACGGTTCCACGGTCAACGGGAAAGAACTGCATATGGGAAAATAATGTTCCTACAACTCATAGTAGTTTCCCTTGGATTGAAGCTCGGTTACTGCATACCCAACAGCAGCAACAGCAACAACAACAAATCATGATTCAGATGATTTCAAATCAAAGTAATTTTCCTTGAGTCTTATAAATCAGTGACTGCATTATACACTGTTTTAAAAAAAAAGCCGGCTTCTTGCAAAGACTAATGCCTCTCCGCAACTCTTCCTTCTGAGACGTTGGACGCAATAAACAATTGTATGGTCAACGGGAAAGAACTGCGTATAGGAAAACTATGCTCCTACACCTTAAAGTAGTTTCCCTTGGATTGAAGCTAGGTCAAAGAGAATAGTCTCTTTGGCTCGGTTATTGCATACAAAACAAAACAAAACAAAGCAAAACAAAACAAAACAAAAATAATAATGATCAAAGTTGTGCAGTATCTGTTGTTCAAGGGTCAAGGCTGTCTTATAACGCTCATCATCATCATGTGCCTTGCCATATGGTGTTGGTGATCGTGGCCTTCCACACGAATCTATCCCTTGTCACTACAATTACCACCCTCTGTCCTCAGCCACCCTGCAAGTCCGTCCAATATTTTCTCTCTGGGTCTACCTGCTGTTTTTTCCCTTGAGCTGTCTTGTTCTGACCAGGTGCTCTAATTCCTCTTTCCTCGTAAAATGGCCCATAAACGTTGCTTGTCTTTTCCTAATCTTCTTTATCAATGATCTTCTTGTGTCTGCCTCCATCAAGACTTCGTTTGTTTTCTTTGCTGTCCATGGAACTCACAACATTCTTCTTATAAACCACAATTCAGCTGCCTCAATCTTGTTCTGGCTTTGCGTGTTGACTGTCCATGCCTCACAACCGTATAACAGTATCGGTTGTATATAACATTCAAGAACTCTCTTCCTGATGTTAACTGAAAGGCATTTGTTGGTAAGAATGCTTTTCATCTTCTTGAATCCTGTGTTAGCTTGGCCGATTCCGCTGGTTATTTCTGATGTGCATCTGCTGTCTGGTGAGATGATCGTTCATTCCATTCCCAGATATTTAACTTATCAACCTGTCTGAAAGTTGTGCCATTTGCTGTTATTTTGCATGAGGGGATTTCACGATTTTTACTGATTATCATGACTTCAGTCTTCATGCCATTTAGCTCTAGCCCTTTACTTCTGCTTTCTATTTCTATTATACTCACAAGGTTTTGCAGGTCCCTTTCATTTTCTGCAACTAACACAGTTACTGCATACCAAAAAATAAAATAAAAATTCAAGATTCAGATGATTGTGAATCAATGTTTTTTTAGTCTTATGAATGAGTGACTGCATTATACACTGTCAAAAATAAAGAAGACTTCTTGCAAAGAGATACCCGTGTGCAACTCTTGTTAATTAGTAAAGTTAAGAAAAACTGTTGGACGCAATAAATAGTTCCACGGTCAATGGGAGAGAACTGCGCATAGGAAAATTATATTCCTACAACTTACAGTAGTTTCCCTTGGATTGTAGATCGGTCAAAGAGGACAATCTGTTCGGTTCGGCTATTGCATACAAAACAAAACAAAAATAATAAAAGTCAAAGTTGTGCAGCATCTGTTGTTAAAGGGTCAAAGTTGTCTCATAACGCTCATCATCATTATGTGCCCTGCCACATGGCGTTGGTGATCATGGCCCTCCACACAAATCTATCCCCTGTCGATGCAAGTACATCTCCCACCCTCTCTGTCTTCACCTTGCAAGTCCGTCCTGGTCTACCTGGTGTTTTTCCCCTCCAGCTTTCCTGTTGTGACCAGATGCTATATTTCCCATTTCGTCATAAAATGTCCTATAAACGTTGCTTGTCTTTTCGTAATATCTTCTTTATTATTGATCTTCTTGCATATGCCTCCTTCAAGACTGTCTCGTTGTTTTCTTTGCTGTCCGTGGAACTCTCAACATTCTTCTTAGAAACCACATTTCAATTGCTTCAATCTTGTTTTTAATTTGTGTGTTGACTGTCCTTGCCTCTTATCCATACAACAATATCAATTCTATATAACGTTCAAGAAAAAAAATCTTCTTTAGAAACCACATTTCTTTCGTAATTATGATCTCATAATAAAAATGACAGTCTGGTGACAGAAACCTGAAGTTTTCTCCGGGCATAGTCGAGTGCACACAGACACTGACATCTCAAACATATGTACCGACACACATAATTCTGCTCAAACAGTTTTCTTAAATCATAATTAATGACAGCAGAGTGGCACCCAAACTCATAACCTGGATGCGGCCTGGTCCCCTTAAAGTGTGGGAGGGGCTTCTCTGCAGTGATAACGTGATAGTGATAGCAGTAATAGTAGTAGTAATAGTAAAAACCCAGGCTTTGGCACACAACTGACGGAGCTGTGGGAATCTGGCGAAGGTTTTTTTTATTTTCTGTGCGATGTTCCTCTCTCTCTCTCTCTCTCTCTCCTCTCTCTCTCTCTCTCTCTCTCTCTCTCTCTCTCTCTCTCTCTCTCTCTCTCTTCTCTCTCTCTCTCTGTCTCTCTGTCTCTGTCTCTCTCTTGTAAAAAAAATATACACACATTGACACACCAACCCTAACCTTAACACACACACACATATACACATACGTGCACATACATATATACACACACACGCACACACACAAGCACGCACGAGCCGCGCGCACACACACACACACACACACACACACACACACACACACACACACAACACACACACACCACACATCCGCACTCACGCAAGAACATACACATATTCTACTGGCATAACAGAACACATAAACTTCATTCAGCGCAAGCGCGCGCACGCACTCACTCTCTCTCTCTCTCTCTCTCTCTCTCTCTCTCTCTCACACACACACACACACACACACACACACACACACACACACACACACACACACAAACACACACACAAACACAACACACAAACACAACACACACACACAAACACACACACACACACACACACACACACACACACACACACATACACACACAACCACACACGTCACACGCATACACACACTTGAGATCAGCATATCTTTATCTCACCTGCCCATATTTCCAAGGTTTGGAACTGATGAAGTTGCAGTTGCCTTTGTAGACAGTCCCTGAGGGGTTGAGGATGTACTCATTCAGCAGGTTTTCCTCCTTCATGTACACCTGGTCATCTGACAACACACCACCCTCAGCAGTCAACACAGAGCACAGCACATATCCCCTTCCTCCCCCCCCCCCTTTTTTTTTTATAATTATATACAGGCGGGTGCAAAAGTAGGTATACAGTTATGAAAAAAGAAAACTACAACGATATACAATAACCTCATTGCATTTATTATACAAACAAATGAATATTGCATATACTGTACATGTAATAACAAGCACAGTCTTAATCCCTCAGATACTCAAACTGCTTGCCGTCGGTATTCACACACTCCTCTAATCGAGAGCGGAATTAAGCATTATGATAGTGATGAGATACTTACCGTATACCTACTTTTGCACCCCCCTGTATATAAACCTGTTTTAATCTGTTCTAATTCTCGTTTCATAAGACAGGCCCAGCCGCATTTGAACTAAAGGGTTTTTCTGTGGGTACTCTGGTTTTCCCTTTTTCAGCCCCTTGGCTGTTGGTTTAGATGTTTTTCTTCCTATTCCAAGGTCAGATTGGATTCGTTGCACTAGGCACGATCCATTTACATCAGCCTTTCTTCTTGATTATATATTTTTCCACTCAGTCGATCTTACGCTGATATTTTCTCTTATTTTTATACTTATGTGGGAATTTATGTGAATATATGTGTGTAGATATATCATTATGTATATGTGTATGTATGCATATACATATATGTATATACATATATATATATATATATATATATATATATGCATACACGTGTGTATATGTATATATTGATATATGTATGTAAGTATGTATGAACTTGTATGTATATGTATTGCTTGTCTTTTCCTATCGTTGTGAAGCATACGCCTCCATATCTTTATCTACAATTTTTCCCATGAACAAAATAATTTCATGGATATGGATAAAAAAAAACCCATCCAATATTCGGTATGAATTCACTGCACCATTGCCCTATACAACCACATCACAGAACCCCACTTCCTGACAACACGAACACTCACCGCCCCCCCCCCCCCCCCCCCCCGCGTATCTGTACACTAAGACGATTGATGAAATCAAGTCCATTCATTTCCATAGCACTTTATCAATCCACATCCAGTCATGCAGTCACACGATCCTAACAAACACGAGCATAAACTTAACAGACACACCAATATGAGATTATAACCATTTAAATGAAAACTCAGCCATAGTGTCCATGGAGCCATACAGATCATACAACATCCCTGTTTCACTCACATCAATAAGGGATCTTAAACTTTTCAACAAAAAATCTCGCCCATAACGTCCAAAAACAAAAAACCACACACACACACACACACGCAAACCAAAAAAACTCTCTCTCCCTCTTTCTCTCCCCCCCCCTCTCTCTCTCTCGCTCTCTCTCTCTCTCTGTCTCTCTCTCACACACACACAGACACACACACACACACACTTCTGCAGACAAGACGAAACGCCCTACCACGAAAAATACCAAGAGCAACTGTACATCACGCATACGCCACAAACCACTCAAAGGCATAAACCCAAAACACATCACAAAATTATCACTCCTATAGAAAATCGTATATCGTCCCCATGATCCGAATTCCATCAGCCCATCCTTCAGCCCACAATAAAAAACAAAGACAACAAGCAAAGGGAAAGAAAGAAAGAAAGACAGAAAGAAAGAAAGACAGAGAGAAAGAAAGAGAAAAAAAGAAAAAAGAGAGAAAAAAGAATAAAAGAGAGAAACAAACAAAGAAAGAAAGAAAGAGAGAAAACTGAAAGAAAAAACAAAGAAAGAGAGAAAGAAAGTGAGAAAGAAAGAAACAAAGAAAGAAAGAGAAAAATGAAAAAAGAAAGAGAGAAAGAAAGACAGAAAGAAAGACAGGAAGAAATAAAGAAAGAAACAAACAAAGAGAGAGAAAAAGAAAGGCAGAAAGAAAAGAAAGAAAGAAAGAAACAAACAAACTAACAAACAACCAAACGAGACAAAGAAACAAACAAAGAAACAAAGTAACAAACAAACCACCACCACCACTTTGACGAGTTGGCACAGGGACAAACAACAGTTACCACTCACCCTCTGACCAAGGATTGAAGAGAATGCAGATATCTTTTGGGTACTCGTAGACATACATCTTAGTCTCCCCTTCAAGGACTGTCTTCACCTTCATTTCCCATTCCCCGACAACGCAGGTCGCTGGAATGTAGACGGCCATCTTCATGGTGTTTGTCTTTGAGTCCATCTCCAGGATCCTGGCACCCCACTCGTCGTTCTTGCGGTAATCATCGGTACCATCTTCATCCAGTCGGAATTTCTCCTTGAGGTTCTTCCCTGGATTCTCATCGTCTGAAAAGATAGCAAGAACAGGAGATGGGAAAGGTTCTATCATATGAAAAGACTTTTTTTTAATCCTCCTTTTTTTGTTTTTTTTTTTTAAATAAGGGAGATTGTAGCTTTTTTGTCACTGAGAGACAGGTTCAGCCAGGTAGCCATTAAGGGAGATTGTTGTTTCATATCGACCCAAGTGTGTGTGTGTGTGTGTGTGTGTGTGTGTGTGTGTGGTGTGTGTGTGTGTTGGTGTGTGTGTGTGTGTGTGTGTGTGTGTGCGCGCGCGTGTGTGTGTGTGTGTGTACGTGTGTATGTCTGTGTGTGAGTGTTGTGTGTGTGTGTGTGTGTGTGTGTGTGTGTTGTGTGTGTGTGGTGTGGTGTGTGGAAATCGTGTGTGTGCGTGTGTGTGCGTGTGTGCGTGTGTGTGTGTGTCTGTGTGTGTGTGTGTGTGTCTGTGTGTATGTGTGTGGAGTGCGTGTGGTGCCTATGTGTGTGTAAGATCGTGTGTGTGTGTGTGTGGCGCGCGCGCGCGCGTGTGTGTGTGTGTGTGTGAAAGTGTATGTGTGTGTGTGTGTGTGTGTGAGTGTGTTGTGTGTGTGCGTGTGTGTGTGTGTGATGTGTGGGTGTGAGTGTGTGGATGTGTGTGTACGTGTGGGTGATGTGTGTGTGTGTGTGTGTGTGTGTGTGTGGTGTGTATGTGTGTGTGTACGTGTGTGTGTGAGCGTGTGTGTGAGAGAGACAGAGTGAGTGAATGTGTGTGTGTACGTGTACGTGTGTGTGTGTGTGTGTGTGTGTGTGTGTGTGTGTGTGTGTGTGTGTGTGTGTGTGTGTGTGTGTGTGAGAGAGAGATCGTGTGTGTTTGTATAATTATGTGAGTGTATGTAAGATCGTGTGTGTGTGTGTGGTGTGTGTGTGTGTGTGTGTGTGTGTGTGTGTGTGTGTGTGTGTGTGTGTGTGTGTAAGCAAGTGTACATGCATGTGCACGTTCGTGTGTGTTCATTGTAACACCCGCGCGTATATATGTTTGTATAGACGAAGTTGTTACGCGCGTGAATGTGTTTATGTACGTGTGTGTATGCATGTTTAGTTATGTTCCATTTCTGCACGTGTGTACAGTTTATGTTTCGATCTGTTTGCGTGTGTAGGTATCCTGACTTTGTGGGCACTTAAGGATATTTAGATGAAGTGTATAGACAATTCCCCTTGGTTGTAGCAGTGTATTCCAGAAACAAGGCAGATCTAGGGGGAAAAGAAGATCCAGAGCTCAGTTGAGGAAAAAAAGGGCCAGGCGGAAAGCTAGCTCCTGTGAAGGCAACCCCCATGGCCAGCATCCATACGTGCATCTGATGTGGCAGAGACTGCCTTTATCGCATCGGCCTTATCAGCCACAGCCAACACTGCTCCAGGGGCGTCAACTCGATTCGACACGACAATAGGGAGCATCATCCATAGTCGACACCGACTGATGGAGGCCTACCAAAGAGAATAGATCTAGTACCTACGGATCTGTGGGTAGTAATAATCTCTTTGGGCCCACTGCTACTGTAGCAGTAGTAATAGTGGAAGTAGTATGGCAACGAACGTAGGTACAATTGCTAATAGCAAGGATGTGTCACTGGAGATTAACAAGCAGGTGTACGGAGTGGAAGTTGTTTCCCTTGAACCGATAGCCTCAATACGGGCGTCTTGTTAAGAAGCGCTGGAGTTGGAACGAGCTGATCTATGAGAATAGCTTGTGTTGCCAGAGCGAGTCGTCACTGTTGAGGCATTATGTAAAGATCATTCTAGTCTAGTGAAACAGGTCAAGCTTAGCCTGGCAGCCGTTGCCCTTTTCTCAGTAAGTTTTGAAAGGACAAGAGTGGCAGAATGATTCAGACGTTTGCCTGCCAATAATTAAACTCGAGGTTCTAGGGTTCGCTCCCCGTAGAGGTCTCGACTTTTCTCCTTAGTTTGACCGAAAAATCGAACTGGACATCTAGTCCTTCGGAAGGGGACGAAAAACGAGTCGGACCCGTGTGCCTTCCGGCCGCGCACGCTTAAGATCCCACGAAAGTTGAAAATCGTGGAAAGCAGGGCATTGCCTGGCTGCCTTGGAATAGAACGTTGGAGAGATAGGTTGATTTCCAGGGTCCCACCCCTTGAAGACCAATTAGCCTTCTTGCCTTTCTGAAGTCTTGGTGAAAAATGTGAATATGAATATGAATTTGAAGCGAAGGGGCTGCCCTTTTAGTGCTTGTCCCGGGTAAAGTTGAGGCCTCTGTCGCCTTGCTCCCCTACGATCTATGTAGGGCCTCAGGACCTGGTCAGCTCGTGGGTTTATGTGCAGGCTTAAGGCTTGTGCCGTGATCATTCTGGATTTTCTCCATCACATGGCACATGTGACAATAGTGCGTATGGATTTTCATTCCGAGCGCGGAGACTCATCTTGAGAAGTTGAAATTGAAATAGTAAGTTTTCAATTGTATCTAGGCGAGTAACAACGATAAGGTAGCCTGTACCTGTATTAATATTTTCGTGAAGTATCTACAGACTTCGGCCTTCTTTACAACATAGTTCATTGAGTCTTACCAAACTGCTGTAGCAGAACTTTGCTATAGATGTGTACTGAAACTGAATATGGATCACGACTTCGTTCCTATGGTTTTTCTAATGGTTCCGATAACCCTTGCTATTGAAACGTTTCATTGCTATGTTCTAACAAATACTGTAGTACCCACTGTAATTGTGTACTTTGTTTGTTTGATTACATTTCTTTCATCTGCTTTGATTGTTCGTTTTTGTTTGTTGTTTTGTTTTGTTTTTTGTTTTGTTTTGTTCTGTTCTCTTTTGTTTCGTTACGTGAGCTCTGTGAATGTGGCCACCCTGACTTCCAATTCACACTCAACTCTTGCATGCTGCATCATTATCGTTATGATTATTTTAGCTCGCCAACTCGCCTCAGGACCCTACGGGCATTGATGTCACCAAGAAAGCAGGACCACAAAAAATGGCACATTTTTTCACAATGTTAATAAATGGCACAATTTTTCACAATGTCAAACGGGACAATTTTTCACGATGTTAAACGGGACAATTTTTCACAACGTCAAATGGGACAATATTTCACAAGTTCCATATGCCAATAAGAACGGGGATGATACTGATAACACAACAGAATTCTGTTTCACATAAGACTTGCATGACAGAAGGAAGAACAAGAACAAGAACGAACGTTTATTTGTAAGGATACTGACATAAACATATGAATGCTTATTTTACATGTACATGCAGAACTTACTCATGGAGGGTCCACACACTGCAAGAACGCTACAATGGTCACAAGAGGTTCTACGTTACTACAAATCGACTATAACAACATAATGACATCCAAATGATGAAAGTCATAGTGATGGCCAGAATTCATGCACATAGGAAGCAGAAACACACAGAGGTAGATCCAGAACGAGTATTTGATGTAATAAAACAAGATCTTCATCATCATCAAGCGCCCCGCCACATGGCGTTGGCGATTATGGCCCTCCATATGCATCTATAAAACAAGACAGGCGGAACTTTTCGGCCAACAGCCTCTGTGTGGTGTTAAGCGAGGAAGTCGTCTATTGTTTTCCCACTAGGTTTTGTGCATTAATTCTTTGTTGTCTTTTGTGTATGCGTGACAAAGTCTAGTTGGCCAACATTTCTGCCTGTCTTATTTTCTTAAAATAATGTAAAACTGGAGTCTCAATGGTATCAACGAATGAAGAGGAATGAAATGAAAAAGAGTGTCTTGAATTCCAGCGGTAAATATAGGCCTATTAGCACATGGGCCCTCTTACGTTTCTGCCGTTGCTAATCGAATCAAGAGAGAGAGAGAGAGCAGAGCAGAGACAGAGAGAGAGAGAGACAGAGAGAGACAGAGAGAGACAGAGACAGAGAGAGAGAGAGAGATATTGTTGCTGGTGTTATTGTTGTTTAAAGCCCAGCCGACTGCGTGGAGCAATATCAGGGCTATAACCGCTTCAAAACACAAAACTTCAAAAGGAAAAAAGAGAAAAGAAAATTAAGTACACATATCAATGCATTTGCGCACATAATCTAAGGACATGCCACTGGCGTTGACCACTCCATCCAATTTATCGCATAGGGGATCTAAAAAACACACATTACTTAAATTGCTTCCGCATATCTGACCTCCCTAGAGCCAAAAATACACTTGATACATGTACCCAGTTATCAATCCTAAGAAAAGGTAGGTAAGACTATCAAACACATACAGGTGAATGGACCATTAAGTCAGAAAATGATAGGTAGAAATAACAGAAAGCAAAGGAACAAGGCAGAAACAAAGAGAGTGAAAGAAAAGAGGAAATTTCTAGCACAGAATTTCCAGAAAGTGGAAATAATATTTATACCGAAAGAGCCCCCGGCATCCCTATTTGGGGGGGGGGGGGAGAGAGAGAGAGAGAGAGAGAGAGAGAGAGAGAGAGAAAGAGAGAGAGGCAGGCAGGCAGACACACAGACGAACAAAGAATTTCAAAGAGTCATCACCATTTCCATTAGTATTAAATGTTATTGATACAAAAATATGTTCATGCATGTTTGCCAGATCTAAACATGTGTCAAGCCAACAGCAAGATTGACCACTCTTAAGCATTTTTACGCCACGATGATCTCCCTTCGGCGGATCCTCTTTATTCGGACGCGTATGCAGGTCACAAGATTTTTGCATCTTTCATTTCATACTTTAAATTTGAGTAAATGCTCTTAATGATTAATTTGATTCTCTCTTATCTTTCTTCCTTACTTTCAATTTGAGAAAACGCTCTTAACTATTTGATTGTCTCTTGAGTTTCTACCCTTTGTGGACAGCTTCGAAAAACAATACAGAAAAATCTGTAGTATTTCAACAATGGGGACCTTTTTGTTGTTGTTGTTGTTGTTTTTGTTTTGATTTTTGGGCTGGTTCAGCTTGGATAATGTAGGTCATTTGGGCCATAGGTTTCTGCCATTGACTTGCCCCATCTTAAAAAGCACAAGATCCGAACGCGCGTCTAGAATAGACACAGAAAACCGAATGTCTGATTTTTCAAAATGAGACGGTTAAACTATTATTTGAATTGATCTCCTTTTGCGGGGCTTACGGTAATAGTTGAACGTGATCATGTAGCATGGAAGAAAATCCAAATGTGTTCCCCCCGCCCCTCCCCACCCCCCGTCAAAAAATAAAATGAAATAAAATAAAAAGAACTGTCTACAAAAGAGTTCAGATTTATATCTGCTCTCTCCTTTTCACTGAATTTTGTACTAGTTTTTCTGTCGAACTTTGTAAAGCTATATATTTGATGGGAGAGCCATAAGCTGTAGCACTTGTTATTGTTTTCCTCTGATATATGTGTGTGCAGAGAGAGCAGTTACAGTGTGCAGTACAACAGCATATCCTGGGTTGATGAACGCATGAAGGATTTTGAAAGGCCTTTCAAAATATGTCTTTGAGAGAGAGAGAGCGAGAGAAGGAGCGGGAGGGAGGGATCTTCTTCTGTTCTTTTTTATATCAAATCCCAGAGTCGCATGGATGATTCTAAAGAAGGCTTTTTTCAAATCCAGCTGTGAATTCTGAGCTAAATAGAGAAACCCTTAAGAATTTTTACCTGTGTAAAAGGATAGATTGGCCCACGTAAAGCGGAGCGTGTGACCCAGTGATCAAAACACCTGCACACGAAACGGGAAACCCGGGTTCGAATCACGGACCGGGGAATTAGAAGAATCCCATCCTCCATTAGGTGACCCAGATGCTAGTTCTCTGGATGTGACGATAAACCGAAGTTTCGTGTGCAGCAAGCAGTCAGCGCACGTAGAAGATCCTATGGCAACAAAGGAGCTGGCCCCAGCAAAATTATGCAGAAAAACTCTACTGTCATAGGGTCTGCTATCGGTAACCGTGCCATCCGATACTACACGTGCGTGATCGATCCCGGCAGATGGCGGTTGTCAGCCTGGAAGGGAGAGAACTCCATCTTCTTCCTCCAGCCATCGAAAGTCTGTTGCTGACATAGGCCTTCCCGACCTGTTTCCATTCACTTCGTTCCAGTGTTGTCCTCTCTACTTGTTGTCAAATCCATCCAGGTCGTCTCTCCACCTAGTTTCCTCTCTTCCTCTATTGCGATTGCCGTCTCTTGGTATCCAAAACGTGGTTTTTGTTGTCCGAACGATTGTCCATTCTCCGGGTGAAATGTCCTGCCCAGTTCCATTTCAATTTGTTGATGGTTTCCGGGATGTCTCGCGATTTTGTTCTTTCTCTGATTCACTTAGCCGTTTTGTGATCTTTCCGGGTGATACCATGCATGATTCTGTCATGTGCTCGCTGCATGGTTCTTAGTTTCAAAGCGAGTTTGTTTTTTTTCGTTAGATTCCACGTTTCTGCACCGTAAGTGACTGTTGGGAAGAATGCATTGGTCGTACGCTTTTCGTTTCAGGACAGTTGGAATTTTGTCATTCCTGAAAACCGAACTTGCTTTTCCAAATGCTTGCCAGCTAAAGGTTATCCTACGTTTGATCTATTCTTCTTTGGAGGAGGATTCTGCTGAGATGCGTTGGCCCAAGTTATAAGTAGTAGTCAACCATTTCAAGCTCTTCATTTTCGATCTTTATTTATCTGTCTAGGACTTCGATGTAGTTGTTGACCGTATTGTTTTGTTTTCTTTCTAGTTTACTGTGAGTCCTACTTTATATTTCTGCATTCATTTAGTTCATTCAACATATTTTTCATTTGCTTGAGACTCTCCGCAAAGTTGATAACGTCGTCAGCAAACCTGAGGTGACTTCTGATTTCAGACTGCTGTTGCCTTGCGACCATACCCATCCACGGGAAAGGTCTTCGGGGGTCAACCCAGAAGAAAAATCCGGAGTCAGGAGTCCCGAGGGTATGTATAATATGTATGTATGTATATATATATATATATATATATAATATATATATATATATATATATATATATATATGTGTGTGTGTGTGTTGTGTGTGTGTGTGTGTGTGTGTGTGTGTATGGTCGACTATCGTGGTCGATAAAGTCCAACCTAGCACTTTATTTGTGTACTCTCATGTGGGATCTACATGTGTCTGTCATGTTTGTGAGGACGGTTGGCGCTAGGTGCCATGCGCATACGTAAGTTGTTGTTGTTTGCGCAGAGCCTCAGCAACTCTCTCCACCTGCCTCCACAAGTCCAGGGCAAACTGAGGTAAGACAGCTGTTCTCATAGGAGACAGACGGCTGAACAGTGGATGGCAAGTCGCCAAAACACAAGCAGTGCTCTGTGGCAATGCCCTTTATGTAGTATGCGGCTGCGGGATTTTCTGTCTGGGTTTACTTCCGTAGCCTTTTCCCACCCAGGCGGTAACCCACAAGGCAGCGGAGACAGGCGCAGGTCGTACAGTCTACTGTCATACTGTAGCAGAGACTTAGCTCTGACCTGACCAATACCCGAGGGTATACTGATGCTGATTTCGGCGCCCTTCTGGCAACTCGCGCTGCGTTGTTGATGCCAGACTGTACTGGCCTTAGCCATTTCTTTTGATCTGTGAGTTGCGTGGAGAAGGACACCTGCTGCATGGGCAACAGCTAGTTCTCCGTATCACCCTGCCCAGGCGAGCACCCTGGAGAAGACATTGGATGCTGTCGGAGCAGCAACAAAACCGATAGGTAAGGAACATTTTCTATGGTCGACCCCGACTGTAGGAAGTCTGCTAGTACTACTGCATAGGGTGAACTTTAACCTTTTGACTCTCACATTCCGTCCACCAGCATCTTACGTTGTCAACCATGCTAGCAAAGCAAACATTTAACCCTTTGACTCCTTCATCCTATCCACCAGCTTCCTGCTGGGGTGAGGGAATCAAAGGGTTAAGATTTTGCTGCTGGTGGATATGGTGCAGGAGTCAAAGGGTTAATACGCACAGACGATGGGAAAGTGGCGCTGCACGGCGGCGTCAAGTTCACGCTGGGGGAGAGAATTTCACATCGTGCACCCATTGTGACGACAAAGACATAAATACAAACTACAAATACAAAATCATAGCAACACGTAATAAGATACGACAACTTGACAACAAACACGGGCACATATTGGAACAGTGCCTTTGTGGT
>JAPXFY010000014.1:46534667-46539667 GCA_030674185.1 Monoplex corrugatus | reverse complement strand
TAAAAAAAAAAAAGCTTCACGCGCATCGGCAAATGACAGGCTGTTACAACAGTGAAACGAATTGTAAATATTCTGAAAAGATCGTGAGAAAATATTGTCGACACATCTTCTTCAAAGAGTGTTGTGATCTCGTACACATTCGTAACATTAGAAACACTTGTTGTGTCCTTTCTGACTCACCGGTGTATGTTTGTGTTCTTTGTAAAACGATAGCCATTTCATGAATATGTGCAAGTCATTTCGTAAAAAGTAACTGATGAATACAGTGAAGTCTAAATGTTGTGTGGATATGAGTGTGCATGGAAGTACATATATATATATACATATAAACACATAAACAGGGGGGTGCAAAAGTAGGTGTACAGTACGGTAAGTATCACATCATTATTATAATGCGTAATTCTACTCTCGATAAGAGGAGTGTGTGAATCCAGACGGCAAGCAGTTTGAGTATCTGAGGGATTAAGGCTGTGCTTGTTATTACATGTATATGCAATATTCATTTGTTTGTATAATAAATGCGATGAGTATTGTACGTGTTTTCTTTTTTCATAACTATACCTACTTTCGCCACCCCCTGTATATATGTATATGTATATATATATACATACATATATATATATATATATATATATTATATGTATATATGTATACACACATATATATGTATACATATATATGTGTGTATGTGTTGCGTGTGTATGTGTGGACGTGTGTATGTATGCATGTACTTACTGCTATTTGTTATTTCTCATTTCTTACTTGTTTACATATCTACAAACTCCTTTATCTTTTGCTTGCTTGCTTGCTTACTTACTTACTTACTTACTTACTTACTTACTTACTTACTTACTTACTTACTTACTTCACTATCCACTTATTTATTTACTTACTTACTTCACTTTCAACTTATCTATTTCCTCTTTTCTCTCCTCAGAAGTGGACGACAGTGGGGCTATTGATTAAGGAAATAATTATTGTCTTCACCTTGTTGATAGGCAGCTGAGGTTTTATGCATTCACTGAGGGGCTTTCTGTGATGTGAGACGAGTTTATACTGATTGGCTAGGTGTGATGTGATTCAGATCTCTAATTATTTATTTACTTTATCTGTCTGGTCTTTTCTTTGAAGATAAAATACACATATTCACATATCATCTACATGTAACCAAGATTGTTCCAATGATAGACTGATAAAATACTAGTATAAAAATATCATCATCATCATCATGTGCCCTGCCGCATGGTGCTGGCGATCATGGCCCTCCATATGCATCTATCCCTTGTCGTCACAAGCACATCTTCCACCCTTTCTGTCCTCAGCCACCCTGCAAGTCCGTCCAATATTTTTTCCATGGGTCTACCTGGTGCACTCTTTTCCTCCAGCTTTCCTGTTGTGACCAGGTGCACCAATTCCCCTTTCCTCATAAAATTGTTTATAAATGTTACTTCTCTTTTCCTAATCTGCCTTATCAATGATCTTCTTGCGTCTGCCTCCGTCAAGACTGTCTTGTTTGTTTTCTTTGCTGTCCATGAAACAAAAATATAGACTAGGTAAAACATAGGCTAGGTAGGGCCTCAAGACCTGGCCAGCTCATGGGTTTATATGCAGGCTTCAGGCTTGTACAATGATCACCATACACATGGCACTTTTGACGTTAGTGCATGTGAAATTCATTCCGAGGGCGGAGACGTCTTCTTGAGAAACTGAAAGTGAAACTGAATCTTGTGATGTGATTGTAAATGTGCTTTTCCAGTACCGTATGGACCATGTACTTTCTTGAAAAGGAAACAGAAGATACTCTGAGAAAGAAAGTGCTGATTTTAGTTCTTTTTTTTTTTTTTTTTTTGGTCCATATGACCTTGGCCTTTGAGCTTGATCTTGAAAACTTATGCTTCTGCAACTGCTCAGCTTTGACCCAAAATTGGTAAAGATCTACCCATCAAGAGCTCAAAAAATTTTGTTCACATATTTGCCATAGACAGACAGGCACACACACACACATTCACGCTCACACACACATACTTGAACATACAGACAGACACAGGCACAGCACCACACACACACACACACACACACACAAACACACACACACACACAACACACAACTCGTCATACACTCAAATAAACGACAACACAAAAACTCGACACAATCACTCAAAGTGAAACGTGCGTTAATCGACGGCACGACACACACACACACACACGGCGGCACGCACGCACACACACACACACACACACACACACACACACACACACACACACACACCACACACACACACACGCACACGCACACACATACACACACACATGCACATACATATACACACAGAGTACATATACATACATATATGTATACATGTATATATATGTATATACATATATATAGACATATATATAAATGCGTGTGTGCATGTATCTATGCATATTATATATACATATATATACAATCTATATATATATATATATATTTCTGTACATATATTTTGTATATGTACATATATATATATATATAATACATATATATATATATATATAGAGAGAGAGAGAGAGAGGAGAGAGAAGACAGACAGACAGACAGACAGACAGACAGACACAGACAGAGACAGACAGACAAGACAAAGAGATATAAAGAAACAACAAAAGCCAAACTGAAACTGAAGCCCTTTCAGATCCTGTATGAGACCTACACCTAGGGTCAGCACACAGAGAGCTAGAGTGAAACGAACGCTACAACATTGGCTTGATTAAGCTATAACATCACGGAAACGAATGAAACCCCCACTTGACAAAGGAGACGCACTGATTAGTTACTGAGTGCAGCCATTGTATAGGGACGTGATGAAACAAAAAGAGGCCTGTCACTTCATACGAACTGAAAACAAACAAACAAAAGCCGCTTGTATTTGTACTGCGTTCCTTTTTCGACATGATGGCTTTACCCATGTGTCATTCAGGGCTTGTCTTCCTGGGGGGGGGGGGGGAGGGGGGAGCGCTTGGGGCTACAATGCACCGACAGCCTCTTTTTAGGCAGTTATACAGTTGTTTTTGTTTAAAGCCCAGCCGGCTGCGTAGAGCCATATCAGGGCTATTTTTTAAGACTGCCTGTGTGCATGTGCTTCTGCTTTGCCTTGTTGTTTGGGGCTCTTTCGTTTTGTTGCTGTGCTGTTGTTGTTATTCATTGTCTTCATGTTTATCTCTCCCTTTTTACAAAGTTGACTTCAAATTTGACCAAAGATTGCAATATCCATAAATTCCCCATGCTTTGTCACAAGACATATTAATCTAATTCACGTGCCTATCAAAAGATGGCAAAGCAATGATAATGCTTTAATGTGAATAACAATTATTGAAACAAACCGCTGTACCATCAAAACAAAACAAAACAAAAATAAAAAACTATAAAAAAATAAACAAACAAACAATATAAACGTTTGCATACAACCGTGCTTGTTTACTGCTTGCTCTCTCTCTCTCTCTCTCTCTCTCTCTCTCGCTCTCTCTCTCTCTCTCCCTCGCTCTCTCTCTGTATGTATATATATACATATATATATATATATATATATATGCATATATATGTAGATATAATGATAGATACAGATAGATAGATAGACAGACAGATAGATAGACAGACAGACAGACAGACAGATAGATAGATAGATAGATAGATATGACCACACATAGGATTTAAGTCCTTAGCAACAGGTCTGAACCTCACCGAAATTTACTCAAAACGTTTTGGTTGGATAAATTGCAAAGTAATTTGCAATTTTCGTGCATTCGGTCAACTTTGGTGTCTTTTGCTGGTTAATTTTCAACTATCAAGATAATGCAGGCATCGAAAACAGCAAGGTCTGCACTGAAATAATATTTTGTAGCACTAAAACATATTCTTTTCAAAACACGTGAATAGGAATAGGTGGCGCTGCAACCCGAGTTTTACTTGATAAAATCCGTTGCAACAACAACAGCTACAACAACAACAACAACAACAGCTACAACAACAACAACAACAACAACGGAATGAATATGATATGAAGAAATGTTTACATGTATGTGTGTATGTAAATACATGTATGTATGTATGTATGTATGTGTGTATGCATGTATGTATGTATGTATGTATGTATGTATGTATGTATTATGTTTGTATGTATGTATGCATGTATGTATGTATCTATCTATGTATGTATACATGTATGTATGTATGCTTGTATGTATGCATGTATGTATGTATGTATCTATCTATGTATGTATGTATACATGTATGTATGTATGCTTGTATGTATGTATGTATGTATGTATTATATGTTTGTATGTATGTATGCATGTATGTATGTATGTATCTATCTATGTATGTATGTATACATGTATGTATGTATGCTTGTATGTATGTATGTATCTATGTGTGTATGTATATATATGTATAAAACATACGAGTACGTCACCAAATATCAAACCAATGTTGATGTTGCTTTAATTTGCACCAAGCCAGTGTGTCATGACAAAAAGGATTCACCCATGGGGGTGTCCTGGTTACTTGTGCAATACTAGTATAATTGTATGTTACGTTACACGTGTGACCATCACCAAACATCAGATCAGTGATGACGTTGTTTGAATGTCAACTGTTTATTACAACTCTGCTCACTGCCACGACAGCTGTTGCCAACGTCACCATACTGTTGTTTAATTATGTGCAGAGATGGTGAAAAAAAGAAGAGTAGAGAGACAGAAAGAGAGACAGAGAGAGAGAGAGGACAGACAGACAGATACAGAGAGCGAGCAAGAGAGAGACAGACAGGCAGAGACAGGCAGACAAACAGATAGACAGACAGACAGACACAGAGAGAGAGAGGCAGAAACAGACAGACAAACAGATAGATAGATAGACAGAGACAGACAGAGAAAAACAGAGACAGGCAGACAGACAGACACATAGACAGACAGACAGAGAGAATGGGGGGGGGAGAGAGTAGGTAAGTGAGAGATAGAGAGAT
>JAPXFY010000014.1:46517167-46529667 GCA_030674185.1 Monoplex corrugatus | reverse complement strand
ACCAGTGTGTAAACAGCACTTTCTCACAAACTTCTAACAATATTTACCAGTGTGTAAACAGCACTTTCTTACAAACTTCCGACAATATTTACCAGTGTGTAAACAGCACTTTCTCAAGAATTCTGACAATATTTACCAGTGTGTAAACAGCACTTTCTTACAAACTTCTAACAATATTTACCAGTGTGTAAACAGCACTTTCTTACAAACTTCTAACAATATTTACCAGTGTGTAAACAGCACTTTCTTACAAACTTCTGACAATATTTATCAGTGTGTAAACAGCACTTTCTCACAAACTTCTAACAATATTTACCAGTGTGTAAACAGCACTTTCTTACAAACTTCCGACAATATTTACCACTGTGTAAACAGCACTTTCTCACAAACTTCTAACAATATTTACCAGTGTGTAAACAGCACTTTCTTACAAACTTCCGACAATATTTACTAGTGTGTAAACAGCACTTTCTCAAGAATTCTGACAATATTTACCAGTGTGTAAACAGCACTTTCTTACAAACTTCCGACAATATTTACCAGTGTGTAAACAGCACTTTCTTACAAACTTCCGACAATATTTACCAGTGTGTAAACAGCACTTTCTCATTAAGTTTAATAGGTATGTTACAAAAAATTTCAAATATTTTTAATAAATATGTAATTACCATCATTGAAAAGAGCAAAAAAAGAACTTTAAAATGGTATAAAAAGTTCTTTGATTGATTGTCTGTGACGAAAGTTACGATTTTTTTAATAATTAAATTTTCGACGTTTTCCTTCATTGGATTACATAGCAAAAACTGTGACCGCGTATGTGCCGTTTCATCACAAAAAGCACCATAACTTTGGAACGACTGAACCGATTGAAAAAAATCAAGTATCCATAGAAAGGTCTTTGTTTAGCCAAGATGATTACGACTTTCATGAATCTCTGGGTTTTTGCATTAATTAGGAATTAATTCATTAATTGCCTCAACTGGCTAAAGCGAAAATTAATTGAGATTCCTAAAATCTTTACAGTTTCCAAAATCATCAAATTTCTTACTTGAAAATTGTTGAGTAAAGCCTCAAGATAATTATAATGATAAATTACAACAGTTATTCAATGCCATTAGGTTGAATCTTTATGTAATAATCAATTAATTACAGTTTTTCATGAACAACCGCCTTTAAGAAGTTGTCAACCTGTGTATTTATTAAATACCTCTTGGTTTTTATACACAGATGTTTATAATTATGAGATATGTAGGCCTATGTATATCATTATATATCATATACATGTGTGTATAGATATATGTGATGTAAATATATTCATATTGATTAATCAAAATAAAAAATTGAGAGCCTGTGATGGTAGTATAAAACCCCTTAAAAATAGACATGAAAATTGTTTGAATATTTCACTGAAAAAAAAACTCAAGTTTCCTGGTAACATAGAAATGAGTCTTTATTAAGACTAGAGATTACAGATTAATTACTAATTAAGCTGTTCTGAGGGGAAAAAAGATTCACAGACTGAATTGGTTTATAACTTGCACATCTGGAAAGTTCATATTGCAATTTTGAATTAAAAATTCAGCTGGTAGTAAGGACAGTGTATCTTTTCAATTATTTACCCTGACAAGCAGACCTTTTTCAAAAAGTTTTGGTTTTTTTCCTTGCGTAATCACACACTTTTTCATAAGCTGTCATACAACATGAAAGATAATGTGTTATGTACATAAATATGCGTGTGTGCATGTGTGTTATAAGTGTGCATATATATATATATATATATATATATATATATATATATATATATATATATGTACATGTACCAGTATGCATATCACTCAAAAAACAAAATTAAATGCAAACAAAAACACAAAGACGGACAATATTTGGTTACAAATGTTTTAATGCATAATGCTGTATCAAAATAAATACACAGAACAGGTAACAAGATGAAAAGGGCATCAGCAGAAATATATCATAACATACACGCACAAACACCAGACATAAAAATAAGCTACATTGCAAAAACAAAATTCTGAAACATATTTACATGAGTTACATACAAATAGTCCACACATACACAAAAAAGCACAGAATCCATAGTCACATTTACAGCTTGCTAAATGAAGAGATTACAAAAATGTGCAGACATTGTAAGAATGGAATCGTGAAAGTCATCTGTGTAAAACCAAACATGTCAAATGAAAATCTAAACAATAACAAAAATGAAAAAAACTAAAGATTATACATGAAGGGTATCCAAGTGTCATTACCTAGACACACCCCAGTCCCCTTAGAGTGTACACACTTGACAGGAAGGCTTCTCTTGACATCATTTTGCTGTTGACCTCTCCCAAGAAATTTTTGCTAAATACATGCAGCATACAAGTCACTGTTCTTCTCAGTACAACTATGCCATTTCCTCCTCTCCATCTGATACAGTGATGAAAATGATTGCTCCACATCATTAAATTCATATGAAAGGGTGGCTATGTATCCCTGATGATTATATGCGTGCTATTCTGTCTCTAGTGTACATGTATTCATGTGAGAGATACAATTATGAAGACTTCATGCATTAAAACCACCTCTCCCATTTAAAATGCCAAAACCCAAAGAAATAATGAGAATAATAAATAGCCTACGTACATTATATAGGCTACAGAGCAAACCTCTGGTAATAAAGTTTTCTTTTCAAACTCACTCAATATGTGTACAAACATGAATTATTGCACAGCAGGACATGACCAGTAGATAGAAAGTGGCAGTGCATATATATATCATGACAATTGACCTGTGGAACAGGCAGGTCAAGTGAGAAAGACCTGACAGATCCTTTGGTTCAACTGACAGTGAATTCCAAAGAGATGGTGTGAGAAATGGAAAGCACAATGCTCAAGCTGACTTAAGATGACATTTTATCACCATCAGAAGCTTTTGTTTTGAGAACTTCATGCATCTGTTTTATTTACCATTAAGATGAGACAATCCTAAAACATGTGTTAAGTGAATCAACACAGCAAGAGAAGATGAGCTGACTGACTGTACAGGCCTACATATGTCAGTCTTGCACAAAAATTATCAAAATATCCACTTACAATGGCATCAGTCTGTGACTGGACGATGAAACATTCTGAGTCATCCCACTCATACCCAGGTGGGGGGAGGGTGGCATCGGAGTCACCTATTTTATCTGGATGAATAAAGACCTTACCCACTATGAGACATTTGAATGACAACAGTAACAGTAATGACAGACAAGGACTACTACTACTAGTTATCACAATTACTAGCACCTAATAATCATTGTATTTAGACCTATATAGTGCCAACAGTCCATATCAAAGCATCCTTGTGCACTTTAGACAGGAACAAAACAAACTAAAAGTGAAAAAAGATGGAGGTTTGTCATGCCCATACATTAATGCAGTAGGCCTATAGGCCTAAGCTCAGTTGGACACACACCAATTTAAAAGGCATATATTGAATATTTGAAATAAAAAAAATCACATTTAAAGCATTAATCTTAATCATTGTACCTAGGCTTTATATTTGGAAAATTCAAGATTTTTTTCAGTGTGATAATATTAAATTTAGAAGTTCAGCATTGCTGTGCATCGGCTCATCACACCTTTGGGTATTTACTCTGTGTGTGTGTGTGTAGTGAGTGTGTGTGTGTGTGTGTGTGTGAGTGTGTGTTGTCACTGAGCTGCGTCTGTCAAACATCAGTCATCAAGACTGTTGTGTGGGTGTACACATATCAGGAGATGAGACACTACTACATGACCAATATCCATTGTCCCTCACCATCCTTAACTATTGTAGTCCTATTTAGATCTACACTATGATTCTTGCTAAACTTGCCTAGTTAGTAGTAGTGTGAGTTTTAATCTTATCCAATCTGACAATCTGAAGTCCAGAAGTCTAGAAGCTGATAATGAGGGGCAGCAGAACTTCGAAGTTCGGCTGCCTACAGTTTGCTGAGTCAGCTAGACTGACAACCAGCGTCAAACTGAAGCTTGTATTTCCAGTCATAGACGATAACTTCTCACCAAATTTTACACAGTACACTAAAAATGCATTGTCTTGTATGTCGTGAAAAATGAAGAAAATTATCCAATAGGTTCAGCTGGTATGACAAAAAGAAAACGGTTAATCGGCACTAAAAAGTCTTGCGGCCATTGTGAACAAGGCAATAACAACGGTCACCACACCCACTATCTGTAATATGGCCTAAAATGTTTTTCTGCACCTAATTTTACACATAAGCAGGAAAATGCATGTTCTTATTGGTAATTAATTCACTTGACAATCTAATCATACCTGTAAGTTTGGGAGATACGGCCGCAAACACCACAAGTCACACCACTACTGCCACGTCAGCAAATCAGAGGAAGCTCGTGAAAATGACCAGATCATCATGGGAAAAGTACGGACTTCGGTATTCAGATCGGTAATTATCGGACACATGAATACATTAACGAAGCAAACAGCGATTGTTTGCCTACCCTCTCACATGTGCCGCCACGCAGGTCACAGTCTTCCGCTGCAGTTTTCGCGCACGCGTAATCGCCGATTGTGACATACCTACATTAACTTCAGACAATATTTACCAGTATGCAAACAGCACTTTCTGATAAACGTCTGACAATATTTACCAGTGTGTAAACAGCACTTTCTCACAAACTTCTAACAATATTTACCAGTGTGTAAACAGCACTTTTTCACAAACTTCTGACAATATTTACCAGTGTGTAAACAGCACTTTCTCACAAACTTCTGACAATATTTACCAGTGTGTAAACAGCACTTTCTCAAGAATTCTGACAATATTTAGCAGTGCGTAAAAAGTACTTTCTCACAACCCTCCAATAAAATACAGCAGTGTGTGAATAGCACTTTTTCAAAACCTGACAATATTTAGTACTGTGCGAATGGCATTTTCTCAAGAATTATGACGATATATAGGCAGTATGTCAACAACACCTTCTCAAAACCTTCCAACAATGTACAGCAGTATTTGAACAACTTGGGCTATAAGCAATATGAATTGAATTGTTGTGAACAACACTTTCTCAAGAAGTTTGACAATATTTAGCAGTGTGTGAACAACTCCTCAAAATCTTCTGACAATATTTAGCAGTGTGTAAATAACACTTTTTCAAGAACTTTTGACAATATATAGCAGTGTGTGAATAGCGCTTTCTCAAGAAGTTTGACAATATTCACCAGTGTGTGAACAACTTCTCAAAACCTTCTGACAATATTTACCAGTGTGTGAACAACTTCTCAAAATCTTCTGACAAAATTTACCAGTGTGTGAACAACTTCTCAAAACTTTCCAACAATATTTACCAGTGTGTGAACAACTTCTCACTCAAAACCTTCCAACAATATTTAGCAATGTGTGAACAACACTTTTTCAAAACCCTCTGACAGTACTTAGCAGTGAGTGAATAGCATTTTCTCAAGAATTCTGACAATACTTAGCGGTGTGTGAATAGTATTTTCTCACAACCTTCTGACAATATCAGTGTGTGAATAGCATTTTCTCACAACCTTCTGACAATATTTAGCAGTGTTTGAATAGCATTTTCTCACAACCTTCTGACAATATCAGTGTTTGAATAGCATTTTCTCACAACCTTCTGACAATATTTAGCAGTGTTTGAATAGCATTTTCTCACAACCTTCTAACAATATTTAGCAGTGTTTGAATAGCATTTTCTCACAACCTTCTGACAATATTTAGCAGTGTGTGAATAGCACTTTCTCACAACTTTCTGACAATATTTAGCAGTGTTTGAATAGCATTTTCTCACAACTTTCTGACAATATATTTAGCAGTGTTTGAATAGCATTTTCTCACAACTTTCTGACAATATATTTAGCAGTGTTTGAATAGCATTTTCTCACAACTTTCTGACAATATATTTAGCAGTGTTTGAATAGCATTTTCTCACAACTTTCTGACAATATCTAGCAGTGTGTGAATAGCATTTTCTCACAACTTTCTGACAATATTTAGCAGTGTGTGAATAGCACTTTCTCAAGAATTCTGACAATATCTAGCAGTGTGTGAATAGCACTTTCTCAAGAATTCTGACAATATCTAGCAGTGTGTGAATAGCACTTTCTCAAGAATTCTGACAATATCTAGCAGTGTGTGAATAGCACTTTCTCAAGAATTCTGACAATATCTAGCAGTGTGTGAATAGCACTTTCTCAAGAATTCTGACAATATCTAGCAGTGTGTGAATAGCACTTTCTCAAGAATTCTGACAATATTTAGCAGTGTGTGTATAGCACTTTCTCAAGAATTCTGACAATATCTAGCAGTGTGTGTATAGCACTTTCTCAAGAATTCTGACACTATTTAGCAGTGTGTGAATAGCACTTTCTCAAGAATTCTAATAATATTTAGCAGTGTGTGAATAGCAATTTCTCAAGAATTCTGACAATATTTAGCAGTGTGTGAATCGCACTTTCTCAAGAATTCTGACAATATTTAGCAGTGTGTGAGTAGCATTTTCTCAAAACCTTCTGACAGTAGCAAGCCTGACATCTTAGTCTTACGTCTTGCCAGTTGACTATAACTCATGTCAGCATCATTTCCAATAAACCTTATCCATACAATGCTTGTGTCGAGTTAGTGCCCTGACACAAGAATCCTTCTAAGATCTTTGCTGGTCCCATACAGGGTCCACATTCACAGTTCTCTCTGTGTTTTCACAACCTCTTTCCCGTTGTTTGGCCATGGTTTATTAGTAATACACTTTTTTTTATTATTATCGTCATCATCGTCATCATCATCATCATCATTATCATCATCATTATTTATTTTCACCATCATTATTTATTGCAGAGTGGGGACAGAGAGGGTGGAAGATGTGCTGGCGGCAACAAGGGATAGATATATATGGAGGGTCATGATTGCCAACGCCATGTGGTAGGGCACTTGATCATCGTCGTCGTCATCATCATCATCATCATCATCATCATTATCATCATCATCATTTATTATCATTATTATTATCATTGTTATCATCATCATCGTATCATCATCATCACCATCACCATCATCACTATCATTATATCACAGTAAATCGTTTGTGTAAAGCGCAATTGTTCAAAGGTATGTAGACTCACTGCGCACTTCACATAAACAGACTTTTTAGTGTAGCATGGAAAACTCAAAAGTGTTAGGCGACCTGACCACACTCCACTATGCTCTGGCACTGTCAGCATCTTCGACCCCCGTGCATATTGGCGTGTTTTCATGTTTCCACAAACCAGCCCAGTTACTGGACGTGATGTGTGGGATCTTTATCGTGAATATTTGCTATTCTACAAGAGTATACACACGAAAAACGGGATCGGAAGGAAGGGGTAGGTGGGAGTGGCATAAGGCACACATGATGACCTGGAAGACAGGAAAAATCTCCTCTGTTCGCCTGGCAGGCAATAGTGACTGGGAGGATCAAAGCCAGGACTTTTCCAGTTTTTGTACATTTACCCATTCGACTACTGTGCCCGTCGATGAGTGTTCATTGTGTTTGCTTTTTGTTTGTTTTTGAAAAGTACTTACATTTTTGTAAAACTGATTTTTTTAGTCTTAGTAAGCTCCTTCGTTGCTCTTATTTGTTGATTTTCGTGAATATAATTATCTTCTTTAGTTTTGTTGAATGCTTTTCAGTTAGCTGATATACACGTAATTTCAGTCAAGCGAACAAAGTACCCAGAACTTTACACAGAGATGGTTTGGACACAATTAAAACAATTCTAATTCTGTCCTGTCTGTCAAACGGCCAGTTGAAACATATCCAGTGAAATGAAGATCAGTCCCTGTCATTATCAGGTTCGTAAAAATTGCTTCCGCTAAAGATCTGCGTTCAGTATAATTACGAGCGCCTATGGACTTGTCCGAACGTTACGAATCCCTCTTGAACGAGCTCCAGTCTATCAAGCATGTGGCTGTCTTCCTGCTTTATATACATGTGTAGATGTAGGCCTACTTATTTACTGATCAAGAGAACATAACTGGCGGACTGTTTCTGACAATGAATTACACTCGGTCTCTTTCAGTTTAAATAGTAACCCCGCCTTCTGGAAATTCTGTGCTAGAAGTGTCCTCTTTTCTGTCACTCTCTTTGTGCCTTATTCCTTTGCTTTCTGTCACTTCTTCCTATCAGTTTCTATTTTGCTGGTTAATTCACCCACATATTATGTTCGATAAAGTCTTTCGTATATCCTCTTAGGATTAATAACTGGGTACATGTACTGGATGCATTTGTGGCTCTGGGAAGATGTGAAATGCGAAATCAATTTTGAGTGATTCAAGCCCGTTTTTGTATATGTTTTAGCGTCCTTAGTTGTGTTTAAATTTGTGTTCTGGGGTGTTTTTTGAATTCCTTCTGTGATAGTTAAGATGGAGTGGTCAACGCCAGGGGCATCTCCTTAGGTCATGTGTGCAAATGCATTAATGTGTGCATTTAATTTTCTTTTCCTTTTTTCCTTTTTTTTTTTTTTTTTTTTGAAGTATTGCGTACGTTCTGAAACGTTAGAGCCCTGATATGGCTCTACGCAGTCGGCTGGGCTTTAAACAAAAATTACAATTACAACCAAATCCGCCCCGATGTTAACGCTTTCACTCCGGCACCCTGTCCACGTACTGCAAAAACTTAACCCTTTGATTCTTTCACCCTATCCACCAGCTTCCTATAGGAAGCTGGTGGTCAGCGTGAAGGAGTTAAAGGGTTAAGTATTTGCTTCGCTAGCACGACTGACAAAATACAGGATGCTGGTGGACAGGGTGCGGGAGTCAAAGCTTGAATTACTGCAGGACAGAGACAGTGTTATGCTGCACAGTCTACATTCACTCATACCTTTTATTAAAATGAAGTACCATGGTGCATACTGTGATGAGCAAGTCAGCATTAAATGTCTTTACAATGAATGGCTATGCTTTAGTTTTTAACTGTTAGCTTTTAAATTACACTTGGTATTGTTTTTTAATGTGATGTCAGTCCTGATGTGGCCTTATAGATCGGCTGGACTATAAGCAACTTGAGCTGGTTCAGGTTTATATTGCTTATAACCCAGCCGATTACTAGAGCCATATCAGGGCTAACACTATGTCAAAAACGACACCCAGGTTAATTTAAAATAAAAAGACAACAGTTAAAATCCACGCTCACCGTTATCCTTGCAAGTCTTAAATACGTGTAAGGAATAACATACTCATACATAAAATCATATCCGAAGTCTGCGAATGGCTGCTGGAAATTGAACTGAATTTAACGTTATGTAAATAAATTTGATTGAATTCTATTAAACAAAAAACGAGAAACACACGAAAACAGAACAAAAACATATGTTTGATCGACCAAACAAAACAGACACAAGCTACTTAATAACGACAGGTTTTTCTTTCTATTTTCATGTTTCCGGTTCTCATTTGTTTCAATGCTAGCAATCACTCTGAGTCAGTTTGTAAACGAAGTCAGATTAAATATGAATCAAAGAAACATAAAAAAAAAAATTTTAAATAATAACCGTAAACATACATATGACCATGTTGGCAGAATGCATTATTTACACAATCAAGCAGAGCACAACAATTATTGACTTACCACCGTCAGACCTTGCAAAACCTGGCAATGATGAACAGCTTCTCGTTGTGCAATGCAGGCTATGTGACAGCTTGAGCTTTCAAACGTCTCTTCTCTCCTTTCCTCTCTCCCTCCTCGTCTCTTCTTGTCTGCTCTCTCTGTCACTGCCGCGTCCGGTGTGCGACAGTGCCTTCCTTTGCTACTATTGAAATTACCTTGGTGCAGTCAGTTAGTAGCTCCCATGCACGGATCTCATTTGAATATGAAAACAGGAGATGGTTGTAGGGCCAGTGCACGTGGATCTCAACGCTTTGACCCAGATATGGCAACGCGGCCTGGGCTGGTTTGTGTCGTGCAGTCATTGCAGTTTTGTTTCTGGTTGGCTGACTCTGTTTGTGTGTGTGTGTGTGTGTGTGTGTGTGTGTGTGTGTGTGTTGTGTGTATGTGTGTGTATTTGGTGTGTGTGTGTGTGTGTGCGTGTGTTTGGGTATGTGTGTGCGTGTGTTTGGGTATGTGTTTGTGTGTGGTGTGTGTGTGTGTGTGTTTTGGCTGTGTGTATATGTGTGTGTTTTCTCTCTCTCTCTCTCTCTCTCTCTCTCTCTCTCTCTCTGTATGTGTGTATGTGTGTGTGTGTGTGTGTGTGTGTGTGTGTGCAGCAAGATCGTTTCCTTTCCTACCTGAGCCTTCTTCGTCCATAGGTGCCTGAAGTTTAATTACAGCGATAAACAATGATGCAGAAAACACGCTGATATAGGCTACATGTTCCTTGCTTCTCGCTTGTGCATGCATGTCCAAATGCTTGCATGCACGCATGCCCGTGTGAGTGCGCTACACACATAAATTGCACGTGTATCTATACGTGTACACTTGCGTACAAGCATGCATAGACACGTGAAGACAGAGCCAAACACACACACACAAACACAGGTGCGCGCGCGCGAGCACACCACACACACACACACACACACACAAACACACACACACAAACACACACACATACATACACACATACATACACACATACACACACACACGCACACAAACACACACACATACATACACACATACATACACACATACACACACACACACGCACACAAACACACACACATACACACACACACACACACACACACACACACACACACACACACACACACACACACACACCACAAACCGCACAGTTACACATCTAGCGTCTATTTCCTTCTACCACTCTCTTCTCCCAAACACACACATACGCAAACATACTTTTCTGAAATGTTTAACTGCCTCTATTGTAAGCATATACCGTATCTCGTCAATAAATTTTAAAAAAGTAAAACAAACATTACAATGTATTTGTACGGAGTCCTATTGAAGCTAAGGGATGCGTAGAAATGTCCTGATCACATGAGAAGCAAAGCTAAAACAGAAGATACTTTTAGATGCTAATCTAAAAAGTTATTTGATCTATCTTCCGGCTTCTGTGATTCATTTTGAGTGTGCAACGAAAGATCAAGGAAGTCTTGTTGGTTTTTCCTTAATATTTCTGTCTTTGTATTTGTTCTTGAATGTTATATAGAACCGATATCGTTGCACGGATCTGTGAGGCATGGACAATCAACACGCAAAATCAGAACAAAATTGAGGCAACTGAAATGTGCTTTCTAAGAGGAATGTTGAGCGTTCCATGGACAGCAAAGAAAACAAACGAGACAGTCATGTAAGAGGCAGACACAAGAAGAACATTAATGAAGAAGATTAGGAAAAGACAAGCGACATTTATAGGACAATTTATGAGGAAAGAGAAATTAGAGCACCTGGTCACAACAGGAGTGCTGGAGGGAAGAAGACCACCTGGAAGACCCAGGGAGAAAATATTGGACGGACTTGCAGAGTGGCTGAAGACAGAGAGGGAGGGAGATGTACTTGCAGCGACAAGGGATAGACTGGTGTGGAGGGCCATAGTCGCCAATGCCGTATGGCAGGACACATAATGATGATGATGATGATTTGTGTATTTGTTCTTCGTTGTCTTTTATGTATGCTTGACAAAGACCACTCACTCATTCATTGTACAGCATCACTCCTTGGAATGTTGGTTGCCCGCACCGTTCTCCGGATCTTTTGCCTTCCACGTCTGTATTTCCTCAACCAGGCTGAACATCTCTGGACTGTTACGACCTGTTCATTTCTTGGTGTGTTCTCGCTAATCTGTTCGTGGTCTTCCCCTTCCACTTTTGCCTTCGGCTTTTTCTTGGACGGCATCCTTCATAAGAATGTATTTATGTTTCTGCACACATGTCCAAAGAAGGTCAATTTCTTTTTCATGGACGACAGTACTCTTTATGTTTTCAGCTCGTGGCGTATACTCTTGTCACTTCTCTTCTGTTTCCAGCTCACCCTTAAGAGTCCTCTACAGAACCTTTTTTCAGGTGAATTTCTTTTCTTTATATCTTTCTTTTTCAAGGTCCTGCTTTCAGCTCTGTATCTCATGATGGTCCAAACCAGACATCTCAATAATGAAATAACAGAGACCAGCTAGCCAAAGTTTGCGCCTGTCTTGTTTTGTGAATTAAATACGTGTTCTTATTCTGCTTCGTGTATTTCTAATTGTCCATTTCCTTGAATGCTGGTAGTCACTTTAATTTACAGTCAAAGCTTCTATTACAAAATGTTGAATTAAAACAAATATGCAAAATTCCAAGATGACCATGACGTTCCATCAGCCTTCTTTTTTTATACATGAATGTTTGTCTTCAATTGAAAAAAAAAACCACCCCAGATTTTGTCACTGTGCCCATGAAGAAACAACAGATGAAATAAATCTGGCGTGAAGCCAGGACAATAGCAGACCCTGACGTAAGAGTGAAAACATTGTAAATATTGCCTGATGTTCCTGAGAAATTA
>JAPXFY010000014.1:46484667-46514667 GCA_030674185.1 Monoplex corrugatus | reverse complement strand
TATTGTGTATGTTTAGAAATGGTTATAGCCCTGATATGATTGTACGCAGTCGTCTCGGCTTTAAACATCAATAGCAGTAACAGTGTGAGACCAATGCTGTTTGTGCGTGTTTCATCGATTTGTTGGTAAGGCCTGTGTGTGTCAGTGTAAAATGCATTCGCCAGCACGGTACCCTTTTGTCAGTTGTCGGTCTGTTTAAGCTACGTGAATGTAATATGCCGACGTATCTGTCTTCCTGTTTGTGCAATGTCTGTGTATTGGTGTATACATGTATGCAGATGTGTTCATGTAACAATATTTTCTCACTTTTTACTCCTATTGGTTTTTTCCCATGTGTATTTGTGTGTGTGTGTGTGGTGTGTGTGTGTGTGTGTGTGTGTGTGTGTGTTGTGTGTGTGTGTGTGTGTGTGTGTGTTGTGTGTGTGTGTGTGTGTGTGTCTGTGTTGTGTGTTGTGTTGTGTGTGTGTTGTGTGTGTGTTGCGTGTGTGTGTGCGTGTGTCTGTGTTTTATGTGTGTGTGTGTATTTGTGTGTGTGTTTGTGTTTGTATGTGTTGTGTGTGTGTGTGTTTGTATGTGTGTATTTGTGTGTGTGCGTGTGTGTTTATGTGTGTGTGTTTATGTGTGTGTGTTGTTGTCTCTTGTCTTCACAAAACTGTGACCAGTCACCTGGCAAACAAACGTTCCCTTTTCTTTGTCAGAGTTATCTCATGTGTGTGTGTGTGTGTGTGTGTGTGTGTGTGTGTGTGTGTGTGTGTGTGTGTGTTGTGTGTGTGTGTATGTGTGTGTGTGTGGTTGTGTGTGTGTTTATGTGTGTGTGTGTTTGTGTTGTATGTGTGTGTATGTGTGTATGTATGTGTATTTCTGTGTTATCAGAATGACTTTCATATTAACCTGACCGCAAATGGTTTATGATGACGATGAGGGTGTGTGTGTGTGTGTGTGTGTGTGTGTGTGTGTGTGTGTGTGTGTGTGTGTTGTGTATGTCTGTGTGTGTCTGTGTGTTTGTTTATGTGTATATTCATGTGTGTGTGTTTCATGTGTGTGTGTTTTATGTGTGTGTGTTGTGTGTGTGTGTGTGTGTATTTCTGTTGTGTGTGTGTGTGTTTATGTGTCTGTGTATTTCTGTGTGTGTGTGTGTTTATGTGTCTGTGTATTTGTGTGTGTATGTGTGTGTATTTCTGTGTGTGTGTGTGTGTTTATGTGTCTGTGTATTGTCTGTGTTTGTGTTGTGTGTTTATGTGTCTGTGTGTGTGTGTATTTTTGTCAGAATGACTTTCATACTAACCTGACGATAAATGGTTTATGATGATAAGTGTGTGTGTGTGTGTGTGTGTGTGTGTGTGTGTGTGTGTGTGTGTGTATGTGTGTGTATGTGTGTGTGTGTGTGTGAGCGTGAGGGAACTCGCGTGTGTATGTGTGTGCGTGTGTGTGTGTGTGCGTGTGTGTGTGTGTGTTTGTGTGTGTGTGTGTGTGTGTGTGTGTGTGTGCGTTATCAATACAACTTTCATATTGATCTGACAATATATTGTTCCCGTTGATGATGATATGGTGTGTGTGTCCGTGTGCGTATGTGTGTGAACATGTTCGAGTGGGCATGTATGTGTACATATGTATATACATATATGTATATATATAGATATATAGACATATATATATATATAATGTGTGTATATATATATACATATATATTTATATCTATACTTATATGTGTGTGTATGTATGTATGTATGTATGTATGTATGTATGTGATGTTGTGTGTGTGTGTGTGTGTGTGTGTGCGTGTATGTGTGTCTGTGTGTGTTGTCAGAATAATTTTATGTTAACCTGACAGGAAATGGGTTATGATGATGATGGTGTGTGTGTTTGTGTGTGTGCACGTGTGTATGTGTTTGTGTACGTGCGTGTGTGTGCACGTGCGTGTGTGTATGTGTGCGTGCGTTTGTATATGTGTGCGCATGTACGCATGTGTATATGCGTGTGTGCGTCTATTTGTATCTCTCTCTCTCTCTGTCTGTCTGTCTGTCTGTCTGCCTGTCTGTTTGTATGGCTCCTCTCTCTCTCTGTCTCTGTCTGTCTGTTTGTATGCCTCTCTCTCTCTCCTCTCTCAGTATGTGTGTGTGTGTTTGTATGGCTCTCTCTCTCTCTCTCTCCCTCTCTCTGTATGTGTGTGTGTGTTTGTATGGCTCTCTCTCTCTATCACACTCTCATCATCATCATCAATCATAATCAGCATCAGCATCATCATTGATGTTATTAACATTTCTTTATTTATTTATTTACTTATTCATTAATTTTCTACTTGCTCATCTGTCTATCTATCTATCT
Source organism: Monoplex corrugatus (assembly GCA_030674185.1). Classification (NCBI taxonomy): domain Eukaryota; kingdom Metazoa; phylum Mollusca; class Gastropoda; order Littorinimorpha; family Ranellidae; genus Monoplex; species Monoplex corrugatus. Next base: position 46,512,342 of record JAPXFY010000014.1, on the reverse strand, counting down.
ATCTATCTACTACCTATCTATCTATCTACTATCTATCTGTCTATACACGGGGGTGCAAAAGTAGGTACACAGTAAGTATCACATCATTATTATAATGCTTAATTCCGCTCTCGATTAGAGGAGTGTGTGAATACCGACGGCAAGCAGTTTGAGTATCTGAGGGATTAAGGCTGTGCTTGTTATTACATGTATATATGCAATATTCATTTGTTTGTATAATAAATGCAATGAGTATTGTACGTGTTTTCTTTTTTCATAACTGTATACCTACTTTTGCACCCCCCTGTATATCTATCTGTCTTCGTCTGTCTGTCTATCTATTTTAAGTGCTGACTGTGTACGTTTCTTGATGTCATTGTAGTGTTGTTTTAATTTAAGCATTCAACATGTATCTTTCCTTGAGCTGTACTTGTTGCAGCAAACAAATGTCATTTGTATAGAACAGCAACGGCAAGTTTGAAAAATGGCTTCTAGCCAATAGGTTTTACCGTTGGAAAATAAAGAATCATTGTCATTGTCATTGTCATTGTCTACGTCTGTATGGCACTCCCTCTCTCTCTCTCTCTCTGTCTGTCTGTTTGTATGTCTCTCTCTCTCTCTCTGTCTGTCTGTCTGTTTTTGTATGGACTGTGTGTGGTGTGTGTGTCTGTCTCTCTGTATGTGTGTGTTCTGTATGTCTCTCTACTCTCTCTCTCTCTCTCTCTCTATGTGTGTGTGTGTGTGTGTGTGTGTGTGTGTGTGTGTGTGTGGTGTGTGTGTGTGTGTGTGCGTGCGTGTGTGTACGTGAGCGTTTGCGTGTTTGCGTATGCCTGTGTGTGCGAGTGTGTGTGTGTGTGTGTGTGTGTGTGTGTGTGTGTGGTGTGTTGTGTGTGTGTGTTTGTGTGCACAGGCACACGTATGAGTGTGTGTGTATGAATATAGTATGTATTGCCAACGGAAAGTGTCAGTATGGCTGGCCAACCATTCAGTTTACATTTCATTGTAATGTTTTCCTTCACTTCGGGCGTCCCGTGCTTTTTCGACTACGGTGTGTTGGATTACTGAGAGCCAAGATTGAGAAATACACGCAATTCCCCATAACACAAAGACGTGTATCGGCCAGCGTTCATTTGCTGTTTCAGCACTGTCAGCCTGGAACAGGCATCCACTCTGCCTTCACCTAACTCCTAACACCTACCCTTTCTGCTTTTAAATCCAATTAAAAGACCCACCTGTTTGTCCTAGCAATATTTATCAGGCTGGGTAACTCTCAGCGGATCCACTGATTTCAGCGGATGAACTCCTAGTTTCAGAGGGAAAAAATGTGTTTTTCAGAGGAAATATTACTGAATTATTGTATTTGCCATCAGGAAATGCATCCATAATGCCTCAAAATTACAGAAATTCTTCAGCTTCTGGGGGGCAAAACCCCTCAGCGGGGAAGTTGCCCCTGGACCCCGGCCAGTTTTCAGAGGAAACTATCTTCTTCTCTTACCCAGCCTCATTATACAACTACTTCTTTCCCTCAGGCTGTGTATTGAATATTTGAGGTGATCTTTGTCGGTTGCATGCGTATGCCTGGTGCGTGGGTGCGCTTTGAATTGAATTGTCAAGATTTGGCGCCGTAGAAATACTGTAACAAGAGACATCGTGTTTTTAGGTCACATGTAAACGAGACGACTTTCTTCTGTGGAGTTTTTTTACTTGGAAAAGTGTGTGTGCATGTATCGTTACGTATACATCCTGATATGAAGATCTGCTGACATCAGTTAATTTAACCCTTTGACTCCCTCAGCCTATCCATTGGCATTAAGCGTTGTCAACCATGACAGGAAAGCAAACATTTAACCCTTTGACCCCTGCAGAAAGCTGGTGGATCGGGTGAGGGGATCAAGAGGGTTGAATAGGATGAGAGAGTCAAAGGGTTAAATAGGGTGTTAGAATCAAAGGGTTAAATTTTTTGCTGGTGGTGGATAGAGTGCGGGAGTTAAAGGGTTAAGAAAGGAAAACTTCGTTGGTATCACATGACCCAGATCCAATGGTGTTGCTAATTCAGCCCTGCAAGGGCCTATCCACAAAAAGAGACAGAGGAAAAGACAGAAGAAAAAACAAACGGACAATCAAACAAAACGATTAATTTACAACATTGTGGATTGGACAGAGAAATCTTTTGCAGAGACCCATGCTTTGGCACACAACCGACATAAACTGGAGGAATCTGGCAATCAGTTCTTTAGTGCAACACCCGAATAATTCTTCAGGGAGTTAAGGAAAAAAAACAAAGAGAGAAAAGGAAGAGAGAGAAGAGAAAGAAAGAAAGAAGAGAATAAATTCTTTGTGAGCAATTTATGGTATAACACAATACAACATAACACAGTTGCAACCCAATACAACAATTAGACTTTTGGGATCTCTCTGTCTTTCTCTCCCTGTTTCTCTCTGTCTTTCTCTCTCTCTCTCTTTCTCTCTTTCTCTTTTTCTCTCTCTCTTTCTCTCTCTTTTTCTCTCTCTCTCTTTCTCTCTTCTTTCTCTCTCTCTTTTCTCTCTCTCTTTCTCTCTCTCTCTTTCTCTCTCTTCTCTCTCTTTCTCTCTCTCTCTTCTCTCTTTCTCTCTCTCTTCTCTCTCTCTCTCTCATTCTCTCTCTCCCTCCCTCCTCCCTCTTATTCTGTCTCTCCGTCCCTCTCTCTCTTCTCTTTTTTTTCTCTCACTTTTTATGTTTGTATTCGCTGAATGTGTGTTTCATGTCAATGTATACCTTGCCGTATTCAATGCTGATGTATGCAACCACCACCACCAACAACACACACACCACCACCACCACCACCACCACGACAACCCTACCATCCATGCTACTTAGTTAAATGGTTCTGGTTTGAATAGAATAAAACCTCTTGCATTCGTACTTCGTGGCATAGGACTAAAGAAGAGAGGAAGGACCGGGTGATGGGGGAGGGGCTGCAGGGATGGAGGTGGAGTAGGCATGTGTTTCGTATATTTCGCAAACACACACGAAACAAAGAAGAAGAAAAAATCTGTGACTCAGGTTTCAGTCACTGATCAAATTAGGAACGGTCCCGGCAGTCGCCATGGCGCGACAACCTGACCTGACCTCAATAAACTATGGCGACATCATGCTGCAACATGCGAGATTTAATTTAATGTCTGCAAAAGCCAAGTTCTCTCGTACACAAATACTCATAGTTGAAGTGGGTGGCATAGTGGTTACTGCGCTTTTCTATGGTTCGAACGGCTCCGGGTTCGGTTCGTGGATCGGATGGGATCATATGGGATACAGGTATTGGTGTATGCATGTAGCTCATATGTATCGATGCACACATGTATTTGATATGCATCGGTGTATAAACGTATCTCATATGTATCGGTATATGCACGTACCTCATATGTATGGTGTATACACGTATCGCATATCTATCGGTATATACACGTATTTCACATGTATCGGTGTATACACGTGTCTAATATGTTTGTACTGCGTCACAGTGTACTGACATGGCAATGTTTATGCTGCATTGTATATATTCAAATACCTGGGAACGATCATTTCATCAGACGGCAGATGCACATCAGAAATAGCCGGCAGAATCGGCCAAGCCAAAACAGCATTCAAGAAGATGACAAGCATTCTTACCAACAAATGCCTGTCAATTAACATCAGGAAGAGAGTTCTTGAATGTTATATAGAACTAACACTGTTGTACGGATGCGAGGCGTGGACAGTCAACAAACAAAGCCAGAACAAGATTGAGGCAGCCAAGATGTGGTTTCTAAGAAGAATGTTGAGAGTTCCATGGACAGCAAAGAAAACAAACGAGACAGTCTTGATGGGGGCAGACACAAGTAGATCACTCATAAGGAAGATTAGGAAAAGGCAGGCAACATTTATAGGCCATTTCATGAGGAAGGGGGGTTTGGAGCACCTGGTCACAACGGGAAAGCTGGAGGGAAAGAGAGCAGCAGGTAGACCCAGGGAGAAAATGCTGGACGGACTTGCAGAGTGGCTGGGGACGAGGAGGGTGGGGGAGATGCTAAGGGCAACGAGAGATAGAGACAGATGGAAGTCCATGATCGCCAACGCCATGCGGCAGGGCACCTGATGATGATGATGATGAGATGATATATAAGTGTATGTATCCGACTGTGTTCATACTGCATTAACGCACATGTATGTATTTACATGACAACATTTATACTATATGGAAAGCACAACGAGCATTCTCTGACACGTGTGTTTGCGCTATATAAATGGAATTATTATTGATATCATTATAATTATTACCAGACAGGTATTCTACCCCAATACGTATGCACTAGACTTTTTTCTCAAAAAGTTTTTTTTTATATATTTTCATTACAACATGTACAGAATTTGCGTAGTGGTCTGAGTGCAAGTCTGTTTGTGGCTTTTGTTTTCGTTCGTGTTTTGGTTTCGTTTTTCGTTTTTGCCTGGGCTTCAGCTCCTGCGTACCTTTAAATATACGAGTAGGCTTTTACGCGTATAGTCGCCTGAAGGCGCGGGCGTGTATGTGTGTGTGTGTGTGTATGTGAGTGTGTATGTGTGTGTGTATGTGTTTGTGTTGTGTGTTTTTATGTGCATGTATGTGTGTTGTTTGTTTTGTGTGATTTGTGTTTGTGTGCGTAAGTGTGTATTTGTGTATATATGTGTGTTTGTGCGTGTGTATTGTGTATATGTGTGTGTATGTGCGTATATGTATGTATATGTGTGTATATGTGTGTGTTTGTATGTGTATGTGTGTATATGTGTGTGTATGTGTATGTACATGCGTGTGTATGTGTGTGTTAGTAGTGTGTTTGTGTGTGTGTTTGTGTGTTTGTGTGTGTGTTTTGTGGTGTATATATGTGTATATGTATGTATGTTTGTGTGTGTGTATGTATGTATACGTGTGTTTGTGTTGTGTGTGTTTGTGTGTGTATGTGTTTGTGTGTTTTGTGTTATGTGTGTGTGTGTGTCTGTGTGTGTATGCGTGTCTGTGTGTGTATGTTTGTGTGTGTGTGTGTATGATTGAGTGTGTGTGTGTGTTTGGTTTTATGTGTGCAAATGTGTATATGTGTGTATATGTGTGTATATGTGTATTTATATGTGTGTTTGTGTGTTTGTGTAAGTGTGGTGTGTAGTGTGTGTGTGTGTAAGTGTGTGTGTTTGTGTAGTGTGTGCGTGTGTGTGTGTGTTTGTGTGTGTGTGTAAGTGTGTGTGTGTTTTGTTGTGTGTTAATATATATATATATTGTGTGTGTGTGTGTGTGTGTGTGTGTGTGTGTGTGTGTGTGTGTGTGTGTGTGTGTGTGTGTGTGTGTGTGTGTGTGTGTGTTGTTACTCCCTTGTTCAGGCAGTCGCACACCATTTTCGAGGGTATGCGCATGGTGGGTGTTTGCGTAGATACATATATCACTAAACCAAACATTTCCATAGCATACACTCGTAGGATTTTTAATTTGCGTATTTGATGTTCTTCACGTGTATACACACAAAGGAGCTTCAGGTACTAGCACGTTTGTGCATGTACTGAACAATGAGATGGGAAATATTTATCCCTCTACTCCCCAAATAGTACCTGGGCAGGCTCGAACCCGCATCTTCCAATTGGAATTTCCAGAAGCCCAGCATCCTTCGGGTGTTTCTTGTTAATTAAATTCCAAGGAAAAGATGATGGGAGCTGGATTTTACCATTTCGTTTTGTTCAAACCACTCAGAACTGAGGTCTAGTGTGCAGCATGCAATTAACGCACGGAAAAGAACCCAGGACAACAAAATAAGTTTTATGGCAAAGTTCTATAAACACATTGTCTAAAATCAGGTAACAGAAAAACACCCAAAAAATGGAATCAGAACGCGACGCTGGCAGAGACTGTGATTCACATTTTGTTAAATAGAAAACAAACAAACAAAAAATAAACAGGCGAAGACAGAAAACAGGTAGGTAGCGCTATTCTGTGGCGACTGACGTGGTCTTTCTGCTTTCATTATGGGAAAAAAAATCTTTCAGTATAGTAGTGGAGTATGGTGGCGGAGCAGCGCCTAGAAAAAGCAGATGCTAGGTTTGTATTCCAAGGAATAACCCCCTTTTACTGTGTGAAATGGCCACAATGAGCGTCAGGAGCAGGGAGGTAATTGTCCGCTCAGTGGTGCGGCATTGTTGCTCTGGGCAGCATCCAGCACCTTATTGTCATTGTTATTTTTGTTTAAAGCCCAGCCGTTTGTGTAGGGTCTTATCAGGGCTATAACCATTCCCAAATATACACAATACTCAACCGGTAAAAAAAAGAAAAGAAAAAGGAAATTGATGTATACATATCAGTGCATTCGCGCACATAATCCAAGTATATGCCCCTGGCGCCGAACACTTCGTCCAATTTATCGAACGGATTAAAAAAAAAATCTGAATACAAATTAGAACATAACTAAGGACACTAAAACATATATACAAACGGGCCTAATTTACCCCAAATTGCCCCTGCACATCACACTTCTCCGCAGCCAAAAAAAAAGCATTTTGTACATATGCCCAATGATCAGTCCTAAGAGAGACTGTGTCAGACTTTATCCATCGCACACTGGTGAATGGACCAGCAAGGCAGAAACTGGTAGGAAGAAATGACAGAAAGCAAAGGAACGTGGCAGAAACAAAGAGAGTGACAGAAAAGAATTTCTAGCACGATTTTTTCCAGAGGCCAGCACCCTTTGGGTGTTTCTAGTTTATTAAATTCTAAGAAAAAGATGATTGGAGCTGGATTTTACCATTTCGTTTACTTTGGCGCGAACACGAACGTGGACCTAAATAACTAGCTGGAGCTTGTCTGTGTCTATGCGTTTGTTAACCCTTTGACTCTTGCGCCCTGTCCACCACCTTACTCCATTGCCAACCATGCTAACAAAGCAAAAACTCAACCCTTTGACTCTCTCACCCTATCCACCACCTTCCTGCAGGAAGCTGATGGATAGGGTGGGGGAGTCAAAGGGTTACATTTTGGGGAAGCTGGTGGATAGGGTGAGAGAGTCAAAGGGTCAAGGTTTTGATTTGCTACCGTTGGTGACAATGGAGTTAGCTGGGGGTAAAACAACTTTTGACTCACACACCCTATCCACCAACTGCAAAAGCATAACTCTGACTCCCTCACCCTATCCACTAGCTTCTTGTAGGAAGCTGGTGGATAGGGTGAAGGAGTCAAAGGGTCACGCAATGCACGATGCTGGTGGACAGGTTGCGGAAGTTTAAGGGTTAAAAACTCGGTGCTCTGTTCCTCTGATTCAGTACCCGTCTTCTTTCCTTCCTTCCTGCCTGTCCTACTAAGGGCTCGGATCGTATCAAGTCACACCAGGAGTGTTGTTCAACTGCACGCCTCGTTGCACGCAGACACCGTCACCAGTCGCACGCACGCCGCGGTGCACACACACACACACACTCACATAGCCGCTACAACCAAGCCACCACCACAAATGACCATCAATCTGAACAAGAACAAGAACAAACGTTGTTTAATTTACGATAGCATAAAATTAGCGAGGTATGTATAATTTTCTTCTTCTTCTTTTTCATCTTTTTCTTTTTTTTTTTTCTTCTTCTTCTTTCTTTCATCCAGCCCTCGCCCAGAGTAGGTTTATACTGCTCATGAATTATACATGAGTCCACATCAATATTTCAACGATGCAAACATTTGATGTCATCAACATTAACCCTTTGACTCCCTCACCCTGTCCACCAGCATCCAACATTGTCAACCAGGCTAGCAGAGCAAAAACGTAACCTTTTGATTCCCTCACCTTATCCACCAGCCTCCTGTTGGAAGCTGGTGGATAGGGTGAGGGAATCAAAGGGTTGAGTTTTTGCAGTTGGTGGATAGGGTGTGGGAGTCAAAGGGTTAAAGAAAGAGTGATATGACAACGATAATGCTAATGCTAATGAAGCTTTATTTTTCAACGACATAGGTTGTTAGCTGAAAGCCATGTATCAAACCTGCCCTTGCTTTACATGCTGGATGTTTTCATGTTTCCCTAAGGCAGCCACTGACATGACTCACAGGATCTTTAACGTGCATCGTTGATATTTCGCATGCGTATGCACATGAAATAGTTTTAGGGACTAACATATCTGTACACATGTTGGAGACTGGCGAAAGTGGAAAAATCTCCACCCTTTACCCATCAGGAAGATCGAATTCAGAACCTTTCTATTCGAAGCTTAAGATTTATCTATCTTACTGCCGAGAGAGACAGAGAGAGAGAGACAGACGGATAGACAGAGAGAGGCAGACAGAGAGAGAGAGGTGTACGCATACGCACAGACGTGTACACATACACACAGACGCACAAACACACATACAAACACGCACAAACACACACACAGATACAAACTCGCACACACACCACACCACACCCATACACAGAGAGAGAGAGAGAGAGAGAGAGAGAGAGAGAGAGAGAGAGACGCACACCCCTTACACACCCACCCACCCACAATCACGCACACACACACACAAATACACACAAACAAACACAGAGCAAGTATGGTTGGTGTTACGTATTGATGACTCCCCCTGATGGTCCCACTGCTACAAACTAGGTCGCTGGGTTGCGCATGTTCTTAGAATGTGTCCTCAATGTCAGACGAGACCAACCTTCTCTCTGTTGGTGTCTCTATGTATTTCTGTCTGTCCCTGTTACTCCTACTTACGTGTCCCTGCGTTGACCTGTGCGTGTATGTGCAGAATCGAATTGCTCTCGTCTTGACTGGAATGTAAAGTATTCTACGTTGTTTTACATCTCTCTCTCTCCCCCCCCCTTCTCTCTGTATTGTGTGTGTGTGTGTGTGTGTGTGTGTGTGTGTGTGTGTGTTTGTGTGTGTGTGTGAAGTGTGCATTGTCCCAGAGAGACTATGTGTTTTGTTTTGTGTTTGTATAATGTTTGTGATATGTGTTCGCACTGCTTCAAATAGGGCTTTGGCCTCACTGAATAAATTTCCGATTCTGATTTTCTCTCTCTGTGTCACTATCTGTATCTCTCTCTGTCTCTGTCTCTCTGCTGGGCTATAAGCAACATGAGCTGAACTCTCTCTCTCTCTCTCTCTGCATGTTTCTCTGTCTCCCCCCCCCCCCCCCCCCCCCCCCCCCTTTTCTCTCTCTTCTTTATTGCCCGTTTTTTCTTTCTGCTTCTCACTTTTTTCGTTCACCCTCATATCTACGGCTGAATGGAAAATGGAAAAAAATCTGAATAAAAGATTGAAGACCAAAATAAAAAAACAAAAATACAAACAAACAAACAAAAAATCCAATACGCGTCAAAAACAAAGAAAAAACACAAAAACAAACAACATGAGCATTTGTTTACTTACAATATCACCTTAATACATAAATATTTCGGCTTTCGTTTTTGACGTATCCTTTTCTGCTTTCTCTTTTTTCTTTTTATTTCTTTCTGTAGCCTTTAAACGAGACGGGCAGCGACAACAGTGACAGACTTTTACAGCAGTGAAAATATAAGTAATTGAAGTATTGTCATAGGTATCTGAAAAAGTTCTGTTAACACATTTTCCTCGAAAAGTGCTGATTTTGAAGGTTTTTGCTTTCGTCTTTACGACCTCGGCCTTGGCGCCTAACCTTCCAAACATATCATTTCGCGAATCCTGGACTCTCCGTGTATTTGACCAAATTTAGGTCTAGCTGCATCCGTAAGGAGCTGAAAAAATTGTGACCACACTTTGTTTTTGTTTGTTAGTTTGTTTGTTGATTTTCGTCAGACACACACACACAACACACACACATACATACACACACACATACGCACATACATATACACACACACAACACACACATATACACACACACACATACATACACACACACGTACGCACACACACACACACGCATACACACACACGCACACATACACACACACACGTACATACACACACACACGTACACACACACACAATCATAGAAACAAACACTATAGCTTAAACAAAATCGAAGCCAGTTTTAGTCTATTTAAGATGACCCGCAGCATGACTTTACTGGGGTGACTTAAGAGGCTGATGGTGATATTCAACAACAATATTGGAGAATGGTTCCGGACGACAGTCGGAGTACGCCAAGGCTGCCTACTCTCCCCAACTCTCTTCATCATCTTCCTAGAAAGAATAATGACGGAGGCACTCGAGGAACATGAAGGAACAGTCAGCATTGGAGGTAGAAACATCACTAATCTACGTTTTGCAGATGACATTGACGGCCTTGCCGGAAAAAAACAAGAGTTAATATCCAGCGACCGTTAGAAGACCCTCTGATTATGGCATGGAAATCAGCGCCGAGAAAACGAAAATGACCTTTTTACTCCCTCACCCTTTCCACCAGCTTCCTGTCTGCTGGAAGCTGGTGGAAAGGGTGAGGGAGTCAAAGGGTTAAGTTTTTGGAAAAAGGTAGATAGGGTTCGTGAGTCAAAGGGTTAATGCTCCGGTCACTGAGCTAAGGGAAGACTATTTTTACTAAGTTAACAAGAAACACCCAAGGGTGCTGGATGGGGACCCAGAGCACCAATGCCTCACCACTCTCCGGACAGTCACCTCCCAAGCTCCCGACACCACTCGACAGCCATTTCATCACTGTCCCATCTTAACATCATTGTTGTTCTGGTGGTGTCAGTATAGGATTATATAAGTCAAGTCCCCCTTCCCCCACTTCCCTGGGATGGTTATCCCCGTCGGCTATTTCACGGGAGGTGGGGATTGTCGACGTAAAAACTGAACCTAACCAAACTAAACCAACGCTAGGTAGGACCTCAGGACCTGGCCACCTCATGGGTCTATGTGTAGATTTAAGGCCGGTGCCATGATCGTTTTGGATCTTTTCCTTCACAATGATATAATAAATAATTATAATGATAATAATAATAATAATGTTTATTTGTATAGCGCATATTCCATATAAAAACATGCTCACCAGCGCTTTACATTTCGCAAAAAAAGGCAAATGGTGATAAAAAATGTTCACAATTACATACACAATAAGATAACAACAAACTGATATACAAGTGAGAAGACACATCAGAAACCACAGAATATTAAAATTTAATCACTGATTTAAGCAATAAAAAAATAAGATTTTTCATATGAATAAAGAGACATACTCTGTGTCTGTTATATATTGCTGCGTGTGTGTGCGTGCGTAGTGTGTGTGTGTGTGTATACGTGTGCGTACGTGTGTGTGTGTGCGTGCGTGTGCGTTGCTGTGCACGCGTGTGTGTGTTAAGAATGTGTGTGTTGGTGTGTGTGTGCGTGCGGTGCGTGTGCTATGTTTGCATACGTGTGTGTGTATGTTTGTGCATGCAATAGTTGTACATAAGATTATAATCAATATTTTGAATGACGATAAAAACACAGAAAAATGCTAATTCTATACAGTTAAAACATTATAACTTCAGTATTGCAGCATTAACACCTTGACAATCAAAATTACCTCACAAATTATAATCTGTTCGCATATCATATATCACAATTTAGGCCTACATACAAAAAAGATTAAGAAATTTCAGTCTCTTTCCCACTCAATTTCTCCCCTATCCCCTCCTCAGCTGTACACATGCAGCGATGCACACACATGCTCACACACACACACCTCGCTCTATAGGCCCTGATGCAAAATACTATTATACAGGCAGGAGGAATTAGTCTGATGACAGACTTGCAAACTAAGGCTCTTCAGGTTAGATGAGTTTGAAAGAGTGGGTTTTCAGGTGCTGTTTGAAGGTTGAGAAACAGTTTTTCTAAGAGACAATGGTAGAGAGTTCCATACATTTGGGCCAAAGACAGAGAAAGACTTTTTACCAAAGGTGTCTAGAGAGAAGCGAGGAACAGTCAGCAGCGAGGTTGTCAGAAGAGCGGAGCGTTCGAGAAGGTTTATAACTCTGCAGGAGGTTGGCAAGATAGGATGGCATGTTCTCATGATAGATACACTGAAAGCAGAGACAGGCAATTTTATATTGAATCCCAGCCTTTACCGGAAGCCAATGAAGTGTTCTAAGCAGAGATTTTGCACTCTCATGCCTGGGCTTGGGAGAACAAGGCGAGCCGCATGGTTCTGTATGAACTGAAGTTTATATAGTTTATTGTCATGGAGACCTGCGAATAGAGAGTTACAATAGTCCAATCTAGATAGTATGAAAGAGACAGCAAGCTTGTTGGCAGCATCAGTGGAAAGAAAGGAGCGAATCTTACCTATTCTGCGTAGCTGATAGTACAGAGTACGGCACAACTGCTTGACATGGGCTTCCATAGACAGTGTTTCATCCAGGTAGAAGCCAAGATTTCTAAGTTTGTGAGAAACATACATCACACCCAGAGATAGACATGGGGGCATGAGTAACTTGATTGATCTTTGACTTTGTACCAGTAACAATAAGCTTATAAACATGGCACCTGTGACGTCGGTGCATGTGGAAATCATTCTGAGCGAAGCTGAGACATGACCTTGAGAAACTGAAGCCGAAAACCCCAATCACTCTGATGGTGTCAGCTGGGCGGTATTTTTAGGCAGTATTCTCCCACCCAGGCAAAAATCTGTTGGCCGTCCCCAGCTACGATACTAAGACGTCTTCAAGCGTGATGTGAAAGCTCTGGACATCAACACAGACAGCCGGGAAGACACAGCAACCGACCGCAACTGATGGCGCAGTGTGCGCCAGAAACAACTCAGGTCGGAGGGAAAAGAAGATACAATACAATAAAATATATTTTATTTGTATAGCGCAAAATCTTGATAAAATCAACCCCACACACACACGACGCACACCGACACCGGCTAAAATGGGGAGAAAGAATAAAAGCAATGGAAAATTATAGAGAGCATATTATATACAATTATATATTACAATGTGATTCCCCTCCGAGTGGAGACAGGCTGCAGAGGGGATTGAGTGAGGTCAGGATTTTATGCAGAGGAAAAAGGTGAGTTTTGAGAGCGGACTTGAAGGAGACAAAAGTAGGTTGCTGACGGACAGAGAGAGGAAGTTTGTTCCAGGAAAGTGGACCAGAAACAGAGAAGGCTCGTGGACCATAGGTATTGAGCTTAGTGCGTGGAAAGCGAAAGTCAGAGGATCGGAGGCAGAGCGGAGGTACGTGAGGGAACATAGATCTCAGTAGGCTTGACAGGTAATCGGGGGCTGCGTTATTGAGGCTTTTGTAGCACATGGTGTCTAGTTTGTACTGTATGCGCTTTGATACAGGGAGCCAGTGAAGTTGTGCCAGGAGAGGAGATATGTGGTCAGACTTTTTTCTTTTTGAGTACAAGGCGTGCAGCATTGTTTTGAATGCGCTGCAGGATGTGAATGGTGGAGGCAGGAAGACCAGACAGGAGTGAATTGCAATAGTCAGTGCGAGACATTATGAAGGAGAGAACGAGTTTTGCAGTTGTTTCCACAGAGAGATACTTCCTGATCAGGCTTATACGATGGAAGGTGATAGTAGCAAGATCTGGCAGTTTGAGAAACAAAGTTGTTCATGGAGAGGGTAGAGTCAATGCAGACAACAAGGTTTTTAGCTGAATCAGAAATTGGGACTGATGTGTTACATAATGGGAGAGAAAGAGGAGGCAGCTGAGAAAGTTTCTGATGGGTGCCAATGAGGATAGCTTCTGTCTTGTCGTCATTAAGCTGAAGTTTGTTGAACGTCATCCAGTTTTAATGTCCGAGTAACACTCAGTGGTGCGAGTCAAGAGGCGCTGTATATTGTCTGGTGTGTCACTGTCTAGAAGTTGGGTGTCATCAGCATAGAAGTGGTGTTTTATAGAGTGGAAGTTGATGATGGTGGACAGGGGGGAGGTGTAAAGAGTGAAAAGAAAAGGGCCAAGACAGATCCTTGTGGAACACCACACAGTAGCAGTTGAGAGTAAGTGCCATTAATTAGAACAGTTTGTTTTCTGTTTGATAGATATGAAGTAAACCAGGAGAGAGCAATGTCAGAGATGTCAAAAGTACGATGAAGTCTAGAAAGGAGAATACCATGATCAATGGTATCAAAGGCTGCAGACAGATCAAGGAGTGTGAGGAGAGAGACTTTGCCAGTATCAGTTGAAAGGAGATTGTTGAGAATGTGTAGCAGGGCAGTTTCAGTGCTATGGCACTGGCGGTAGGTTGACTGGAAAGGATTGAGGAGATTGTTGGCAGACAGGTGAGAGTTCAGCTGGTTGAGGACAACTTTTTCCGATGAGTTTTGACAAGAAAGAGAGATTAGAGATAGGTCGGTAATTTTTCATTCATTTGGGTCTAAATTGTATTTCTCGAGGAGAGGGTGAACAATAGCAGACTTGAAAGAATCTGGGACAGTTCCAGTTTGAAGAGAAGTGTTGATGATGTCAGTGATGAATGGGAGGAGAGTAGGGAGACAGTCAGAGTAGAGAGAACCTGGAAGAGGATCCAGTTCGCAGGTTTGAACGACATGGATCTGATTGTGTTGAGAATTTCTTCTTGTGAACTGGGGTAAAGTAGTAAGAGGTGTGCCAGAGAAGGAAGGGTCAGGTGGGCATGGTTGACAGGGTGTCCTGTCAAGCCTGTCACGAAGAGTTTGTATTTTGGTGGTGAAATACTTGGAGAATACAGATGGGAGTTCTTCATTTGTGTGTTTTGTTGGGAGAGGTAAATCTTTTCGTGTGCCAAGGAGATGATTCATGGTTGTAAAGAGTTCTCTTGAAGAAGAGGCATTCAGGATTTTGGTTTAGAAATAGCTTGTTTTTGCAGATGCAATGAGGGTGGATACTTTTGTTTTAGAGGCTTGGAAAAGTTGCCTATGTACAGTGAGTTTGGATTTGCGCCAGCGGCGCTCTGCTCTGCGGTGGGCACGTTTTGCACAGGCAATCTCATGAGTGAGCCAGGGGGCGGTCAGGTAAAAGACGGGTTGTGGCTGGAGCATGAGTGTCCAGAAGATGGTGGAGAGTAGTATAGAATTCATCGGCAAGGTTATGTGACTTTTCAGAAAGGAGGCGGGAGGCATCAGATGAAAATGTGGAGAGGTCAATAGATTTGAGATTGCGTCGAGTCACTGTGCGCATGGACGGGAAGGAGGAGAAATGTCAAGAGAACAGAGAATTGCAGAGTGGTCAGATGGAAGGGCTGAAGTTAGACGGGTAGAAAGAACTAGGCAGTTGTCAGTAGCTGAATTGTGGTGATCACGAGAAATGATCCAGTCAAGAATGTGACCTTTTTGATGGGTCCAGACCTTAGCTGATTAAAAAAGAGCCAGGCAGAAAGCGAGCTCCTGTGAAGGCAACCCCATGCCTAGCATCCATACATGCATCCAGTCTCGTAGAGACTGCCTTTCCCCGCATTGGCCTTTTCAGCCACAGCCGACGCTGCTCCAGAGGTGTCAACTCGACTGAGCACGACACAAGGGCGTATCATCCATAGCCGACTCAAAGATAATTACTCTACTCCTACCCCAACCTCTTTGCCCATTTGTTGGAGTGCTGTGCTCTTGATGCATGGATTGTGGGTTCGATCCTCAAGAGGGCCACTGTTTTTAGGGAGAAGAGTGGCCGAATGGTACAGACGTTCGCCTGTCAATAACCAAACTCGAGGTTCCAGGGTTCGCTCTCCGTAGAGGCTTCGACTTTTCTCCTCACTTTGACTGGAAAATCGAACTGAGCGTCTATTCCTTCGGAAGGGGATGAAAAACAAGTCGGAACCATGTGCTTTCTGGCTGCGCACGCTAGAGATCCCACGGCAGTTGAAAATCGTAAACAGCAGCGCGTTGCCCGGCTGCCTTGGTAAAAGTCATCGGAGATATAAGCTACGCACAAAAAGTTAAGGATCACTATGAGAAAACAGGTGCGTAATAAACTCAGTTCGCTACTGTTATTTATTTCTCAGTCCAGCCAAATTGTTATGAATTCTTGTTCAGCTGTAAGTGGGCGATGTTGTGTTAGTGCGAAAATTGCACGGGATTCTCTACTACTGAGCTTGGCCGCAAACGGAAAAGCGGAAACTTGCGAAATAGAACCTTGTTTTGGACAGTTCTGCCTGAACACATTGCACAAGCCAGATGGAAAAACCATTATGCACGTGCAAGCACTGCTGTTTATGTGTGAGATGCTGTCTCTTGCTTGGCTTTATAAGAAGACATTCCACCAGTAGTAGGCCTGATCTGACAATGCCTCCACGACGAAAATTGAGCGAGTTTGAGAGGGGATGAGCTGTTGCATGGTTCCAAGATGGTGTTCCCAAGCGAGAAGTGGCCAGGCGACTTCAGGTGTCCATCTCGGTCATTGTCAGACTGATTCAACGCTTCATAGACACTGGGAGGATCCATGAAAGACGCAGATCTGGTCGACCGAAGAAGACAAACCTACGTGAAGATCGTCTCATTGAACGACAAGCCCTGCAGACAAGAACAGCCTCTTCCAGCATCATTCGAAGGCAGCTGAGGATGGCTACTAACATCATCAGCCAGCAGACCATATGGAACCGCCTTCATGGGTTTAACCTCCGTTCTCGTCACCCAGCTGTACGGCCACGCTTAACTCCAGCCCATAGGGCAGCACGCCGCGCCTTCTGCAGACGTCACGTGAGGTGGACACGTCAGCAATGGTCCAGGTCCGGTTCAGTGATGAATCACGCTTCACCATGAACCACAACGACGGCCGACTGAGGGTCTGGAGGCGCCCAGGGCAACGCTTTATTGACACCACTGTCCAAGAAAAGGTGGCCTTTGGTGGAGGTTCTGTAATGGTCTGGGGGGCCTTCAGCCTTCACCACAGAACACCCTTGTATCATGTACAGGGTAACCTGACTGGCCTCCGATACCGGGATGAGATCCTTCGACCGCTGGCTGTGCCTACACTGCAGCAGATGGGACCGACGGCTGTCTACCAGGATGACAACGCTCGCCCCCACAGGGCAAGGGTGGTCAACGACTTCCTGCAGCATTCTGGAGTCAACAGAATGGAGTGGCCAGCATGCAGTCCCGATCTCAACCCGATTGAGAACCTCTGGGATGAGCTGGATCGCAAAGTGAGGAGCAACCACCCCCCTCCCAGGGATGCCCAACACCTCTACCAGATGCTTAGGCTGAGTGGCAGGCGCTTCCACAGAGGATCTTCACCAACCTGGTCAACTCGATGAGGACTCGCTGCGTCGAGTGCCAGAACAGCCATGGCGGTTACACGCATTACTGAACTTTTGGGAGCATCAGAATGCCCTTTCTTGTGATTTCAATGACTTTGGGAAATCAAATTTCGATACGTACCCACTTTGATCAAATGTACACACCAAACGATTGCTCGAAATTGAAGGCAATTGTGTATCGTTATCACTAAAGCATGGAATTAAATGTTTGCCAAACTTCAACGCATTGGCTTTCTTATTTTGAAAGTTATGAATTTTTGTGCAAGTGATCCTTAACTTTTTGTGCGTAGCTTATAAAGAGGAAACAGCCCCACAAAAGGAACGGCGGGTTGACAGAATGGACATCTTACAGGGTTAGGGTACTGTTAAATTAAATTAAACAATACTGAGTCTACGTACCCAAAAGTGAAGACGTCTCAACTTGAACCGTTCGCAAGCGCTAGAAGTTACACAGCACGTACACCTTCCCCATTGCGTTGATGTCGACAGGATATCACCGCCACCTGCTGGCGTTAACTTTCAGATTGTCAATTCATGAACTGTCCGTCACGCGGTTACAAGAGAGCAAACACCATAGTCAAGACATACTGGAATTGTTGCATTTACCAGGCAAGAGAAACTCATCACGTAGTTGCAACAGGAAATCTAGAGGGAAAAAGAGCACCAGGGAGAAAACACAGTTTTGCAGATTGGATGAGAACAGAAAGGGTAGGAGAGATACTTCCAGAGACAAAAGACAGGTTCGCATGGAAGACCACGATTGCCAACGCCATGAGGCATGGCACATAATGAGGATGATGGTTATGATGATGACGATGATGATGACCATCCAATCCGCAGTCAGGACATTTTATGTATTTCGCTTGACAGTCAGGACATTTGACATTTTGCATAACAGTCAGGACAGTACTTAACAGTCAGGACAGTTTACTTAACAGTCAGGACATTTTTCTTAACAGTCAGGACAAATATAACAGTGAGGACATTTTACTCAAAAATCAGTACATTTTACTTAACAGTCAGGACATTTTACATAACAGTCAGGACATCTTATTTAACAGTCAGGACATTCTACATAACAGTCAGGACATTTTATTTTTATTTTGGTTTTTGACGTTCAGGACATTTGACATTTCACAAAACACTCAGGACATTTTATCTAGCAGTCAGGATGTCTTACTCAACAGTCAGGACATTTCACTTAACAGCCAGGACAGTTTACATAACAGTCATGACACTTTACTAACAGTCAGTATATTTTACTTAACAGTCAGGACATCTTACATAAGTCAGGACATTCTACATAATGGACACGACATTTTACTTAACAGTCAGGACATTTTAAAACAATATCTCTCTCTCTCTCTCTGTCTCTCTCTCTCTCTCTCTCTCTCTCACACACACACACACACACACACACACACACACACACACATACAAACATACACGCATGTGCGCACAAACATGCACAGATACACACAGACATGCACGCACATCCACACATACACACACAGCAAATTCCATGCTCTCTCTCTCTCTCTCTGTCTCTTTCTCTCTCTCTCTCTCTCTCTCTCTCTCACACACACACACACGCACACACGCACACGCACGCACGCACGGACGCACTCACGCACACACATACAAACACACACACACGCACGTGCGCACATGCACGCACAGACATGAACGCACATCCACACACATACACGGCAAATCCTATGGAACGATTTGAATCGACATCCCTTTTTCTTTATACGATTCTCGACTCAGTTTGTACCAACATCTTTCCCCCGCGCCATCCATCCCTCTTCTTTACCAAGTAGAGTGCGTGAAGCTTGTGTGCCTTCACAGCGTGTGTCACGTGCACTAATTGTATACCCTCTGGGTTGTTGTCCTGGCCCACGAACTTTTCGCCTTGCCACTTGGCCCAGTGATCTGTGACATATAAAGGCGGAGAATGATTCAGATTTGTATAATAACACACACACGCGCACACACACACACACACACACACATATATATATTTGTGTTACCGCAACATGGTCCAGACAATATTTGATCCAGCCCCGGTACAGCCGTGTCTTTCCCTTAATGGCTTCCTTCAAAGTGTCGTTCCGTGATGCACCATGCTGTTGCTATTCTCCACCTCTTCCAGATGTCCTGGTCACACATGTTTTCTGGAGTGTATTGAGCAGGCTGTCTTTGAATATCCGCTGATGAAGACAATATTTAAATAATGTTGGTGGGCAGAGGAGGCTATATGTTGTTCTGTTTTTTTGTTTTGTTTTGTTTTTATTTATTTGGTTTTTTGTTGGGGTTTTTTTGGTTTTCTTTTTTTTTGGGGGGGGGGGGGTGATTTCTATTATAACTGTGTAAAATGTTGGGGGAGAAGTTGGGGAGAAGATGATTATCTAAGAGACGAAGTCAGTTTCAAGAGTAGTTTTTGCTACGTCCTTGTGGAGAAGAAATCCTGCATCATAAATGTCTGTCTAATCCATGTTCACACTACTCCATACCAAAACACAGTTGGCATGAATTTCGTTGGTTGACCTGTCCTTTCATCTACTGGCTGATATTCCCATGACTAGAGTTTTGTCAGTTTGCGTGAATTCTACTATCTGTAGATCTTTGTCCTTCAGATCACAGACATTACAGTATCAGTTGTGTTTGATCTAATCCCTTCTTCTTCTTCCTTTTCTTCTTTATTTCTAATCAGTTTCCCCCTCTCTACGCCCCCTCTTCTCCATCTTGATTCATCCGTTTCATTTTCCTTTTGTGTTCTTGGGCAACTGTTTATCTCCTATCAGCTTGCTTGACCTGTCATAACTTCATCAGAGCCCCGTTAGCAGAATGATCCATTTCCAAAACTCACGATTTGCATGAGGGGTTGGATTTTGGTTGGATTTTATAACCATACTGACAATATAAAAGATTACAATGTTGACATTTGCATTATATTGCATGATGCCACAGTTTGTCAGAAGGCGCCTGTAGGCCTGATATTTCTGTGTTCCTCTATGTTAAAGGCATTTACGTTATATTGCATGATTCCATGGTTTGGTTGAAGGCGCATGTAGGCCCGGTATTTCTGTGTTCAGTCTTTTATGTTAAGACATTTGCGTTATATTGCATGATACCTATAGGCCTGGTATTTCTGTCTTCAGCCTTCTACGTCTTTTGTATACCCTGTCCAAAGCTTATGGCAAAAACAAACCCCTCCCTTGTGGGCGCAATGGGCTAGGACTTGAGACAGCCCTTGTTTGCCTGATAACTCCATCCTACAACGTAATGATGTTTTCTAGGTTGGGTCTTGTCAAATGCCATCCTGCTCCATCCTGGTGGAAACCATTGCCTGACAGTCCACGACTGCTTATCGTCCAGGTAAGCCTGACTTACTCCACAGCAAACCTCCATATCTGAATGCCATCCATCATCCGACACCTACAATCCACTAGGTTGAGGATGGTTAATCCACTAACAAGATGGAGATGGCTTTTTCCACTGAAAAATAAAAACGGGCCACGTTCATCGCCAAATATGACCTGACCTTGTAGACGACAAAAGTAAATAGAGGTCAACGTTTAATGATGGCTTGGATAGTCGCGTTAATAAGACCATTTTCAAAGTGGCTTGATGATGCTGTGATATGTTGTTTCCAGGAGGGGTGGGTGGGAGATGAAATACGAGTACAGGGTTGATGGGGTAGAACGTGCACGACCAGGATGAGTTTGTGTGTGACTACTGTCTGGTGTCAAAGAAAGTGGACGCGAAGAACGATCACTGCTGCTGCTGCTTGAAGCCGTGTTGTATGCCAAGCAGTTTGTGTTGTCACCACCTCATCCCCGTGGGGATACCGGCGGCTCTTTCAGTATAAATAGTATCCCCACCTTCTGGAAATCCTCTGCTAGAAATTCCTCTTTTTTGTCACTATCTTTTATTCCCACCTTCTGGAAATCCTCTGCTAGAAATTCCTCTTTTTTGTCACTTTCTTTGTTTTTTTCTTCCTCCTTTGCTTTCTGTCATTTTTTCCTATCATTTTCTGCCTAGCTGGTCCATTCACCTGTATTATGTTCGATAAAGTCTTACGCATTTTCATTTAGGATTGACAATTGGGTATATGTATTAAGTGCATTTTTGGCTCTAGAGAAATGAGATATGCAGAAGCGGGTTTATATAATTAGGCCCAGTTTTATATTGTGTTTTAATGTCATTAGTTATGTTTTAAATGTGTATTCAGGTTGGACTTTAAACAAAAAAACAACAATAATAATGTCACCACCTCTCACTTCCACATTGGATTTCAAGTCGTTAATAATGGCGGTCAGTGAGGTTAGCATGCCCATCAGCTCTGATAAGGTCAGTTCTTAGGGAGGAGAGGAGATCGTCTGGCCACTGTCAGCAGAGCCGTTAGTCCCAGCAGAATTTCTTCCAATACTGCTCTCTCTCTCTCTCTCTCTCCTCCTCCTCTCTCTCTCTCTCTCTCTCTCTCTTTCTTTCTTTCTCTCTCTCTCTCTCTCCCCCTTTCTCTCTGTCTATCCATCTGTCTGTCTGTCTGTCTGTCTATTTATCTGTCTGTCTGTCTATCTATCTATCTACCTATCTAGACATCTATCTAGTCTGTATGTCGGTCTGTTTATTTAAATGTGCACATTTCATACAAATAATATGCCATGAAGATTAAGAAGATATTCCAGTTTTTGTTATTTGTTTGTTTGTTGATTTTTGTGTGTTGTTGTTTGTTTTATTATGATTGCCAAAAAGGCTTGTGGCTACAGTAATTAAAACGAGATGGTCAAGATCAGCTAAACCTAATTTGAGCTTGTCAGTGTAAAGGACAGGAAAAGGCTTGAATGATTGAAATTGTTGATTTTTCAAAGATTATAGAAATTAACCCGTATGTGAACAGATTTTACACATTCACACAATCGTACACACCAGACTATCAAATCTTTTACACACACACACACACACACACACCACGCACGCACGCACGCACGCACGCACGCACGCACGCACGCACACATACACACACACAGACAGAGTCGTAAGGACTTGTTCTATGCACGAAGAGTTCATACTGATTTCATGGGATTAAATTGTATTGTTCTGAGTATACTCGTTTCTCTTGACTTGCATCGGAGAGATTATTGTATTCATTCAATTTCAGGGGTCCTCATAATCAAAGACCAGTCGGAACCAGGCAAAGCATGATTTTCGTATGGTGGAGAAAATTCATTGTCATTGAAATTTTATTACGTTTTCTTTTCATAGCAGAATTATTCAACACAATGGTTTACGATCATCGTTACCGTTTTTGCGCGTCTGATGCAGCTATTTTGTGCGTCGAAGACTTGGGCTTAATGAGATGTGCCTTAAAAATATTATCTCTCTCTCCCTCTCTTTCTGTCTCTGTATCTCTCTCCCTCCCTCTCGTTTACTTTAGTTCTCTCTCCTCTTTCTTCCTGTCTCTTTCTCTCACTCTTCCCTTCTCTCTGTCTCTGTATCTGTCTCTCTATATGTCTGTCTGTCTGTCTGTCTCTGTCTGTCTGTCTGTCTCTGTCTGCCTGTTTGCCTGCCTGCCTCTCTCTCTCTCTCTCTGTCTCTCGTTCTCTGTCTCTCGTTCTCTGTCTGTCTGTCTGTCTGTCTGTCTGTCTGTCTGTCTGTCTGCCTGTCTGCCTGTCTGCCTGTCTGTCTGTCTCTCTCTCTCTCTCTTTCTCTCTCCTCTTTCTCTCTCTCTCTCTCTCTCTCTCTCTCTCTCTCTCTCTCTCTCTCTCTCTCTCTCTCTCTCTCTCTCTCCCTTCATTTTTTTCTCTTTCTGACGAAAACTTTCTTGTGATATAAAGACAGTAATTCTGATTATGTCAGGTGAATCTGAACTGTGTCAAGCTGGGACTATTATTCCCAGGAAACAATGGGTTCATTACCAACGATTGTTCCTTTTCCTTTCATTTTATTCGTTTCTTTCAGTCGTCATTATTATTCCCAGTATAACACCGTTAAGGGTTTGTCTGTTCTTGTTGTACTAAACCACCACTTATTCTTTCCAGCAGTTATGTATAACGTAGATGTATATGCATTTCACTGTGATGAAACAAACAAACAAACAAACAAACAAAAATAAATAAACAAACAAACCAATGAGATAACATAAAGAAGTGTCTATGGGGTGGATAAATCTATGAAATCATAAAGACATTGAACCATACAGTTAACATCAAACGATTTAACGAACAAGATAAAAGCATTCGGAATTTTAGGATAATTAGGCTGCATCAGTTTGTGTTGTGTGTGTGTGTGTGTGTGTGTGTGTGTGTGTGTGTGTGTGTGTGTGTGTGTGTGTGTGGTGTGTGTGTGTGTGTGTGTGTGTGTGTGTGTGTGTGTGTGTGTGTGATGCTTTTGTGTACACATGTTCACGCACTCAAACACATGCAAAAAGCATTCGTCCGTCACGCAACAGCACGCACTCCTTCTCCCTATCCTTTTTTGCCTTCTTTTTCTATTTTTCTTCTTTTTTTTTACTTCTTCTGTTTCTCCTTCTAATTCATTTTCTTTCTCTTCTTCTTCTTCTCCTTTTTCATCTTCTTCTTCTCCTTCCTCTTCTCCTTCTTCTCCTTCTTCTTCTCCTTTTTCTACTTCTTTCTTTTTTCTCTTTTTTTTGTTTTTTTTTGTTTTTTGTTTCGCCTTCTTTTTCGTTACTATTTCTTTTTCGCTTTCTGCTTGTTTCTTTTTTCTCCTTTCTCTCCTTCTTGTCCGTCTTCTTCTTTCCTACTTCTTTTCTGTCTGCTTCTTCTGCTCCATCTCTCTTCTTCTTTTCCGCTTTCTTCTTGTTCTTTTTCTTCTCCTTCTTCTCCTTATCCTCTTCTGAAGGCGGTTTTTCTGGAGACTGACTAGCAAAACCTATACCACTTTTTGTTTTCAACTTGGGTGAGCTGTTTTTCGAAAACTCAATCATACCACACATACACACACAAAATTTCCTTCCACACGCAACATAAAAACTCATGCATACATCACTCCATGCACACGACACAAAAATCATGTGCACGCACCACCCTGCGCACATGACAGTGTGTGTGTGTGTGTGTGTGTGTGTGTGTGTGTGTGTGTGTGTGTGTGTGTGTATGTGTGTGTGTGTGTCTATGTGTCTGTGTGTGTGCATGTGTGTGTGCATGTGTGTGTGTGTGTCTGTGTGTGTGTGTGTGTGTCTGTGTATCCATACGCCAGTGCCTGTGTGAGTGTGACATACATGTGCATCAGTGTGAGTATATGGTGGTTGTTTCATAATTGGAATGTATTCAGAAATTAGGATCAAACATTATTTTAAAAAACAAAATAATTTCTATCAATTTTTGTTGCTAGTCGTACATACTTTCGTATAGTATTCCAACATTTAAAGTCAAGTGCTCTTTGTGAGTTGCATGGTTTTTGCATTTGTTTCAGCATTTCAGAATCGATTTAAAAAATCTGTAAAAGTCATATCTTGTCTTTTATATTCACGACTTTCAGATCTGTGATTAACGAACATTTTTTGCTTTGTATCCATGGCTTTCAAATATTTGATAAACCTCTCCTTTCTTGGTTCAGTTTCTATATCCATCATATCCTGATCTTCTGGTTTTCTTTCATTTCAAACAGTTCCTAAATTATTCAAAGAAACATTTGAGAGGTGACATATCCTTCTTGGCATGACCTATTGTCTGATTAATCAAGATTGTTTACATTGAGATTTATCCACGTTCCATTAATCCATTTTTCCTTGACTGTAGTGGATTGTAAGATTGCTTGGAAACAGTATATAAAACGTATTAATGCTCGACAACAGTAAATTAAACACATGCCCTGTATGGCATGTTCTGATCGCTGGTCTTTATTGTGATCTAAAACTTGTAGCATCATATACGATAACAACAACAACAACACAGACACGCACACACGCTCACAGACACAGACACACAGACATGCACAAATGCACACAGACACACACACACGCACACACACACACACACACACACATATATATATATATACAGACACACACACGCGCGCGCGCGCGCGCGCACAGTGTAGAGTTGTCATACACATGAAGAGTTTTTATTATTATAAACGCATGGATTAAACTGTGCTGTTCTGAGCATGCTCATTCATCTTGTACTTGCGTTGGACAGATCATTCTATTTATCCACTGACAAGTGACGACAGAATCAAATGCAAGTCAAAAGCAGGGAGCAGGCTTTGTTTTTCTTTTTGTTTTCGTTTCCAAAGGTGGAAGCATTTTATCATATTCTCCAGTTTTCTGACATATTCGTGTGGCAGCAGAATAATTGAATATACTGGCCAATGCTAAAGTGGGACAGGATAGGGTGGAGGATATAGTTGGACCTCATGGCCTTGGTACGCAAAATGAAAGGGGTGAGAAACTTATAGAATGGGCACAGATGAATGAGTTTATAGTAGGAAACACCTGGTTTGAGCAGCCTAATAGAAGAAAATGGACCTGGATGAGTCCAGGAGATAATACCAAAAATCAGATTGACTACATGTACATCCTGATCAACAAAAGATTTAGAAATTCTTTACTGTCAGCAAAAACACTACCAGGCGCAGATTGCAACAGTGACCACAATCCTGTAGTGGGAAGATTTAGACTGAAATTGAGGAAAAGGAAACAGACCAAAAATAACATCAAATCAAACCTTGGACTCTTCAAGACAGATGAAGCGATACGTAAAAAAATTTAATTAATATACATGTTCAAAACAAATTCAGTGCTCTGGAAGACGCTGGTGACAGTGAGGAACAATGGATAAAGTTGAGGAATTCGATAAATGAAGCTTGTGAAGAAATCCCTAAAGCAGATAGAAAGGAAAAAAGAACTGGATGACAAATGAAATTTTGGGCTTGATGGAGGAAAGGAGGAAGGCAAAGAGAAATGAGGACATCTACAGGAAGATAAACAAGGAGATCAGGAATAGGTACAATGAAGCTAAGGAAGCTTTGCTGAAATCAAAGTGCAAAGAAATGGAAGACCGACACAAAACGGATCCTCAGGGCATGTACAGACGAATTGAAGAAATTGTCCACAGATAAAATACATGCAAATGAACTGGTTGCTTGAAATCGAAAGATGGCACGCTTATCATGGAAAAAGACAAAGTATTAGACAGATGGGGAGAGTACATTAAAGACCTTTTTGAGGATGACAGAAACGAAGAACACATTATAAAAAAGAACTTTGAAGGACCACCCATAATGAAAGATGAAGTTAGAGCGGCACTGAAAAAGATGAAACCGGGAAAAGCCCCAGGACCAGACAACATTACTACAGAGATGATTGAAGCCCTGGAGGAATTTGGCATAGAAAAAATAACAGTCCTCCTAAATGAAATTTATGACACTGGAAAATCCCCAAAGATAATTCAAAATCAATTTTCATTGCACTTCCAAAGAAGACAGGGGCTATAGAATGCGAACTCCATCGCACAATCAGTTTGATGAACCATGTAACAAAAATCCTGTTAAGAATAGTCATGATGAGGACAAGGAATAGAATCAAAAGAGAAATAGCAGAAGAACAGTGTGGATTTGTGCAAGGGAAAGGAACTCTTAATGCCATATACATCCTAAGAACTATCATAGAGAAGTCAAATGAGATGAATAAGGATTTGTATTTATGCTTTGTTGACTATACCAAGGCTTTCGATCGGGTAAGACATGATGAATTGATCAACCAACTAGAAAGACTCAATATTGATGGAAAAGATCTACGAATAATAAGAAATATGTACTGGGAACAAACACCTGCAATGAGAATAGAAAACAATGTAAGCTCTTTCCAAAATATCAAAAGAGGAGTCAGACAGGGTTGTGTTTTGTCAACAGATCTGTTTTCACTATATAGCGAAAACATCATGAGAAACCTAGAAGAAGACCCTGGATTAAAGGTTGGAGGGAAAATGATAAACAACATTCGATATGCAGATGACACCGTGCTAATTGCAGAAAGTGAAAGAGACCTACAAAACCTTGTGAATATACTAGAAATAGAAAACAAAGGTAAGGGGCTGGAACTAAACAGCAGGAAGACCGAAGTCATGGTGATCAGTAAAAAACATGAAATCCCCTCATGCAAAATAACAGCAAATGGCACAACCTTGACACAAGTTGATAAATTCAAATACCTGGGAACGATCATTTCATCAGACGGCAGATGCACATCAGAAATAGCCGGCAGAATCGGCCAAGCCAAAATAGCATTCAAGAAGATGACAAGCACTCTTACCAACAAATGCCTGTCAATTAACATCAGGAAGAGAGTTCTTGAATGTTATATAGAACCAATACTGTTGTACGGATGCGAGGCGTGGACAGTCAACAAACAAACCCAGAACAAGATTGAGGCAGCCAAGATGTGGTTTCTAAGAAGAATGTTGAGAGTTCCATGGACAGCAAAGAAAACAAACGAGACAGTCTTGATGGAGGCAGACACAAGTAGATCACTCATAAGGAAGATTAGGAAAAGACAGGCAACATTTATAGGCCATTTTATGAGGAAGGGGG
>JAPXFY010000014.1:46449667-46479667 GCA_030674185.1 Monoplex corrugatus | reverse complement strand
GATTATTATTATAGATGTAACAATCCTAACAACAAATTTGTGAAGTGATATCCATTTCGGGGCAAGTGTTTTCTCTTTCTTTCCTTTTTTTTTGTTTTTGTTTTTTCTTTTTATACTTTTTTTTACAAATTCTTCAGCATTTCAACATCAGTTTTCAAATCGCTTAACGGAAATATGTTCTATTTTGTCTCTGTGACTTTAACATGGTTGATTGACATGTCCCTTGTCTGTTCTCTTTTAATATGCCATGTCCTAATCTTCTAAATACTTCATAGAAATTGGGGGAGGGGGGGGGGAGGAAGGGGAGGAAATGTGTGTTGGCGAGTCCTTGATATTATGTCATTTTCCTGATTTATTGGAGCTTTTTCTATTGAGATTTTTCGACTTCCAGTAATCTTATTTCTGTTTCCCTGAACACAGTGGATTTTCAGACTGCATGAAAACAATACATAAAACATATTGAAGGCTAATTTATGATGAATTAAAAACAGAATATAAAAAATAACAAATAGTTATAAGACTGCTTGAACTCAGTATACACTACACATTAAACTGTTTCCCCATTTGCCATGTTCTGAAATTTGGATTTCATTCTGACAACAAACATATTAAAAATATTGAATTAATCCTGCCACGCTGTATAGGTTGTATTGAAAGTTAGGTTTTATTTAGGCTTTATTCTGACAAACAAACAAACAAACAAACAAACAAACAAACAAACAAACAAACAAACAGACAAATGAAAAATACTGCCTCATTCCCCATATAACCTGACAACAACTAGGATCTTAAATGTCAACCACAATAACAACATCAACTTAGACACACGTGCAAACACACACACACACACACACACACACACACACACACACACACACACACACACACACACACACACGCACGCACACGCACACATACACATACACACATACACACACACACACATATACACAAAGATATACACATACACAAAAATTCACACACAAACATACACTCACATACAGACACGTACATACACACACACAGATACACACACACATGGAGAGTTTTTATTAATCTTATTGATTACACAGTATTGTTTTGAGTATGTGCAGACATGTTGCTTTGCTTTGGACAGATTATTGACAGGTGACTTCAGAATCAAAGAGCAGCTGGGAACAGGGAAGCATGTTTTTGTTTTTGGTTTTGGTTTTGTTTCCTCAAAGTGGAAGCATTTTATCGTTTTCTTCAATTTTCTGACAGGTTCTTATCGCAGCAGTGTGATTGAATCACTGGCAAATATACATAACTGTTTGTTTTATATGCGTGGTGCAGCTATTTTGTTTTTTTCAAAGAATTGCGCTTAATGGGATCTCTCTCTGTGTCTGTCTGTCTTCTGTCTGTCTGTTTTGTTGTCTCTCTTTCTTTCTTTCTCTTCTTGTCTATTTATCTTCTTCTGTCTCTCTTCCTCTCTCTCTTTCTCTCTTTCTCTCTCTCTCTCTCTCATCTGATAACCCCCCCCCCCCCACGCCCCACCGACTATTGTATTGTGGCCTAAGGCCGATGTACATTAAAAATGCTGAGTTCTGAGTTCTCTCATCTGATAAAGGCAAACAATTATGCTAAACCAGTTGCCCTGTGCTAAATCATAGCAACGAGAAGAGAAGAACCCTACTAATGGAATGTCATGCAGCACACTACTGCATTGTTTATAATCATGGCTTTTTGAAGCATAAACTAAATGAACCAAACACCGATGCTGATGATTTCAGGACAATGAATTTAATCACACATGCTTCCCTTTTTTATTCCACTCAAACAGGAAAGCGGATAGCAGTGATTTATTCACACAATCAATCAAACATCGTTTTCATCTTGGTTCTTGATACTGAAGTCATGTGTCAGTGGACAAGTACAGGGATTCATTATCGTGTTGTTGGATTACCTCTATTTAATGCAAGTCGAAATGAAAAATCATGTTCATGAAGAGAGCAAGTTCTGTTTACGTCTGACCAATGCGAACTATGTCTAGCTGAAAATGTAATTCCTGGGAAAACATGCACAGACAGACACAGACACAGCAGACTTACAGACATAGACACAGACAGACACAAACACAGACGCAGACAGACATACAGATACAGGCAGACACAGACACACAGACAGACATACAGACACACATGTACACACACACATGTACACACACACTCACTCACACACACACACACACACACATACACACACACACACATACATACATACATACATACACACACACACACACACAGGCACATGGAAAAACACACATACAAACACAGACACACTTAAACACACAAACGCACATATACACGCACAAACACACACACACACACACACATACACACACACACACACACACACACACACACACACACACACACACACACACACACACACACACACACACACACACTTACAAACACAGACAACAAACACACACATATAGACACACACATACACACATGGAAACATACATAAAAACAAACTCAGACACACATACTCATACAGACACATATAAACACATAAACACATAAACACACAAACACACACACTCATACACACACACACACACACACACACACACACACACACACACACACACACACACACACACACACACACACACACACACACACACAGAGTCGTGGGGACGTCTTCTCAGTATGAAGAGTTCAAAGTGTACTGTTTTGAGCATACTCATTTATCATGACTTATATTAGAGAGATTGTTGCATTCATCCAATGACAGGTGACCCCATAATCAAAGACCAGTCGGAACCATGGGACCATAATTTTCCCTTGGTGGAGACAGTTCGTTATTATTCCAATTTTGTCACACGTTGTTGTCAAAGCAGAATGGTTCCATACACCGGCCAGTAATTACCATTATCTGATTGCATGTCGGGTGTAGCTATTTTGTGCTTGCAGGACTTGGGTTTAATATGATGTGTGCTCTTTCTCCCTCTCCCCTCTCTCTCTCTCTCTCTCTCTCTCTCTCTCTCTCTCTCTCTCTCTCTCTCTCTCTCTCTCTCTCTCTCTGCCTCTCTCTGTGTCTCTCTGTCTTTCTGCCTCTCTCTCTCTCTCTGTCTCTGTCTGTGTGTCTGTGTGTTTGTCTCTCTCTCTCTCTCTCTTTCTCTCTCTCTCTCTCTCTCTTTCTCTCTCTCTCTCTCCTCTCTTTCTCTCTCTCTCTCTCTCTCCTCTCTCTCTCTCTCTCTCTCTCTCCTTCTTTCTCTGATAATGAAAACAAACAATTATGTAATACCAGATACCCGATGTTAGATCAAAGGAAAGAGAGAAGGCCCCCATATGTTGATGATTACAGGGCAATGAATTCAATCACCCAGACTTCACTTTTTCTATTCCACTCAAACAGATATAGGGATTGCAGTGGCACATTCAATCAAACACCAGTTTACTTTTTGATTTTGGTTTTGTCAGTGGACAAGTGCAATGATTCATAATCGTGGTTTTAGATTGTTTTTCTAACTTCATGTGAAATGCAAAATCAGGATTAGGAACAAAAGTTCTCATTACATCAGGTCAATCTGAACTCTGTCAAACTGGGATGATTGTTCCTGTGGAAATGGTTATTGCAGTAGTAACAAAAGTAGCATTAACACTCATCTATCATTCGTTTCAGCACTAATGCATACCACTTTAACTAAGGGTGATGGCGCTAACTTGAAATCATATCATATTCGTATAAACACGTTCTTTTGTAATGAATTGTTTAACTAATCAAAGAATAGGAAATGTCCGCCTTTCACTACGTATTTTGTTAAGTTTTACATAGTTCCAGAACGCTGGTGATTTGTTTAATTTCACTGCTGCAGCTGCTGTCAATGCCATGATCACAATTAACACGATGATACAACCCTGTAAAGTTGTTTGTATTCATATAAATATGTTCTGTTTGTCCCATAAATTGGGCTCATAAAATGTCCCCATTTTACTACGTGCTTCGTACACCTTACCAATTCAAGTGGCCAGGTGATTTACTTAGTTTTCACAACTACCAATGACCACAACCCATGGTACCTCTCTTAGTTTTGTTACTTGTGATGAATGCAACTTCGCGTCTGTTGGGATTTTGTATTGAGATACCATGCTCCATTTGGAAAAAAATGTTTGAGATAATTCTCAAAGTATATCCAACCACTACTGCAGTTTGTGTGCATTCTATGAAGTTTCAACATCATACAAATTGTAATACCTCTATCACTATAACTACTATCAATACCACCACCACTACAACTACTACCACTACTGCTATTACTACTACTATTATAATTATACTTCTACTGCTTCTGTTGGTATCCAGATAACATGTTCCATTTGAAAACTGCTCGAGGCAATTCTCAGAGATTATCCCATTGCAGTACAAGTTTTGAGCGTCTTGATGAATTAAAACATCGACATGATACCTTCATTATTAGTAGTACTATCACTATCATCAGTACCTACACTACTTCTACAACTACTACTATCAGTACTAACACAACTATTACTACCATGGTTTTCAAATGACTTCCCTCACGAAGTCTGCTATTGTTGTCTACTCTATTTGTAGCACTAGCACCAATAACACTCATTTACAGCACGTTTTACCATTACAGGTATTGTAGTGCCACTTTAGCCAAGGTTGTCATTGCAAGCTTGTAGATATGTTATATTCAAACAGACATATTGTTTTGAACTGTTACCCTAATTAAGGATCAGGCAGAGCCCCCTAATTACTACATACGCTGGGAAGTTTACACAATTCCAATGTGCTGGTGGTTTCTTTATTTTCCATAGCATTTCTGCTACATCAGTTCCTGTTAATGCCATGATTATTATCAGTATAATAAAAAGAAGCATGTAGAGTGGTTTTTGTTGAAATAAACGTGCTCATTTGTCACTTAACGTGTGCTTTGAAAATGTCGCTTTTACACTACACTGTTCGCACATTTTACCAATTGAAATGTCCAAGTTATTTATTTATTTTCCACAACTACCACGAACCCTCTCACACTAATTTTCTCATTTTTGCTGCTGTTTCTGCTGATGCCGTTACACTCGTCACGAGATAATTTTTCATCAGATAACATGTTATTGTCATCCTCATTCTTGTGAATCTTGTTATTACTATTATTCGACTTTTTATCTACTTGCTGTTTTATTTTTCTCCCGAGATGTAGTAGATTGTCATTTTGTAGATATTTCCCTTTGTTTTTTGTTTTTCTTTTCTTTTGGCTGGGTATGATAACAATCGTTTTTGTATTTTGTCATGCGCACGCGCGCGTGCACACGTGTGTGTGTGTCTATGTGTGTGTGTGCACGCGTGATGCCTGCATGCATTCATATAAATAAAATGTTTTCCCGTATGTTTGTACTGCATTATAATGTATTGCCATTGAAGTGCGTATACTTCATTGATGTATTAGTGTATGTGTCCTATTGTTGTACCACATTACTGTAATAATAACTGTTTGTAAAGTGCAACGGGAATTCTCTGACATGTATGTAACCACAATATATATGGAACTCTTCTTTTTCTTCTTCTTCTTCTTCTTCTTATTATTATTATTATTATTATCTTCTTGTTAGTCTTTCAGTTTCCCCCATTTTTTCAATTATTTCAAAAACATTTTTTTTCATATTTTTCTTTTTCTTTTTCTTTTTGTGCATTCCAAAAAGGATATCTGATATCTTGAAGAAATAAACAAAGCTGTAAATATTAAATCTTTAGTTCATAGGTGGCATCACATTAAAATCGCCGCTGGGGACAGTCTATTAATAATGAACTGTGGAGGTGAGGTGGGGGCCCCTAGGGAGGAAGGGGGGCTGTTAATAAGTGGTGCTGTGGTGGTGGTGAATTGGCCAAGGTAGCCCTAAAAATGTTTCGACGATCCCATGCCATTCACACATGCTGCCAGTTTTAGAACTCTGCTCTAAATGGACCACCACAAGTACTGGCTGGAATCTTGTTGCATGAGAACTTGAGCACGTGGAAAGTCGTTAAACTGATTTTTTTTTCAAACCTGTATGCGTGAAATACGTATTCTTCTGCACGTCATGTGTACAACTTGTGATGTAATCTCTCTCTCTCTCTCTCTCTCTCTCTCTCTCTCTCTCTCTCTCTCTCTCTCTCTCTCTCTCTCTCTCTCTCTCTCTCTATCTCTCTCTCTCTCTCTCTCTCTCTCTCTCTCTCTTTCTCTCTCTCTTGCTTTGACATGGCTCTCCTCTCCCTCGTTTGCTTTTAATGCTTCCCTTATTTTCTACTCTTCTTTGTTTCTGTGTTTGTAATTTGCGTGTCTATTATCGTTTTTTTTTCTAACAAAATATAGCTAATTTTGTTATTATTGTTATACTTTCTTTTTACGGCTATTATATTTGTTTATGTGATTTTGCCTTTACATGTTACGCTTTTGCAAAACACTTGACTGACTGGCACATGGAAGTCACTAGTTTATCATTATTCATTTTTATAACTTGACTGACTGGCACATGTGAGTCACTATTTTATCATAATTCATTTTTATAGCTTGACTGACTGGCACATGGAAGTCACTATTTTATCATAATTCATTTTTATAACTTGACTGACTGACACATGGAAGTCACTATTTTATCATAATTCATTTTTATAACTTCTTTGACATTGTATGTGTTATAGCTCATGCGTTTTCATTATAAGGCTATACATGACATGCCTTCCCCATCATTCGTTTTTGTTTGTTTGTTTGTTTGTTTGTTTTAATGCTTCCTTAATCTTCGTTTTGTTCAGTGTTACATTTGTTGTCTAACGGAATTTTGTATGCCTCTTTTTTTTCTCTTTAACAATCCAATTTCCACATCACTGTTCAATGAAGGAAAACAAATTAATTAAAATAATCAATAAACTGATAAAAGAAAGTGCAAATTATTTAACAAATAAAACAACAAACAAAAGACAAATGAAGGAAATGGGGACAGTGAAAATGGATTGACAGATCAATAAACAAATGGATAAACAAACAAGCAAACAAACAAACAAATAATAAATAAATAAATTAATAAATAAACATCAAATCATATAAAAATAATCAACAGAAATAGGAAACAAATATGCCCCAGCTAATGAATAAACATTGATACAAAGAAAAGGTATGAAAAAATAGTGCAAAAATTAGAAACAGTTTATCAAATTCAGTCAAAGAAACAGAGGGAATAAAACATAAAATAAATAAAGGGACCAATAAATAAATAAACAAAAATAAAAATCAACATAACTGAAATAAAAAGTAAATAAATAGATAAATAAATGAAGGAATAGATATGTAAGTCAATAAACAGATAAATGAATGAATAGATAAATATACAAATAAATAGTACAAAAATAATAAATACATTAATGAATAAGTAAATGAACAAATAAATAAACACATAAATATATATATATATATATATATATGAATATCTAAATAAATGAATAAATAAATAAATAAACAATTGAAATCGAGCCACACAAACAGTATTTAATTCTTTTAAAAAATGTATTAAACTTTAAAACTAAAGTCTTCAAAATTTAATCAACATCAAGGTGAATTATTTAGTCAATAAATCTATTAATGGCAGTGCTAGACCAAAAAAAATCTATTATTTTCTTAAAAAGGAAGATGGTAAAATAACAACAATAACACCATCGGCACTTACACAGCAATAACAGTAGACAGAAAACTGTAAAGAAAACGATAAATCAATCTCAGACAGAAAAGAAGCCAAAAAATACGCTTTTAAAGTGATTAAGACTGAAAAGCTGTGCAACTCAATCTGTGTGAGAACAGGGTCAGTGAGGTGTAGTAATTACGGGACGTCCCCAAATTACTACAAGCAAAATATGTAGTAATTAGGGGACATTTTTTAAAATTACGTAATTTATATTTTATACGCAATAGTATATTATTCTAATCATATTTTTATGATTTTGAGCCAATTTTAATTTTGTGTATTTTGGAGACGTCCCCAAATTACACACACGTCCCCTTTCTATTACCGTACACGTCAAAATGTCCCCTACCTAATACACAGGCACCTACACACATACACACACACATACACACACACACACATACACACACACAGAGACACACACACACACACACACACACACACACACACACACACACACACACACACACACACCACACACACACACACACACACACACACACACACACACACACACACACACACACACAGTGAGAAACACATCTGTCTTCAGTCGTTAACGATAAAAAGGAAACCAACTAACTTACGATAAATTCTTATTGATGTGTGTTTCCGAAACTCGTTTAGAATGTTTAGTTGGTGCACAAACATCTTAGAAAAAATACTGAATAAAAATGACAGTTCACAGCCTAACTGAAAATTGTCGAGAGTCCACTATGAGGAGGAAATGAGGACTGCTTTCGGGTGTTGTTGTTGTTGTTGCTGTTGTTTGTTTATTTGTTGTTTGTTTGTTTGTTCGTGTTTTTCGTTTTGTGTGTGTGTGTGTGGTTTTTGTTTGTTGGTTGGTTGGTTTTTGTTGTTGTTGTTGAAAATATGGTGTGTTTGTAAAAGAAGCATATTAGAAGCGCTTGTCATTTTGTATAATATGGAATGTTATCTGAAAACCATGTGAACGATTTGCGTTCCCGTTTGTTGCTCGATCTTTCAGAAGGGGTCATTGACACTGACACTGCTTTGTTGCCAAAACCATCGACCTATATAGAAACAGAGAGAGGATGGCACGAATGGGAGGAATCCAGGACACAGCGTTTAGCAGGGGTTACTGAACTTTAACGAATGATTTAACCATTTGCATTATTTTGTTCTCCTTTTGGACGAAGCAGCAGGGAAGGTTTGGTCTTTTACTTCCAATTTTTGTATTTGTTGTTTGGTCGTTTGTGATCCTACGTTTATGTTTAACAGAGGCTAGTTGACCGAAGCTTTGTGCCTGTCTTATCTGGTTGTATTAGATACGCGTTCTGATTCTATGCTCATGTTGTTGTTGCTGTTGTTGTTGTTGTTGTTGTTGGTGGTGGGGGTGGTGATGGTGGTGGTGGTGGTGGTGGTGGTAGTAGTGGCGGTGGTAGTAGTGGCGGTGGTAGTAGTGGTGGTGGTGGTGGTTGTTGTGGTGGTGTGGTGGTGGTGGTGGTGGTAGCGGTGGTGGTGGTAGCAGTGGTGGTGATGTTGTTTTTTCTGGTTCCTGCTTCCTTGAACGCCGGTGATCGCACTTGTTTTAGCATTCTGTGTGGAAAAATAGGGCTAAGAAAGAGCGGGTGGGTGAGGTTATGTAGGTGGAGATGTGTTACGACACGATTTCTAGTCCGACACGATTTCTCACCTGTGTGAAAAATCATGTCAGGTTGCTGCATTTGTGACACGATTTCTCATCTAAGCGCCCGCTCATTAACGATTTCTCACTCAGATGCAGAGATGAGAAATCGTGTTGCGAGCTCAGCCATAAAGGGGTGATAAATCGTACCG
This sequence comes from Monoplex corrugatus, assembly GCA_030674185.1. NCBI lineage: Eukaryota > Metazoa > Mollusca > Gastropoda > Littorinimorpha > Ranellidae > Monoplex > Monoplex corrugatus. The sequence continues at coordinate 46,470,158 of JAPXFY010000014.1, read as the reverse complement.
TAACAGGATGGGAGAAGTCTTAGCAATAAGTCAACGATCAATTAGAATGCCACTTGTCACTAATCTCACCCAGATTTAAAGCAAGTTGGGGTTTGGAGTCGTTTTTTTCAAGAATGATTCGTCGCATTTGGACAAGTTCATAATGCGCTCCACCCGAATCTGGCTGCAATTACCCGGCAAACTCCTTGATCTACCACAAAACCCTATCCACAGGTAGCATTCTGAAATAGGAACAGGTGAGGTTGGGGCTAGGCTGAACAGGCAGGACCCATGAAACACTAACAAACTGATACCAGTAGAATGATTGAAACACTAAGAAGAGCAGCGAACAGGCCAGTGTTTTTATGTTGTACGGATGCGAGGCGTGGACAGTCAGCAAACAAGGCCAGAGCAAGATTGAGGCAGCCGAGATGTGCTTTCTCAGGAGAATGTTGAGAGTTCCATGGACAGCAAAGAAAACAAACGAGACAGTCTCGATGGAAGCAGACACAAGTAGATCACTCATAAGGAAGATTAGGAAAAGACAGGCAACATTTATAGGCCATTTTATGAGGAAGGGGGATTTGGAGCACCTGGTCACAACGGGAAAGCTGGAGGGAAAAGAGAGCACCAGGTAGACCCAGGGAGAGAATGCTGGACGGACTTGCAGAGTGGCTGGGGATGAGGAGGGTGGGGGAGATGCTAGGGGCAACGAGAGATAGAGATGGTTGGAAGTCCATGGTCGCCAACGCCATGCGGCAGGGCACCTGATGATGATGATGATGGAATAGGACCGAACTGGGGACATCAGACCTGGAGTTCGTGGCTCTGTCAAAAGAAGTATCCAGCTAGCGATGTCACCATAGTGAACCGTCTCCACCACTCTCTTTGCCTTTTGACACAGTTAGTTAACCATAGAAAGCCTTTGGGGTGGGGGGGGGGGGCGATTGTCGTTCAACTTCCTTGTCTTCAGTTTTAGGCTGGTTTTTCCTTTGTCATGGTGATCTGGATTCATAGCTTTAGTTTCCGTTTTGGGGTTTTTCCTCTGACTTGATACTTGTAGCTTTTAATCCTCTGACCCCCGCATCTTATCCACCAACTGCAAAAACTTAACCCTTTGACTCCCTCACCCTATCCACCAGTGTATGTGTGTGTGTGTGTGTGTGTGTGTGTGTGTGTGTGTGTGTGGTGTTGTGTGTGTTGTGTGTGTGTTGTATGTATGTGTGTGTGTGTTTGTGTGTGTATGTATGTGTGTGTGTGTGTGTGTGTGTGTGTGTGTGTGTGTGTGTGTGTGTGTGTGTGTGTGTGTGTGTGTGTGTGTGTGTGTGTATTGCTGTCCCATTTCTGTGCCGTTTAATTGGTCACAGTGTCTGTGACAGACTTTCATAATACTGTGATGATGCATAACGATGGGGGATGATAATCATGGTGCTGGGAAGTTACTTTTTTTGATTGATGTTGTTACTCTACGCTTACTTTCAATTCTTGGCTAGAGAGTTACAGACACCTGCGGTGTCGGTCCAGAAATATGAACAACACCCGTAATTAACTTTCATAAAGTGGATGAAATACTCCTTTGTTTTGTGATTATTTATTCACCTACTTACTTACTTCTTAATCACTTACTTACTGACTTGTTGACTGACTGACTGACTGACTGACTGACTGACTGACTGACTGACTGACTGACTTACTTACCTATTTACTCACTTATTTACATACCTGTCTGTAATTAAGAAAACTATTGTCTTCACCTAGTTGATAGACAGCTGAGTATTTGTGCATTGACTGGAGGGGATGTTCTGTCATGTGAGACGAGTTTATACAGAATAGCTAGTTGTGTTGTGACCTTTATTTATTTACTTTTTATATATATATATATATGTTCCCTTATTTGACGGTAAGATGCACAGATATACATGTCATTTACATGTAATCAAGATTATTCCACTGATAGGCTGATAAAATACCAGTATAAGATATAGACTAGGTAAAACACAGTCTAGGTAGGGCCTCAGGACCTGGGTTTATGTGCAGTCTCAAGGCTTGTGCCATGATCACCATACACATGGCACCTGTGACGTTAATGCATATGGGATTTGTTCCGAGCGCGGAGACGTCATCTTGAGAAACTGAAACTGAAATTGATGAAATTTGATTATGTCGCCCCGTTTTTCCCGTAAATCTGTAACACGCTCAGCTGTAAGTCTGTAACACGCTCAGCTGTAAGTCTGTAACACGCTCTCAGCTGTAAGTCGGTGTCAACACGCTCAGCTGTAAGTCTGTAACACGCTCATGTGACCGTGGGCCAATTCATCATCATCATGTGACCTGTGGTATGGCACTGGCCATCATGGCACTCCACACGAATCTATCCCTTGTCGCTGCAAGTGTATCTCCCACTTTCTCTGTCCTGAAAGTCCGTCGAATATTTTCTACCAGGTGTTCTCTTTCTTTCCAGCTTTCCTGTTGTGACCAGGTGCTCTAATTCCCTGTCCCTCGTAAAATGTCCTCTAAATTTTGCTTATCTTTCCCTAATCTTCTTTATGAATGATTTTATTGTGTCTACCTCCTTCATGATTGTCTCGTTCGTTTTCTTTGCTGTCAACGGAATTGTCAACATTCTTAGGAACCCTATTTCAGTTGCCTCAATTATGTTCTGACTTTGAGTGTTGACTGTCCACACCTCACAACTGTACAATTGTATTGGTTGTATATAATACTCAAGAACTCTCAGTTGGGGCTGAAAAATCCAGAATTGATTTTAACGGAACAGATGGGATTCGAACCGCGTGGCTATTCTTTTGTATTGTGATTTTCATGTTGCCTATCTGACAACAAAATTTGTATAATTTTATCAATATATTTATGTATTTATGTGTGATCCAGAATGCGAAACTCGGCTAAACTGACAGTTAGCCAGTCATAGCTATCGCTGAAAATAACTGAATTGTTATGGTTATTGTTATTGTGTTATATTTTTAAAGCCCAGCCGACTGTGTAGAGCAATACAGGGCTATAACCGTTTCAAAACATACACATACTTCAACAAGGGAAAAAAAGGAAAAGAAATGAAAAACGAAGTTAGAGCAACGATGAAAAGGATGAAACAGGGAAATCCCCCAGAACCAGACAGTATTACTGCAGAAATAATTGAAGCTCTAGATGAATTTCGTAATGAAAAAAAACAACTATCCTCCTAAATGAAATGTATGACACCGTACAGATAAGTCAAAGTCAATTCTCATCGCACTTCCTAAGAAAGCACACACACACAACACACACACACACACACACACACACACACACACACACACACACACACACACACACACACACACACACACACACACACATACACACAACATATATATAATATATATATATATACAATATACATAAAATATATATATATATATATATATATATATATATATATATGTATATATATTATATAATATATACACATACGAGGGTGCCGTTTCTCTCAATAGCAATGTTCCACCTTCGAATGAGGGCATGTATCCCTGCCTCGTAAAATTCTGTTGACTGTGCTTGGAAAGCCACGTCTTCACTGCAGTTTTCACTTCCTCGTCACTGGCATAATGTTTGCTTGTCAAACCCTCTTTCATGAGGCCAAAGAGATGATAGTCTGAAGGCGCTAAGTCTGGTGAGTATGGAGGATGCAGTAAAGTTGTCCACCTGAATGAGGCGATTGTTTCCCTTGTCCTGATGCTTGTGTGTGGTCGAGTATTGTCATGCAGAAGGAGGACATTATCGATTTGTAAGTTCGGTCTCACTCGTTGGATTCTTGCTTTGAGCCTTGTCAGGGTCTTAATGTATGCCTCAGAGTTTATTGTTCCTCCTCTTGGCAAAACATCAACCAGAATGACACCTTGAGCATCCCAAAAGACAGTCCCATGATTTTTCCAATCGCCATGATTTTTCTACTGACTTTTCCGTCTTGAACTTTTTCGGTTTTAGTGACGTAGGGTGGAGTCATTCCATTGACTGCCTCTTTGATTCCGGTTCATAATGGCGAATCCATGTTTCATCACCGGTAACGAGCCTTCCAATGAAAGTGTTGTCTCTGACTTTGCTCAAGAAGTTCAGTGCAGGCGTTGACCCTGTCAGTCTTGCGTTCGGTAGTCAGCTCTCTCGGTACCCAACAGGCACACACTTTTGAAAACCCAAGTGATTCAACAATGTTATAAGCACTTCCATGGCTCACTTCAAGGTTTTCTGCCAACTCCTCAAGAGTTATGCGCCTATCTTCTCTAATCAGAGCATCTGCTTTTGCTTTATTGGCAGGATTCACAGAAGTGGACGGCCGGCCAGAACGGCTCGCAGTTCCCACCTTTTCATCATTCAGACGACAGACCCACCTGGGAACATTGCTATAATCTAAAGTATTCTCCTTATACACATTCTGAAATCGTCTGTGAATGTTCACAGGGGTTTCCCCCTCAGCAACAAGGAATTCAATCACTGCTCTTTGTTTTTGACGCAGCTCTAAGCGAGCAGCCATTTTGAATTTTCCTCACGAGTCTATGAACCGGAAACATACCAAACAAAATATTTCAGTCCGTAACAGTTATAATCATTTGTAACTGAGCAACATTTCAGGTACTTTTATCAAAAGCTTCGTCTGATATAAATAAAAAGGCATTAGTTTTTGACTCACCTTCGTGGATAGATATAGACAGATAGATAGATGATAGATAGATAGATAGATAGATAGGTAGATAGATAGATAGATAGATAGATAGATAGATAGACAGATAGATATAGACATGTTTCATATCAAGGTACATATTGGGTAGGATGACAACAAACTGAAACGGACGCCCCATTCTCTGTGATAACCAAATTCAAGCAGGTAGAAGAAGGGAAGAATGCAAGCATGGCTTTGCCACTGTGTGTTGTTTGGCGCGAACATGAAGTAGGTCATTTCACAGCGAGGAGCATGTCTACATATCTTCCTTTTGACTTGTTGCTCCTTTCATACCTGTCCTGTCTGCACAAGGGACGTCTCGGACCAGGTCACGTTGACCCACCTGCATTACACTGAATGCCTCGCTGCACACCAGACACACACACACAAATACACACACACACACACACACACACACACACACACACACACACACACACACACACACACACAACACACACACACACACACACCACACAAATGAACACCAATCTGATAGACAAGGGGAGAAAAAAGGAGGGATAGGGAGACAGAGAAGGACAGAGAGGGGTAAGAGAGAAGAAGAGAGAGAGAGGAAGAGCGAAAAGGAGATAGAGAGGGAGGGAGATGGAGGGGTAAGAGAGAAAGAGAGGGAGAAAGATGGAGGGAAAGTATGCACACACTCAAGTACTCACACACACACACACACACACACACACACACACACACACACACACAACACACACACACACACACACACACACACACACACACACCACTTCCATCTCACGTACAACTGCCAATGCCTCACACATGCACACACACACACACACACACACACACACACACACACACACACACACAACACACACACACATTCACACACACACACACACACACACACACACATTCACACACACACACAATTCACACACACACACATTCACACACACACGTGCACACACACACCACTACCACCACCACCACCACTACCACCACCACACCTGATCGGCAGCGTCACATGAATACTACCTGTGGCTGGGTTACACAAGTACTGTCAACTGGGGCATTGGATTTTTCCCCAGTGGGCGTATTGCAAGAAGTCTTCTTTGTTACAGATTTACCAAGGACACGTCTGATGAGTCAGTAAGCGCTTAGATTTGATTTTGTCAAGATTTTGCGCTATATAAATAAAATATATTATTATTATTATTAAATGACCTACTAAGTAAGCTCAGTTGCCACCATAAGACAGAAATTAAGCCCTGAAATTCAGACAATTTCTTTAAAGACAAACAGTCTATAATAAAACTGTTTGGGACTTGGGCATGTCTTTCAACATAGATAGTCCACTATATACCTGTTTGGGACTTGGAAATGTCTTTCAACATAAACAGTCCACTATTTAAATCTTTGGGACTTGGAAATTTCTGTCAACATGAATGGTCCACAATATAACTGTTTGGGACTTTGAATTTTCTTTCAACATAAATAGTCTACTATATAACTGTTTAGGACTTGGAAATGTCTTTCAGCATAAAAAGTCCACAACGTAACTGTTTCGGACTTGGAAATGTCTTTCAACAGACATAGTCCACCATATAACTGAGACTTGGAAATGTTTTTCAACATAAATAGTCCATTACATAACTATTTGGGACTCGGAAATGTCTTTCAATATAAACAGTCCACTATACAACTGTTCGAACTTGGAAATATTTTGAAACACCAATGGTCCATTATTCAACTGTTTGAATTTGGAACAGAAATACAGACAATGTAATATGGCAGAGAAGTGAGAGTTGACGTCTTTGTCCAGTATTAACTCACTAGAAAGCCTACTGCTGAACAAATCAATTTGTGGAATTCAGTCTTTATGATTGCATTTATAAATGTAGGACTTTGACGTTTACAGATATTTTGTGACCACCATTGACGTTTACAGGTATTTTGTGACCACCATAGACGTTTACAGATATTTTGTGACCACCATTGACGTTTACAGGTATTTTGTGACCACCATTGACGTTTACAGGTATTTTGTGACCACCATTGACGTTTACAGTATTTTGTGACCACCATTGACGTTTACAGGTATTTTGTGACCACCATTGACGTTTACAGATATTTTGTGACCACCATTGACGTTTACAGGTATTTTGTGACCACCATTGACGTTTACAGGTATTTTGTGCCACCATTGACGTTTACAGGTATTTTGTGACCACCATTGACGTTTACAGGTATTTTGTGGCCACCATTGACGTTTACAGGTATTTTGTGACCACCATTGACGTTTACAGGTATTTTGTGACCACCATTGACGTTTACAGGTATTTTGTGACCACCATTGACGTTTACAGGTATTTTGTGACCACCATTGACGTTTACAGGTATTTTGTGACCACCATTGACGTTTACAGGTATTGTGTGACCACCATTGACGTTTACAGGTATTTTGTGACCACCATTGACGTTTACAGGTATTTTGTGACCACCATTGACGTTTACAGGTATATTTGTGACCACCATTGACGTTTACAGATATTTTGTGACCACCATTGACGTTTACAGATATTTTGTGACCACCATTGACGTTTACAGGTATTTTGTGACCACCATTGACGTTTACAGATATTTTGTGACCACCATTGACGTTTACAGGTATTTTGTGACCACCATTGACGTTTACAGATATTTTGTGACCACCATGACGTTTACAGTTATTTGTGACCACCATTGACGTTTACAGGTATTTTGTGACCACCATTGACGTTTACAGGTATTTTGTGACCACCATTGACGTTTACAGGTATTTTGTGACCACCATTGACGTTTACAGTTATTTTGTGACCACCATTGACGTTTACAGGTATTTTGTGACCACCATTGACGTTTACAGGTATTTTGTGACCACCATTGAGGTTTACAGGTATTTTGTGACCACTATTTTCCAAACCGGTGCCGGGAACGTCGCGACAGTATCGTGAGTGCAGACGACAGTCATGGACCTGACATCAAAAGAATGTCAACTGAGATCCATCACAGGACACAGTCAGCTGTTTTAGGCCTGTATTAGAATGATAATAATAATAATAATAATAATAATAACGATAATGATAATAATAATAACAATAATAATGATAATAATAAAAACAATAATAACAATAACAACAATAATAGCAATGATGATGAGATGATAATGATGATGATGATGATACTCCTACTACTACTAACAATAATAATAGCGACAATATCAATGACAATAACAACAACAAGTATTTAGTGGCACTAATAGAAAGGTAAGGGTGAATAGCATTAATTTCCTGATTTCTAGATAAGCCACTTTGCAAATGTTGGAAATGTCTTGTTTAAATATCTGATCGAATTCGACACCAAATTTCAGTATATGTCCTAAGAATTGAAATCGGTGCTATTGACAGACACATCATATGGAAGGGAAGGACACCTCTGGAACTTCGGTAAACATTAGCCAAAATTTATTCTCTGTCACCCAAACCTTAAGTTCAGCTAGACAATTTTGAGTGGTAAAACAAATCTGATCAAAATCTTTCAAACTGGCACAGTAAGTGAGCGAGAATCAGTTGAAAAAATTCGTGTGACAGAGAATGAGAAGCAATGACACTACACATTGGTTTAGTCAAGAAAACAAAACAGTGCAGATCCGAGAACTAAGCCTTGAGGGACCACTGATTGAGACTTCTTGAATGCATCCGCTAAGACAAGATTTAAACCATGAACGCACAATATTTTTGATCGCATATAACTCGTGTCTAGATAAAAATGTTAATCTATTTCATCAAAAAGCATCTGACACGTCGAGAAGAAATAAAATTAAAATGTTACCATTGTCGATAGCATCAAGAAGACCATTAAGGACCCTACCTACAGCTGTTTCTGTGTGGTGACCTGTTTTGTAGGAAGATCAGTATAGATCAAGAAGATCAATGGAACTGAGATAATCAAGAAGCTGGCAGTTCTTTCAGTTATCTCTGAAGTGAATGGGAGAATGAAAACTGACTGATAATCAGCAGGTAATACATATAAGTCATTATGTGCGTATGGCATTACAAACAACAAAAACAACAACAACCATCCAAAACAACGAAAGCATATGTGTGTATATTGTGTGTGTGTGTGTGTGTATGTGTGTGTGTGTGTGTGTTGTGTGTGTGTGTGTGTGTGTGTTGCTTGTGTGTGTGTGTATGTGTGTGTGTGCTTGTGTGTGTGTGGTGTGTGTGTGTGTTGTGTGTGTGTGTGTGTGTGTGTGTGTGCGTGTGTGTGTGTGTTCGTTCCTTGATTTAACGTCTTTTCACTATAAGTGTATAGAGTGTGTGTGTGTGTGTGTTGTGTGTGTGTGTTGTGTGTGTGTTGTGTGTGTGTGTTGCTCGTGTGGTGTACGTGTGCGTGTATGTGTGGAGTGTGTGTGTGTGTGTGGTTGTATGTGTACGTGTATGTGTGTATGTGTGCGTGTGGGGGGGAAGCGTGTGTGTGTGAGTGTATGTGTGTGTATATGTGTACGTGTACGTGTGTGTGTGTGTGTGTGTGTGTGTGTGTGTGTGTGTGTGTGTGTGGTGTGGTATGTGGGTTGGGTGGGTGTGTATTTTTTATCAAATACGCGTCGTCATTACATTTTAATGCGTTTGTTTTCCTGTCTGCTTCAGCGCTGGCAGTCGCTTTGATTGAGATAAAATACATTTGTAAAAGAGAAGCCTGAACATGTCTTTAGGGATGGGTGGGAATAACTTGCTCTAAAACATACAGATGAAAGCAAAGCGCTCGTCTTTGACACAGCGCGGGAAAGAATAACTGCACGAGAGCAAAGAATATAAACCAGCCTTGAGTAGTGAAGAAGAATAAATCACTGTCCAACTTGAGAGACCTGAGGAGAAGAAGGAGAAGGAGAAAGGATCTTGTGTCATATTTAATGCGTGAAAGACTCTTAAACTGTTTAATAAAAGCTTAAGCCACAACTTAATGAACACTTGATCAGGAAAGAGAAACTTGGGAGTTCTGTCAAGAAGGATTCATCGTATTGACAAAATTCCTCATAAACGTTATATGCTCCGCTCAAATATACCAGCAAAATCACATAGTTGGTAGACACCTTGAGCGTGTGCAAATCCTAAGTGTAGACAGTATCTTGACGTAGGGGGAGAGTAAGGAACGGGTAGTGCGCATGCTGGCCATCTGAATGTTTTCAACCAGCCATCGAACATTGACATAGCTTGCAGCTACTTTCAAGTGCGTATTTGATGTTCTGGGTGTTTAGTGCACGCTTAACCCTTTAACTCCCGCACCCCGTCCGCCAGCATCTTGCACTGTCAACCATGCAAGCAAAGCAAAAACTTAACCTTTTGATATCTTACCCTATCCACCACTTCCGCAGAAGCTGTGGATAGATAGGGTGGGAGAATCAAAGGGTGAAGTTTTTGCATTGGTGGATAGGGTGCAGGAGTGAAATGGTTAATTTTTATGCCATGATCACCTTGGACCTTCTCCACCACATGGCATCAGTGGCGTCATGCATGTAGAATTTATTCTCTGAGAGAGGAGAGTTCCGGCAGATGTGTTGACCTGGAAAACAGCAAAATACATCCACTCTTTATCCTCTAGGCGATACCAGACAGGTTCGAATTCAGATCTTCTGAATGGATGTCCGCCATACTAACCATTTGGCCATCACGCCCGTCGGTCAGTAAAGAGAGGGAATACGCAAAGGACGTAGGCAGGTTCGAGTTCAACTTCATATTGTTTTATAACTTACCGACTACTGGAGCCATATCAGGGAAACATCATCATCATCATGTGCCCTGCCGCATGGCGTTGGCGATTATGGCCCTCCATACGAATCTGTCCCTTGTCACTGCAAAGGACATCTCCCACCTTCCTCTGCCGTCAGCCACTCTGCAAGTCCGTTCAATATTTTCTCCCTGGGTCTACCTGGTGCTCTTTTCTCCTCCAGCTTTCCTGGAGTGTGTGTGTGTGTGTGTGTGTGTGTGTGTGTGTGTGTGTGTGTGTGTGTTGTGTGTGTGTGTGTGTGTGGTGTGTGTGTGTGTGTGTGTGTGTGTGTTGTGTGGTGTGGTGTGTGCGTGTGTGTGTGTGTGTGTGTGTGTGTGTGTGTGTGTGTGTGTGTGTGTGTGTGTGTGTGTGTGTGTTATTTCCCTCCTAAAATGTCCTATCAATGTGGCTTGTCTTTTCCTAATTAGGAATCAAGGAAATAACAAGTTGAAAACAACTCCAAGTTTATTCTAAAAGACAGCAGTTAAAAAGCAAACTCACGATCAACCTTTCAAGCCTAAAAAGAATTTAGAAATCTTTTCCGTACATTTGATCATATAAGATGAAATTCATTGACCTCTTGCAAGAACTTGAAAATAGCATCTGCAGGAGCACACCTCCCAAAAGGTTCTTCAAGAATTCTATTGCATAGCGCTTATGTCTCACATCATACAGGTCCAACTTTAAATGCTGAATGACTCGTCACGCGTTATGCACCATTTGCTTGTTCAAACAAACAATTAACGGAAACGGACGGAAACACAACAATCCACTAAGTTTCTATAATGTTACCTCACAAACATCCCCATACAATCACATCACAGAAATCACCTCCCCCCCCCCCCCCCCCCCAAAAAAAATCGACATATAATTTCATCCTGTTCCCCCCTCCCCTCCCAGGTTGTGTGCATTTTGTATCCTTGAACTTTTGTCATTGCAAGTGAATGCTTTGGTGAATGATGAAAGTGTGCACTTTGATCTGATTTATTTATCAACATTTGCCGCCGTATAAAAGTCCTTTTTCTTCTTCTTCTTATCATTATTATTATTGTTACTATTATTATTATCATTATTATGTTATTATTGTCATCATCATTATATCATTATTTTTGTTCTTGTTGTTATGTTATCATAATTATCATTATCATTACTAAATTATTCTTATTCTTATTATTGTTATTGTTGTTGTTGTTCCTGTTGCTGTTGCTGTTAGTGGTGGTGATGGTGTAGTGGTGTTATTGTCTGACCAACCAAGTGATTGGATTATCGTCTCCATTATCTCGAATCCTCCTCCATAGTAGCCTACAAAGGATACTATATGCTGCCTGTTCTGTTAATACGTCTCGACAGATCAAGTGAGCACATGTAAACCAAGGATGGTAGTGGTTCGTTCAGAAATTTGGTGCCCTGCAACACTCGTGACAGTTTTTAGTGTACGTGTGAGTGCACAAGTCTTAGAACTGATTTCGTTATCAACGTAAAGTCCTATTAACTTTTACTACATTAGTATAATGCATAGTTTTAAAAGTATAACAGATTTCAATTGGGTATGTTAGACTAGTGCTCCAGAATGAAAAATTAGAAAATGTCAGGATAGAAATAAAAAGATTAGACACTAATATTTTAGGACTAGGGGAGGTGAGATGGAAGCGAGCAGGCATGATAATATCTGGCAAGCATAAAATCATATATTCTGGTGGAGACACTCAAGACAGAGGGGTAGGCATCATAATGGACAATGACAATTCAAATCAGACGGAATTTTACTATTTAGACCTGCTAGCAAGCTATTTGATATCAACATCATTCAAGTATATGCACCAATATCCGCAAGCTCTCAGGAAGAAAATTACAACTTCTATGCAGAACTAGAGACAGCCAAGGCTCAATGTAAATCACAGGACATTTTAACAATATAGAAAATTGTGATGCTAAAGTGGGACAGGAAAAAGTAGATTACATTGTTGGACTAAATGGTCTCGTCGCACAAACTGAAAGGGGAGAGAAACTCATTCAGTGAGGACAAGTAAATGAATTCGTAATAGGAAACACTTGGTTTGAACAATCTAACAGAAGAAAATGGACATGGATGAATCCAACAGACAAAACAAGAAAATAAATTGATTGCATCCTGATGAATTGAAGATTTAGAAACTCTTTACTGATAGCAAAAAAATTACAAGGCGGAGACTACAACATTGTTACAATCCTGTAATGGGAAGATTTAGGCTGGGACTTAGAGAAGAAAACAAATCAAAAAGTCATGAAAGTAAATATTGGACTCTTAAAAATAGATGAACCAACCTGCGCAAAATTTAGCGTATAGGTATTCTGGAGGACATTGGTGACAGTGAGGAACAATGGACAAAGTTGAGAAACTCGATGAACGAAACTTGTGAAGAAATCCCTGGAGTTGAAAAGAAAAGCAAGGAAGAACTGGATGACACAAGAAAATTTAGACTTGATGGATGCACGGAGGAGGGTAAAGGGAAAAGACAGGGGGGGGGGGGGGGGGGAGAGACCCAAAAGAGACATAAGGAAATCAGGAAGAGGTGAAAGGAAGCTAAGAAATCTTGATTACAAAAAAAGTACAAAAAAACAGAAGACCGCACAAAACAGGCGCTAAGGTTATGTACAGAAACACTGAAGAATTTCCCAAAGGAAAAGATGTGCACATCAACTGGTTGCTTAAAATCTAAACATGATACGATCGTTATGCAGAAAGACAACATATTACACAGATGGAGAGAGTACATTAACAACCTTTTTGACAATGACAAAAAAGGAGGAACATATCATATGAAAGAACGTAGAAGGTACACCAATAATGAAAGATGAAGTAAGAGCAGAACTGAAAATAATGAAACGGGGAAAAGCCCCCAAACCAGACAAAATTACTAGAGAAATGATTGAGGCTCTAGATGAGTTCAATATTGAAAAAGCACAGTCCTTCTAAATGAAATTCATTACTTGGGAAAAGTCCCTAAAGATATGACAAAATAAATTTTCATTGCTTTTCCAAAGAAAGCAGGGGCTATAGAATGCGAACTCCAGTATACAATCAGCTTAATGAGTCACATGACAAATATTCTATTAATTAAGAATAATCATGATGAAGACATGGAACAGAATCAAAAGAGAAATAGCTGAAGAACAATGTGAATTTGTTGAAGAGATAGGAACTATTAATGCCATATACACCCTAAAAATTCTCATGGAAAGATCATTAAGTCGAGTAAGGATTTATATTTATGTTTTGTTGATTATATCAAGGTTTTTAATCAGATAAGACACGAAAAATTGATCAACCAACTGAAAAAGCTCAATACTGATAGAAAGGATCTAAGAATAATAAGGAAAATGAATTGGGAACAAACAGCAACAATGATAATAGAAACTGAAATAAGCTTTTTCCAAACTGTCAAAAGAGAGATTAGACAGGGATGTGTTCTGTCACCCGATTTGTTTTTACCTTACAGCGAAACCATTACCAGCAACCTAGAAGAAGACTCTTGGATAAAGGTTGGAGGAGAAATGATAAACAATCTTTGCTATGCAGATGACGCCGTTCTAATTGCAGAAAATGAAAAAGACCTACAAAATCTTACCAACAAATAAGTGCCCACCAGGAAGAGAGTTCCTGAGTATTGTATAAAAACAATACTGTTGTACAGATGCGAAGCAACACACAAAATCAAAACAAGATTGAGGTAGCTGAAATGTGGTTTCTAAGAAAAATGTTAAGTGCTCTATGGAAAAAAACCGAGACAGTCTGAAAAGAGGCAAACACACACACACACAAAAAAACGGCATTAATGAAGAAGATGAGGAAAATAAAGACAAGCAACATTCATAGGACATTTTGTGAGGCAAGTGAAATTTGAGCACCTGTTCATAACAGGAAAGCTAGAGAGAAAGAGAGCACCAGGTAGACACGACGAGAAAATATTTGACGGTTTTTGCGAAGTGTATCAGACTGAAAGGATAGAAGATACGCTTGCAGTAACAAAAGACAGATTCAAATGGAGAGCCATAATCGCCAACGCCATGCACAAGGCATGTGCTGATGCTGACGATGATGACAGTTTCTATCTGTGACACATGAATTGTCCTACATTTCTCTGTCACACAGTTGTAACTTTCCATAACCACCACGATTGTTATCATCGGCTGACACACGTTCAAAAACAGCTGCTTCGACATGCACAGTGTAACAGCTGAAACTTTCTTTCCATTGGTTTTTGAATAATTATTTTTTTAATTTAATTTGACTTGTGTGGCTTGCAATTGCCACGTGTACTTAAATAATTATGCGAATGAGCATTGTAGTTTTCTCCGCCATTAAGGTAACCATCCTCCTTTCTTGGAGTTAAGCATAGTCAGTGTTTCTGTGTTTCCGTTAGTCACCGGATATTGACTACTTTTTTTATTTGTTTTGGGTTTTGGTTTTTTTGTTGTTGTTTTGGTTTGGGTTTTGTTTGAATTTGCATGTGTACACAGATATGCATTTTCCTTAGAAGTTTAATCAAGTCAGACACAGGATCTGTATAATGTTTACATCAACATCAAAAAGTATCATATTTTCAATTAAGCTGATGCCTAACGGGTGCGGTGGTCAAGTAGATAAGACGTCAAACTTCCAACCAGAAGGTTTAGGGTTCGATCCTGCCTGGGTACGTTCCTCCTGGTGGGAAAAGGGTGGACAGTTTCCCCATCTCCCAGGTCAACATGCGTGCAGATCTGTTCGTGCCTAATCCCTTTGCATCTGTGCAATGCACATAGAACATCAAGTATGCTTGTTAGAGACGCTGTGAGACATGTCCATATCCAGTGGCTTATGGAAACACAAAACCGCTTAGCGAGCACACCCACCGAAGACTGAATAAGTAATTATGCAGATTATGCAACAACATGCCGCGTGCACAGTAGGGGGCAAAACAACATGCATACACGCATAAAAAAAAAGAAAAAACGAAAGAAAGAAAAAAGAAAAGAAAAAGAAATGGAACGCTTAGGGAAAAAACTCTGCTTACGAAACAACTGTACTTTTTGTGATGGCGAGATTGTATACGTGCAACGCGCTTTGCTGTGCCAATCAATAACATCTGCGGAACAAATATGCACACGGCGGCAGGTTGTAAAGCAAACATTACACGTTTGACTGCACATGCTATCACAACCAACTGATGGCCTGCAACCGCTAAATGATCGGTTATTAAACACGCACACACGCCGAACGTCTTTATTGATCCCCACTTCCTGTGTAAAGCTATTTATTTATTTATTTATTTATCCCTACTCCCTGTGCTTATTTATTAATTTATTTAGTTATTTTAGTTATTTAGTTTATTTCGTTAACTTTTATCTGTTTATTTATTTATTTATTTATTTATCCCAACTCCGTGTACTTATTTGTTGATTTATCAATTTATTGATTGATCCCTACTCCATGTGGTTATTTATTTATTTATTCATTTTAGTTATATATTAATTATATATTATTTGTCTATTTATTTGTTTGTTTATTTACTTATCTGTTTATTACTTATTTATTTATTTATCTATTTATTTATCCTTTTCTGTGGGCTGGTTGCTTCTTTTGACAGAGTGCGTGGACTGAAGAAAATTTTGATATCTCGGGTTCAGTCAGCCACCGCCCACAACATCACCAACTGGCCTGGTCAGAGCCTGTCTTAATATTTCCATCATTCTGGTGGTGTTAGCTCCCTTTTCTTCCCCTCCCTACCTACCCCTCATTCCCCGTTTCAAGACTTTGCCAGCGCATAGGGTTTCCGTGCAGGCTCAGGGGGCCTGTCAGATATTTGCTGGCAGATCTGGGTGAAGCGCGTATGGAATTGTCCGAATGCCGCGAATCCCTCTTGAACAAACTTCAAGCTGAGTCAGTGTCCTTGCCTTGTGTTAGAATTTAGACTTACAATCTGTTCAACAGGAAAGTTGGAGGGAAATAGAGCACCAGAAAATATCGGATAGACTTGTAGGGTTAGGAAGGCTAAGGGAGTAAACCCTGAAAGAAAAATCACCCCCCTACTGCCTTGTAGGTTGTCGTGAGAACGACAAAGGCTGGCGGAGAGTCCGTACACAAACCGATGGAAGGCAACGGGAAACCACCATCGTATTTTCCCAAGATAAATCACGGCCAGCCAAAGCAACAACAACAAAAATATATATATATTGGACGGACTTGCAGGGTGGCTGAGGACAGAGAGGGTGGAAGATGTGCTTGCGGCGACAAGCGATAGATGCATATCGAGGGCCATGAAGGCGAACGCCATGCGGCAGGGCACATATGATGATGATGATTGCAGGGTGACTGAGGACAGAGAGGATGGGAAATGTACTTGCAGCGACAGGGGACAGATTCGTGGGGAGGGCCATGATCGCCAACGCCATGCGGCAGGGCACATGTTGATGATGATGATGATGATGATCTGTTCAAGAGGGATTCTTCTCGTTCGGACAATTGCACAGGCGCTCACACCCAAATCTGGGAGACCACGCAGACTCCGTGATCCTGCCCCAATACCTTATTTGCTGGCGAGGTCTTGAAACGAAACGGGAAATGGGTGGGAAATGGACTAATGTAACACTAGGCTGACACATACACACATATACACACACACACAACACACAGACACACCACACACACACACACACACACACCACACACACACACACACACACACACACACACAACACATACATACATACATACACATACGGACACACACACACACACACACATACACACATACACACAGAGACACAGACAGACAGACACACACACACACACACACACACACACACACACACACACACATAACACCACACACACACCACACAAATGAGTACAGGATGCCACACTATCGGCAGTTAAAAGTGGAAGTGCACGCTGGTTGAGAAGCAACAATGATATCAATATTAGACGACTTGTGTGAACAAGTAAGTCTTTATCTGTAATTTAAAGTGGGAAAGGATGGGTACATCCCTTAGATCAATTGGCAGCGATGAGCTGACAAATCTCTCGAATTTTATGTAAGACGGTAACGACTTATGGGAGATAATAATTCATGTTAAAATATTAGTTTGGTCATTCTACACAGAGTTCCTTCCCTTCAACCGTGCATGCTTCCCAAACGTAAAAATTATTTCATGTTTATTCAAGTAAACAATTTGCAATTATCAGTGTATGTAACTTGCTCTACGGAAAGCTGATTTCAAGTCAATTTGGATGTGGAATATTTCCATCAGCACCTTGGGAAAAAAAGGGGAAAAAAAAGAGGTAGCCCCCCTCCCTATAAGAATGCTGTGGTACATGGTATTTTCTTTAAATTTTCATATAGTGTGTAAACATTTGGAATCATATTCCTCGAGGTTAAAGCTATTCAACAAAATCATGTGAGACGGAGGCTGTTTAAAAGTCAGACTCATTGAACTGAATAAAATCAGATTTAACCCTTTGACTCCCACACTCCATCCACCAACTGCAAAAACTTAAATCTTTGACTCCCTCAGCCTATCCAACAGCTTCCTGCAGGGAGTCGGTGGATAGCTGACGGAGTCAAATGGTTAAGTTTTGCTTCGCTAGCACGGTTGACAACGCAGGATGCTGGTGGACAAGGTACAGGAGTTAAAAGGTTAATGTCAACATGCAGCTGAAGAGGTCAGCTGACGAAGATTATAATCCCGGACAAGGGAGAAGTGAGGAGGAGATAGCGAAAGGGAATTCAGTTGAATTTAATTCGTGTTGTTTGTAGCCACACCAGCGATGGACCATATCAGGGCTGTCAACCTGACATTAACAAAGACCAAAAGGTTAAAAACAATCACCACTTGAAGGAATCTAATTAGTCAATATTTATTCACATAAAAACAAGTTTTAAAAATGATAAAAGTTTTTAAGCTAGCAAAAAGAGGAGCTCAAGAAGACCAACCAGACAATAGCGTCAGCTACAGCGTAAAACAGAGAATTATTAGATCACGCCTTAATTAAGCCACAGACAGAAAGAAATGATTACCACCTTCTAGCCAGAGAGCAGCAAGTGTCCTGATGAGAATCGGCACCACCCACAACTGCTCAATGGGTATAATAAAATTTTAAAAAACCTACCAAAAGAGGAAAGTACCTACGGACGTAGGTATAGTCTCTCTCTGACTCTACTTCAAATTGACAATTTCCCCGATTTGGCATTGAGTTCAAGAGGAAAAAAACATTGACGAACTTGTTAACTATGGCGGTTTTGATCAAAGTAGGTAACTGAGTATGCCTAATATTTGATGGGAAAGCCGTCGAAATATTTATGAACAACCGAAAACATAGCTAAAGGGACACAAACCAATTTTTTGGTAAGAATAGTTGCATATGGTTCTTTCCCTTGGTCCAGACTTCCTTGCAGGGCATACCATTCAAGTAAGAGAGAGAGACAGAGAGAGAGACAAACAGACAGACAGACTAACAGAGAAACAGAGATACAGAAACAGAAACAAAGAGACAGAGACAGAGACAGTAAGAGAGAGAGACAGAAGGAGGGAGAGAGAGAGAGACAGAGAAACAGAGACAGAGACTTTGACAGAGACAGAGACGGAGACAGACAGACAGACAGACAGACAGAGACCAGAGACCAGAGACAGAGATAACCAGAGAGAGGCAGCAGACAGGCAAACTGACACCTATCCAATGGCACATCTCCAAATACATAATGTATGACACATTATTTACATACATCATATATTTGGACATGTGCCATTGGATAGGTGTCAGTCTTGCTTTGTTGTGAAAGATAGTGCAGCTACTTTACCGGTACACAGGAAGTTGTTAACTCCACGTGTAATTGTTTATAGTTCCGTTTCGACACGTAGAAAGCACAAGACTTTTGTTCCCGTCAATGTCAGTGTCAAATTATGGGGGGGGGGGGGGGGGGGGGGGAGATGGGGGTTAAGAGGTTTTCTGAGAAGAATGTTGAGAGTTCTACGCACAGCAAAGAAAACAAACGAGACAGTCTTGAAGGATGCAGACACACACACACAAAAAAAACATCCATGAAGAAGATTAGGAAAAGACAAGCAACATTTATAGGACACTGTATGAGACGAGAGAAATTAGAGCACCTGGTCACAACAGGAAAGCTGGAGGGAAGGAGAGCACCAGGTAGGCCCAGGAGAAGATATTGGACGGATTTGCAGAGTGGCTGAGGACAGAGAGGGTGGGAGAAGTACTTGCAACGACAAAGAATAGATCCGTATGGAGGGTCATGATCGCCAACGCCATGCGGCAGGGCACATGATGATGATGATGATGATGATGATGACGATGAAGGCAGAGAGAGGGGGAGAGGGGAATCTAAAACACGTTCTGTGAGTTCAATAATTTATTCCAGACACTGAACATTTTCCTTCTAAAACAGCAGTGTTCAACACCAACCATATGTTATATAACAACCGTCCTCTCCTTTCACTCCCAATATCCCCCCCTCCCCCCCCCCCCCCCCCCCCCCCCCCCCCGTCCCACTAATGATTTCTGGCAGTTTCCCCCACACTGTTTTTCTCTCTCTTTATCAGAATGTCATTAACAGTTCTTCTTATTCCGTTAATTAGTTTAACCTTTCGACTCCCGCACTCTGTCCATCAGCATTATCAATCGTACTAGCAAAGCAAAAACTTAACCCTTTGACTTCCTCACCCTATCTACCAGCTTCCTGCAGATAGGGTGACGAAATCAAAGGGATAAGTTTTTTTGTAGTTGGTGGATATGGTGCGGGAGTCAAAGGGTTAATTCAAGAGAGATAGATGATTGAGATTGCATTATGCGCTTCTAGCGAGTGTATGACGTTGCCTACAGGCAAAAATGTGTTTTTACGAAATATTTGTTCTTAGATTACAAAACGAAACAAAACAAAACAAACAAAAAAGAAAGAAAAGAAATTATCGATTACTTTAAAAAAAGTTACTCAACAAAACAAAACAAAACAAAAAACAAAACAAAACAAAACAAAACAAATA
>JAPXFY010000014.1:46442167-46444667 GCA_030674185.1 Monoplex corrugatus | reverse complement strand
ATGGAATTGTTAGAGTGCTGTGTATCCCTCTTGAAAAAAAGAAGAAAAAAAACCCCGCAAACTCTTGTTATAAGAACCGAGACACTTTGCAGAAGCTGTCTGAATCCGAACAATTAGTATCTTTACCATCGCTCAAGTATTGACAGAACTAGAACGATCACACTACGGCTTCTTCTAAGGCTGTTAACTTGTCAGGCTGGGCACAGACGATGTCTTCAAAGAACAAAGCATAGAGAGAGAGAGCGAAGAAAGAAGGATGGAGGTGGTTTAGGTAGAGAGAGGGGATGGGGTTGAGGTGAGGAGAGGACATGAGGAACTTAGAAGTTGGTAGATTTGGGTGTTGTGGTGGTATTGTCAGAGAAGGGAAAGATGGCATTGTTGGAGAGAATCATAAAGTGTACGAATATATCTATCTACTTATCTATTTATCTGTCTGTCTGTCTGTCTGTCTGTCTGTCTATCTATCTATCTATCTATCTATCTATCTATCTACTTATCTATTTATCTGTCTATCTATCTATCTTCTGTCTGTCTGTCTGTCTATCTATCTTATCTATCTATATGTCTGTCTGTCCGTCTATCTATCCATCCATCCATTCATGTATCTATCTATCTATCTATCTATCTATCTATCTATCTATCTATCATTCTATCTATGTGTCTGTCTGTCTGTCTGTCTGTCTATCTGTCTATCTATCTATCTATCTATCTATCTCTATCTACCTACCTATCTATCTATCTATCTGTCTGTCTGTCTGTCTATCTATCTATCTATCTATCTATCTGTCTGTCTGTCTGTCTATCTATCTACCTATCTATCTATCTATCTATCTATCTATCTGTCTGTCTGTCTGTCTGTCTATCTATCTATCTGTCTGTCTATCTCTCTATCTCTCTATCTATCTATCTATCGATTTATCTACCCCCCTCTCTCTCTCGCTGTCCCTTCCTCTCTCTCTCTTTAACCCAGTCACTCCCCCCCCCCTCTCTCTCCCCTATACATACATACATACATACACACATACATACATACATACATACAATACATACATAAGCTACGCACAAAAAGTTAAGGATCACTATGAGAAAACAGGTGCGTAATAAACTCAGTTCGCTACTGTTATTTATTTCTCAGTCCAGCCAAATTGTTATGAATTCTTGTTCAGCTGTAAGTGGGCGATGTTGTGTTAGTGCGAAAATTGCACGGGATTCTCTACTACTGAGCTTGGCCGCAAACGGAAAAGCGGAAACTTGCGAAAATGGACCTTGTTTTGGACCGTTCTGCCTGAACACATTGCACAAGCCAGATGGAAAAACCATTATGCACGTGCAAGCACTGCTGTTTATGTGTGAGATGCTGTCTCTTGCTTGGCTTTATAAGAAGACATTCCACCAGTAGTAGGCCTGATCTGACAATGCCTCCACGACGAAAATTGAGCGAGTTTGAGAGGGGACGAGCTGTTGCATGATTCCAAGATGGTGTTCCCAAGCGAGAAGTGGCCAGGCGACTTCAGGTGTCCATCTCGGTCATTGTCAGACTGATTCAACGCTTCACAGCCACTGGGAGGGTCCATGAAAGACGCAGATCTGGTCGACCGAAGAAGACAAACCCACGTGAAGATCGTCTCATTGAACGACAAGCCCTGCAGACAAGAACAGCCTCTTCCAGCATCATTCGAAGGCAGCTGAGGGTGGCTACTAACATCAACATCAGCCAGCAGACCATACGGAACCGCCTTCATGGGTTTAACCTCCGTTCTCGTCGCCCAGCTGTACGGCCACGCTTAACTCCAGCAGACGTCACGTGAGGTGGACACGTCAGCAATGGTCCCAGGTCCTGTTCAGTGATGAATCACGCTTCACCATGAACCACAACGACGGCCGACTGAGGGTCTGGAGGCGCCCAGGGCAACGCTTTATTGACATCACTGTCCAAGAAAAGGTGGCCTTTGGTGGAGGTTCTGTAATGGTCTGGGGGGCCTTTTGCCTTCACCACAGAACACCCTTGTATCATGTACAGGGTAACCTGACTGGCCTCCGATACCGGGATGAGATCCTTCGACCGCTGGCTGTGCCTACACTGCAGCAGATGGGACCGACGGCTGTCTACCAGGATGACAACGCTCGCCCTCACAGGGCAAGTGTGGTCAACGACTTCCTGCAGCAGTCTGGAGTCAACAGAATGGAGTGGCCAGCATGCAGTCCCGATCTCAACCCGATTGAGAACCTCTGGGATGAGCTGGATCGCAAAGTGAGGAGCAACCACCCCCCTCCCAGGGATGCCCAACACCTCTACCAGATGCTGCAGGCTGAGTGGCAGGCGCTTCCACAGAGGATCTTCACCAACCTGATGAACTCGATGAGGACTCGATGCGTCGAGTGCCAGAACAGCCATGGTGGT
Source organism: Monoplex corrugatus (assembly GCA_030674185.1). Classification (NCBI taxonomy): domain Eukaryota; kingdom Metazoa; phylum Mollusca; class Gastropoda; order Littorinimorpha; family Ranellidae; genus Monoplex; species Monoplex corrugatus. The sequence goes on along the minus strand of JAPXFY010000014.1, from coordinate 46,442,266 downwards.
TACACGCATTACTGAACTTTTGGGAGCATCAGAATGCCCTGTCTTGTGATTTCAATGACTTTGGGAAATCAAATTTCGATACGTACCCACTTTGATCAA
>JAPXFY010000014.1:46437167-46439667 GCA_030674185.1 Monoplex corrugatus | reverse complement strand
CGTCATCCCACCGGCCTCTCTCTCTCTCTCTGTCCGTCCCTCTCCCTCCCCCCCCCCCTCTCTTTCTCTCTGTCGTCCTCCCTGCCCTCTCTCGCACTTCTGAGTGTGTGTAAGCGTGCCTGTTTATGTGTGCGCGATGTGTGTGTGTGCGCGCGCGTGTGTGTGTGTATGTGTGAATGTCTGTCTGTCTGTCTGTCTGTTTGTTGCGTTAAGTTTCAGCTCAAGTTTTAAACTACATTTGTTGTTGACACTTTTAATCATGTTGCAAGTTCTTTATCGATCCAAGCGTTTTAACAAGTTGAAATAAGTTTCTCGAAATTCAGAAACGATGTGTTTATTTTTAATTACATCCCAGTTGAGTTACCTATACATTTGATATGCCAATACAACTTTTAGCTTGTAACAACTTTTGTAAACTTTACGATAAAATAAAGGATGTATGACGATTATGGTGATGGTGGTGGTGGTGGTGAAGGTGGCAATGATGATGATGGTGGTGGCGGTTATAATGACGATGATGATGATGATGATGATGTGGTGGTGGTGGTGGGATGATGTGGTGTGGTTGTTTGTGGTGGTGGTGGTAGTAATGATGATGATGATGATGGTGGTGGTGGTGATGGTGTGGTGGATGGTCTGGTGGTGGTGGTGGTGGTGGTGGTGGTGATGTGGTGGTGGTTGTATTTGTGGTGGTGGTGGTAGTAATGATGATGATGATGTGGTGGTGGTGGTGGTGGTCTGGTGTAGTGTGTGGTGGTGGTGGTGATGGTGGTGGTTTGATTTGTGTGAGTGTGGTAGTAATGATGATGATGATGATGATGATGATATGGTGTGTGGTGGTGTATGGTGTGGGTGGTGGTGACGATGATGATGATGATGATATGATGACGACGACGACGACGACGCGATGATGATAAATGATGATGATGATGACCAGCCCAAGGGTTGAACCCACAATGTCTGCGTTAAGAGCATGGCGCTCTGACGACTGAGTTACTGGACGAACTTGACTAAAAATGTGACTCGTTCACTTCAGGATAAGGACCAACAAGTCGGAAAGAGAGCTTTGGAAACTAGTAGTATATGCATAGTATATCGAAATTTCAAAACGAATTTGTAATAGAGAAACATGTAACATACTTGCCAGATTTTCATGTTTTTTCTTTTGATCATATTTCGATGCAATGGTCACAAGCTTGAGACTGAATTAGGTAGACGCAAAGGAATAGGTAGACAGACGAAAAGATAATGTAAACTGTGTGATGACAATGCCTTAGGCGATGAGTTTCAGTCTTCTTTCGAATGTTGTATATTCCGTGACGCTCAACAGAAGTTTATTCCAGAAAGAAAATATTTTTCAAACAAATCAATGTTCTCGCTGTGTACCTTTATTTCTGGAAGGAGAAGAATTTAAACTGAAATTAGCGAAAATTTGTCTAATTTTCTAAAACTGAGTAGTATTCTTTTGAATAGTTGAGAATTTGATCGTAAGACAATTTTAAACGTACTTTTTTCTGTTGAACTAAGTTCTTTTTACTTCATGCTATGTGACAATTCCGTTGGGTTGTCACTTATTTGCTGTTATCCTCCATATCCCATTTGGGATTAAAGGACCTGTTAAACAATGTTCAATGTTTAGTGTTAAATCCAGTGTTTCATCTCACAAGAACCCTAAATGTGTCACATACGGCATGAGTGCTAAGACCGACACGTGTGAAACAAATTCATGTCATACCTTACCGCTTCGATGAAATAAGACGAACTAAAAGACATACGTCTACAATGTCAAAGAAGTAATGCCAATGACTTAATCTATATCGTAAACTTTCACATCATCAAATGTCACATGATCGATTCTCTCTTATCACACACGCAAACACAGACACATATGCACGCATGTACATAGCCACATACATACACACACACACACACACACACACACACACACACACACACACACACACACACACACACAGTCACTCACTCATTCACTCACACACACACACACACACACACACACACACACACACACACACACACACACATACTCACACACACACGACACACAGACACAACACACACGCACACACACACACACGCATACACACAAACACACCACACAACACACACACACACACACACCACACACACACACACACACACACACACACACACACACACACACACACACACACGTGCGCGTGCATACACACACACACACACAGGCGCGCGCGCACACCACACACACACACACACAGACACACACACACACACACACACACACAAACATCCCCCCCTCCCACACACACACACACGGCACGCACACACACACACACGAACACACACACACACCACACCGACGCGCGCGCGCGCGCGCGCTTTCGCTCTTTCAAACACCACCACCGCCCTTTCTTCTGTGACAGACTGTAGATCCGACTGTCAAAACACCCAAGCTTACTGACTTCCGAGTTTCTCATTTCCTTCCTACTTCCCCTATCCA
>JAPXFY010000014.1:46422167-46427167 GCA_030674185.1 Monoplex corrugatus | reverse complement strand
GATAGAGTGACAAACTGGGCCTGTGACAAACTGGGCCTGTGACAAACTGGCATGCTTCCAAATTAAAACTAAAGAGTTTTTTTTTCCTTGTTAAATTAAAACTAAAGAGAGAGATGTACAAAACAGAAATAAAGGGATAACTTTGAACAACATGAAAAGAAGACAAACACAGCAGAAGCTATAGAGGAAACTGCCAGAGATAAAATCCTCAGGTTCTTGTTGAAACTAACCATTGACTGACCACTGTATATATTTCAAGATGATTGTAAATGTTTTGTACTGTGTACTTTAAAAGGGTTAGTTTGAAGTTGAAGGGTTTGTTTTTTTCAGGAGAAATTCATCGCACTCAGAAAATTCCATATGCATTTCTCTCAAATCTCAGGAATTATTTGGCGGACTCCTAGAGCATGCGCAAAACAATATGCGCTGGCGAGTTCTTGAAATGGGGAGTGGAGGAAAAAGACGTAGGAAACATTAAGCTGGAACATTTTCAGATTGATGGAAATATTAAGATGGTCAGTGAACAGGTCAGTTTTTAATATTGCAGGATGGGAGTAAACCGCGAGATATTGGATGATGGTTCTATGGCTCTATCAATAGAACCAACTGTACAGAGAGGGAACAGACTGTGGTGGGAGTTATGGAAAGGGGGAGAACAGTGATGTAAAGAGATGATTAACATTAGAGTCTCTTATTCTTGGAGGGGAAAGATGCAGATTTTAGAGGAAAAAGTCTTAAACCCTTTTCCCCCTGTCCACCAGCATCCTGCCCTGTCAACTACGCTGGCAAATAAGAATTGTAGCCCTTTGGATCCCTCACCCTATCCACCAGCTTCCTGCAGGCAGGAAGCTGGTGGATAGGGTGAGGGAGTCAAAGGGTTAATTTTTTGCAGTTGGTGGATAGGGTGCAGGAGTCAAAGGGTTAAGGCGACATTTATGGGTGTTTTCCTTTTTTCTTCTTCTTTATTTCCCCCTTTCCCATTGCCACCCCCGAAATCTGTCCCCTGACGAAGTGATATATGAAAAATTGAATCAATCGACTTAAGATGACACCTTGTTTAGCAAACTGAAGCTGTAATGAGTGCCTCTCACATTTAAGACGTCTAGTGTCCAAGCGAAGTAGCTGTCATGTGACAAAACCACTCCTAAACCTAAACCTATCTAGCAGCACAAATCAGGATCTTGTAGCTCTCACTCTTAGGACCTGAGGGTTACTGTTACTGTTATTTCTGCTTAACCCTTTGACTCCTGCACTCAATCCACAAACTGCAAAAAGTTAACCCTTTGACTCACTCACCCTATCCACCAGTTTCCTGCAGGAAGCTGGTGGATAGGGTGAGAGAGTCAAAGAGTTAAATGTTTGCTTAGCTAGCATGATTCACAATGCAGGATGCTGCTGAACAAAATGCATGAGTCAAAGTTACAGCCCAGCTGACTGCGTAGAGCCATATCAGGCCTATAACCATTTTAAAGCAGGCACCATACTTTCAACAGGAAAAAAAAGTTTTAAAAAATAGAGTACACATATCAATGCATTCGGGAACATAATCTAAGGACATACCCCTGGCGTTGACCACTCCGTCCAATTTATGGCACAGGGGACTTAAAAAAAACACACCGGAATACAAAGGGTAGGCCGCTAACACTCAACAGACCTACATAATGCAGAAGCTGTTTCCACTCAAGGTGGGATCCACACACATGCCACACTGCAGCAAGTGCAGACAATTGCACCGTTGCCCATTTCCTCAATAACATTCCTGACTGCACCCACTTCCTGCTCATCAGTTTACAGTGAAAACACAAGGTAGATGAGTTTCAGATGTGGTGGAGCAGTGCTCCCACTTATTGTACAGGATATTGCTTGCTTATGTTCTTACAACAACGACATCGAGAACAATAACAAAAACAACAATATCACCTCACAGCAACAAAGGATAACAACAGCAGCAACAACAATAACGAAAGAGTAGCAATATCACTCACAGCAACAAAAACAACCATAACAACAGCATCAACAACAATAACGAAAGAGACAGGGAGGGGCAGGAGGGATAGAGAGAGAGAGAGGGTTGAGGGAGGGGGGGGGGAGGTCAAATAGGTATGCTGTTGGACTCTGACGCAATCTTCATTGGAATTCAACGCAGGCTGTTTGTTCCCTCAAAGAACGACAATTATACAACTTGTGTGTGTGTGTGTGTGTGTGTGTGTGTGTGTGTGTGTGTGTGTGTGTGTGTGTGTGTGTTGTGTGTGTTCGTGTGTGTGTGTGTGAGCGCACGTGCATGCATGTGTGTGTGTGTGTGTGTTGGTGTGTGTGTGCATGTTCGTTTGTCTGTGTGAATGTGTGTGTGCCTGTACGTTTGTGTGTGTATATTTGTGTGTGTGTGTGCGTGCGTGCGTGTGTGTGCGTGTGTGTGCGTGTGCGCGCGCACACGCGTGTTTGTGTGTGTGTGTGTGTGTTTGTGTGTGTGTCTGTATGCGTGTGTTAGTGCGTGTATGTTTGTGTGTATGTTTGTATAGGTGTGTGTTTGTGTGTGTATATATATGTCGGTATATCTGTCTGTGTACGTGCGCGCGCACATGTGCGTGTGTATGAAAAATGTTTATTCGCTCGCTTGCTTAAAGCCCTATTACATATACATTGTTTCTAGAGGTTCGAAAACATTCACAGCTCACACAGTTTACACCAAACCGCTTACACAATATGGGCGAAACAAGGTACATACACGTATCTGAGAAAAATCGAACAAGCGAGGGGGGTGGGTGGGGGAGCTACAGTTCATTGACCGCTGTAGTGGTAACAACTCTGGGAGAATTAGCTGGTATTTTTGAAGGCATTTTGGGATGTGTATGAATCCTCAAAGGCAAGTGTCTGTTGCCTAGAAGACCAATCAGATTTAAACTTTTTTGGTTTTTTTATCACCCTTACAAATAATTTACTTTCCACTTCAACTGAGTAAATGTGTTAAGCATGTGAAAATGACAATAATATGAAAGTAGTAAAAAACAAAAACAAAACAAAAACATAAAGCAATCATTCAAATCACAGAAAACGAAGTAAATTGTAATAAAAAAAAAATGTAAAAAGAAAGAAAGAAAAAAAAAAGGACACAAGATTCTGGAGAAAGCGCATTTTTACCAATATGAATATTTTAAAGCATTGTTTTTTTTTTTAAATGACAATCATATGGTTAGTCAGTGTGAATAAATCTCTCCCATTTGGGTTGGCTACATTGAGACCAAGATCATATGAATTGTTAATACTTTAAAATTTACAATAAGCTTTAATTAAGAAATAGACAGAACACCAACTAAATTAAATACAGAGCCTTGGATTTTAACAAGTTAGGAAAAAAAAAAAACTACCACAGAAAATAATGTACAGTCATACTGAACTTACTTGAATTCAAAAGTTTAGACGGTTTGTGCTTTTTTACTCACTCAAAACGTCTTCTTTCCCAGCTCCTCTCTTTTTCGTCTTTCTAACCCTTACCTCCGTGAAGTGTCCTTGGGGTGATGCACTAAAGAACTGTGTACTGGATTCCTCCAGCTATGTTGGTTGTGTGCCAAAAAAGCTTGGGTCTCTGCAAATGGTTTCTCTATCCATAACGCAGTGTTGTCAATCCCTCGTTTTTTAATTGCTTTTTTTTTCACTCTTGCCCTCCGTCTCTCTCCCTGAACAGTATCCCCCAAAGGATTGATTTAGCAAAGTCACTGGATATTTTAATATATAGTATATTTGTATCAACACTTGATATGTTCTATACTTTTTTAATACATCTCCACTTCAACGAAACATGGTAGATAGCTTCTCTGTTGTTTTTGTTCTAGATTTGGTAAATTTGTTTCCTTCCTATGTTTCGAGTATGCTCGATAAAGGCCAACAGGCAAAATCTGGGCGTCTATCTTGTTTCGTCAATTAAATATGCGTCCTCATTTTATTCATTCGTCCTCATTCAGCTAGCTGTTATCGATGTATGATTCTTTTCATCTATCATCATCATGTGCCCTGCCGCATGACATTGGAGATCATGATCCTTCATACGAATCTATTCTTGTCGTAGCAAGTACATCTCCCATCCTCTCTGTCCTCAGCCACTCTGCAAGTTCGTCCAATATTTTGTCCCTGGGTCTATCTGGTGCTCTGTTTCCCTCCAGCTTTCCTGTTGTGACTAAGTGCTCTCTTTTCTCATAAAAATGTCCTATCAATGTTGGTTGTCTATTCGGGGGCTGCCCAGTTTGTCACAGGCCCAGTTTGTCACAGGCCCAGTTTGTCACAGTGGGTAGACTACTTGCTACCTCCATGCTACCCTACCCTATCTTCGGCCTGCACCAAGTGTAGGCTTATGCGGGTTCGAAACGGGTTCGAATTGGTGGTGTACAGATAGTCCCTCTAAAATGTCAGTTCAGCTTGTGTTGTTCAAAATTTCTTCCTTTTTGTATGCAAATCAAAGCAAATTACTCTGTAAAAATTTCAACAATGAATGTTCTTTGGTTAAAAACAATTGAAAAATAAAATTCTATTCATACAATCAATCAATCATTCATTTACTGTTTTTGAGAGTGTCAGTGATAACTTCCATCATGCAGGGCACAGTCGAGGGTGGGCGCAAGCGAGGACGACAAAGAAAGAGCTGGTTCGACAACATCAAAGAGTGGACGGACATGACCCAGACCCTGCCAGACCTCTTGGTGCAGGCCGAAGATAGAGTGACAAACTGGGCCTGTGACAAACTGGGCCTGTGACAAACTGGCATGCTTCCGTCTATTCATAATCGTCTTTATTAATATTCTTCTTCTGTCTTCAAGACTGTCTCATTTTTCTTTTCTTTTTTTTTATCTCTCCTAACCAATATTTTTTCAATAATTACTTTTATCTCCCCTTGTCAATAACTATTGAAAAAAACATGTATCAGCAATGATTTGATTTTACAATATTAAGCCCTGTTTTCTTAACAATTGATGTGGTCAGTATGTACCTTCTCCTCTTCTTATCATGGA
>JAPXFY010000014.1:46412167-46417167 GCA_030674185.1 Monoplex corrugatus | reverse complement strand
TGCTAGACTACTTTTTGAATTCTTTTGCACCTTTTTTTTACTTCATATTTTGCCTTTCCATTGACCTTTGACCACCATCCCATTTTTGTTGATTCCAGTCCCTGCTTATTGGTCTGCATGTACCCTACTATTTCATGAGGCGGATATGTTGACTAGCAGCAATTTTGAAAACAAAAGCTTTTAACCAGTGACTTTAACGTTGGAAACTTGAAGTGTCTGTCAGTGTCTCCCTCTCTGTATGTCTGTGTGTCTGTGTGCCAGTCTGACTGTCTGACTGTCTGACTAGTCTGGCCTACTTGTCAACATGAAGACAAGGAGGCAGCTTTTCACAACCAGACTAATGCAGTGATCGGCCATGACGTTCCTGTCCAACCCAAGCAGACACATAACGTCTTTTCCTCTCACCCCACACTGATCCCTCTCGCCTCACACTGATCCCTCTCGACCCCACATTGATCCCTCTCACCCCACATTGATCCTTCTCACCCCACATTGATCCCTCTCACCCCACACTGATCCCTCTCACCCCACACTGATCCCTCTCACCCCACACTGATCCCTCTCGCCCCACATTGATCCCTCTCACCCCACATTGATCCCTCTCACCCCACACTGATCCCTCTCACCCCACATTGATCCCTCTCACCCCCACATTGAACCCTCTCACACCACATTGATCCCTCTCACCCCACATTGATCCCTCTCACCCCACATTGATCCCTCTCACACCACATTGTTCCCTCTCACCCCACATTGATCCCTCTCACCCCACATTGATCCCTCTCACCCCACACTGATCTCTCTCACCCCACATTGTTCCTTCTCACACCACACTGATCCCTCTCACCCCACATTGTTCCCTCTCACACCACATTGATCCCTCTCACACCACATTGATCCCTCTCACATCACATTGAACCCTCTCACACCACACATTGATCCCTCTCACCCCACATTGATCCCTCTTACCCCACATTGATCCCTTCACCCCACATTGATCCCTTTCACCCGCATTGATCCCTCTCACACCGCATTGATCCATCTCACACCACATTGATCCCTCTCACCCCACATTGATCCCTCACACCACGTGGGCTGAGCTCCCTCTTGTCCTTCGAATACAAATGAAACGGACAGCATGACCTTTGACCTTTGCTCCTTCTCGTTGAAGAGGTGTGAACAGCTGGTGTGGGGTGGAAAGTACTCTCTCTCTCTGTCTCTGTTTCTGTCTGTCTCCTGTCTGTCTGTCTTCTGTCTGTCGTCTTCTCTGTCTCCTTCTCCTTTTTTCTCTCTCTCTCAGTCTCTGTCTCTGTCTGTGAGTCTCTCTCTCTCTATGTCTCTGTCTCTGTCTGTCTTCTCTTTCTCCCCCCCCCCCTCTCTCTCTCTGTCTTTCTCTCTCTCTCTCTCTTCTGTTTCTCTCTGTGTCTGTGTCTCTGTTCTCTCTCTCTCTTTTAACTCTGTCTCCTTCACTCTCCCCTCCGTCTTTCCCTCTGTCTATCTCTGTTTCTCTGTCCCTGTCTGTCTGTCTATCTCTCTCTCTATCTCTCCACGAATTTTTGGTCTTCATATACATTACTCTGTACTGCTACTGATTTCCAGTGATGAGCACTAAAACTTTGTAGGGTTGAATCTTTCTCTGTGTCTTTAATGACATAAATGGTTTGATTCATATTTTCATTTTCTCATGCATTCAGGCGGATATGTTGACAAGCAGCACATTTGAAAAAATAAAAGGCTTGTAACCAGTGACTGTTAACTTTGGACACTTAAAGTGTCTGTCATTGTCCTCCTCTCTGCATAACTGTGAGTCTGTGTGTCAGTCTATCTGTCTGTCTGTCATGTCTGTCGTCAGTCTGTCTCTGTCTGACTGTCTGACTAGTCTGGCCTACTCGTCAACATGAAGACAAGCAGGAGACTTTTCACAATCAGACGAACACAGTGATCGGCCATGACGTTCTGTCCACCCCAAGCAGACACACTAACGTCTTTTCCTCTCACCCCACACTGATCCCTCTCACCCCACATTGATCCCTCTCACCCCACATTGATCCTTCTCACCCCACATTGATCCCTCTCACCCCACATTGATCCCTTTCACACCACACTGATCCCTCTACCCACATTGACCCTCTCACCCCACATTGATCCCTCTCACCCCACATTGATCCCTCTCACCCCACATTGATCCCTCTCACCCCACACTGATCCCTTTCACACCACATTGATCCCTCTCATCCCACATTGATCCCTCTCACACCACGTGGGCTGAGCTCCCTCGTGTCCTTTGAATACAAATGAAACTGACAGCATGACCTTTGACCTTTGTTCCTTCTCGTTGAAGAGGTGATGAAGGATGTGGAAACGATTAGTCGTTCACTCTCTGCTTGACTGGTCCTCTTCCCTGTGGTGGAAAGTACTCTCTCTCTGTGTCTCTGTTTTTGTCTGTCATCTGTCTGTCTTTCTCTGTCTCCTTCTCCTTCTTTCTCTCTCTGTCTCTCAGTCTCTCTGTCTGTCTCTGTCTGTGAGTCTCTCTGTCTCTGTCTCTGTCTGTCTCTGTCTCTGTCTGTCTGTCTCTTTCTCTCTCCCTCTCTCTGTTTCTCTCTGTGTCTGTATCTATGTCTCTGTCTCTGTCTCTCTTTTAACTCTGTCTCCTTCACTCTCCCCTCCCTCTTTCCCTCTGTCAATCTCTGTCTCTCTGTCCCTGACTGTCTATCTGTCTGTCTGTCTGTCTCTATCTCTCTCTCTATCTCTCCAAGAATTTTTGGTCTTCATATACATTACTCTGTACTGCTTACCGATTTCCAGTGATGAGCACAAAAACTTTGTAGGATTGAATCTTTCTCTTTGTCTTTAATGATATAACTGGTTTGATTAATTTTTTTTTTTTTCTCATGCATTTGTTGTTTAGGCAGATATGTTGACAAGCAGCACATTTGAAAAAAGGCTTGTAACCAGTGACTGTTAATTTTGGACACTTAAAGCGTCTGCCATTATCCTCCTATCTGTATAACTGTGAGTCTGTGTGTCAGTCTGTCTGTCTATCTGTCTGTCTGTCTGTCTGACTGTCTGACTAGTCTGGCCTACTCGTCAACATGAAGACAAGCAGGAGGCTTTTCACAACCAGACGAACAGAGTGATCGGCCATGACGTTCCTGTCCACCCCAAGCAGACACACTAACGTCTTTTCCTCTCACCCCACACTGATCCCTCTCACCCCACATTGATCCCTCTCACCCCATTTTGATCCTCTCCCCCACACTGATCCCTCTCACCCCACATTGATCCCTCTCACCCCACATTGAACCCTCTCACCCCACATTGATTCACCCTATCCTCCACCCCACATTGATCCCTCTCACCCCACATTGATCCCTCTCACACCCACACTGATCCCTCTCACCCCACATTGATCCCTCTCACCACATTGATCCCTCTCACCCCACATTGATCCCTCTCAACATCCACACATGATCCCTCTCACCACACACTGATCCTCTCACCCCACATTGATCCCTCTCACTCACATGATCCCTCTCACCTTCCTCACATTGATCCCTTCACCCCACATGATCCCTCTCACTTCTCCCATTGATCCTCTCCACCCCACATTCATTCCTCTCACTCACATTGATCCCTCTCACCCACATTGATCCCTCTCTCACCCACACTGATCCCTCTCATCCCACATTGATCCCTCTCACCCACATTGATCCCTCTCACCCCACATTGATCCCTCTCTACACCACATTGATCCTCTCACTCCCCACATTGATCCCTCTCACCCCACATTGATCCCTCTCACATCACATTGATCCCTCTCACCCCACATTGATCCCTCTCACCCACATTGATCCCTCTCACATCACATTGATCCCTCTCACCCCACATTGATCCCTCTCACCCCACATTCATCCTCTCACATCACATTTATCCCTCTCACCCCACATTGATCCCTCTCACACCACACTTGATCCCTCTCACCCCACATTGATCCCTCTCACCCACATTGATCCCTCTCAACCCACATTGATCCCTCTCACACCACATTGATCCCTCTCACCCCACATTGATCCCTCTCACACCACACTGATCCCTCTCACCCCACATTGATCCCTCTCACCCCACATTGATCCCTCTCACCCCACACTGATCCCTCTCACCCCACATTGATCCCTCTCACCCCACATTGATCCCTCTCACACCACACTGATCCCTCTCACCTCACATTGATCCCTCTCACCCCACATTGATCCTTCTCACACCACATTGATCCCTCTCACACCACACTGATCCCTCTCACCTCACATTGATCCCTCTCACCCCACATTGATCCCTCTCACCCCACATTGATCCCTCTCACCCCACATTGATCCCTCTCACCCCACATTGATCCCTCTCACCCCACATTGATCCCTTTCACCCCACATTGATCCCTCTCACCCACATTGATCCCTCTCACCCCACACTGATCCTCTCACCCCACATTGATCCCTCTCACCCCACATTGATCCCTCTCACATCATATTGATCCCTCTCAACCCACATTGATCCCTCTCACACCACATTGATCCCTCTCACACCACGTGAGCTGAGCTCCCTCTTGTCCTTCGAATACAAATGAAACGGACAGCATGACCTTTGACCTTTGTTCCTTCTCGTTGAAGAGGTGATGAGAGATGTGGAAACGATTAGTCGCTCACTCTCTGCTTGACTGGTCCTCTTCCGTGTGGTTCTTCTTCATTTACATTTTTAGTGTGTAAACAGCTGGTGTGGGGTGGAAAGTACTCTCTCTCTCTCTCTCTCTGTCTGTCTGTCTCTGTCTCTGTCTCTCTCTACCTCTCTCTCTCTCTCTCTCTCTCTCTCTCTCTCTCTCTCTCTCTCTCTCAGAGATTTTGGTCTTCATATACATTACTTCCTATTGCTTACTGATTTCCAATGATGAGCATTTAAACTTTATAGGGCTAAAACTTTCTTTCCCTTTGTTTTCTGTTTGTATGTAA
>JAPXFY010000014.1:46397167-46402167 GCA_030674185.1 Monoplex corrugatus | reverse complement strand
TAAAATATTCGGACAAAATGGGCAGCTTTTTCTAGCATAGTTTTCTGTTAAATATCGATTGTTTACACCCAATTCGTTTATGCCTAATCTGAATCTGATCAGGCAATCACGGAATTTCTTGATAGTTACGTCATTAATATATTTTTCTGGTTCGTGGAGTGATTTAAATTGGCGATAGGTAGAATATCTATCGCTGTTGAGTATTTTATGTTCCATTCTCCTTTAAATCGCCCTATCATTTTTTGCTTAAAAGAGGCCAAGAAACTTGACTCGTTAATCACGCCATTTATCCATACTTCTTGAAATCCGTACTCTTCTAGACACTCTTTAATATTTCTAGCCCAGTTCTTGTTTTCACTCTTTTGCTCCCCATCAGGCTATTTAAGAGCATGTGTAAGCTTGTTTTGGTAATCTTGATGCTGGCAATTTAATGATTTTTAACCAGTATCGCAGTGCTGCAATGGTACTGTCAATGTATAAAGGATACCTCCCGGTTTCTCCATATATCATATAGTTTGGTGTTTTATTGTTTACACTCAATAGACGTTTGTATCCAAATAAGTGGACTGTCTCTATAACAGCAGGCCTGACGTACCCCATATTTCTGCTGCATATAACAACATAGGTTTAACTTGTGCATCAAACAATTGAAAGAAAACGGTAGTGTTAAAGGCGCCAAGGGACCACATGGTTTTCATCAAATCTAAGATTTTGCCTTTTGCTTTGCTGGAAAATTCATCACAAGCAGTGTTAAAGGACAGTTTTGTTGAGAGAGTGAATCCCAAATACTTGTAGCGATTTACTATTTCAATTTCATTTTTTTTTCATAGAACCATTTTTCTGTAGCTGCAATATGCCCTCCTTTTCTAAATATAATAACTTTAGTTTTATCTAAGTTTACCGTGAGACCGAGAGATTTTGATACCTTGTGAAGATTGTTTATTTGATTTTGTAATCCTGATGGCGTAGATGATATGAGTGCAATGTCATCAGCGAACAATAGTAAAAAAATTTCATCGAGATTAGGAACCATCTGGATACCATGTTTTCCGTGCTTTTTGACGAAATCAGATATTAGAAGTGAAAAAATCAAGGGACTTAACAGACATCCTTGCTTTACTCCATTTGGACATTGAAAGAAATCTGAGATTTTAGCTCCCCATCTTACACATGATTTAACTGACTTGTACATAGATTTTAGCATATTTATCATTTTAGTTGATGTTTGCAACTTTTGTAGAATGTTCCATAATTGATCACGATCAACAGTATCAAATGCTTTTTTGTAATCGATAAAAGCAACGTAAACCTTCCCATAATGTCTACTATTCAAGGCATTTCTCACTATAGAAACTAGAGTGAAAATATGATCAATAGTTGAAAAACCCTTCCGAAACCCTGCCTGTTCTTCACTAATCTTGCCCTCCTTCTCTGCCCATGTATACAATCTCTTGTTTAGAATATAGGTGAAAACTTTACTTACGATGCTCAATAAGGAAATGCCTCGATAAGTATCTGGATTTTGTTCATCTCCTTTTTTATACAGAGGTATTATTACAGATTTACACCAGTCTTCAGGGAAAAGATTGGACTCATACAGTTTATTGAAAAGCTTTGTAAGAAAGGGTACAAGCAAATCTTTAGCATATTTAATGAATTCTCCGCAAATTTCATCAAGCCCAGGAGCTTTACCACACGTAATGTTTCTGATAGACTGTTTTACCTCTTGTTCACAAATTGAGTCATCTAACTCAGCCATATACATTTCCTGCATCAGTGTGTTACACTGTTGACGAACACTGTCAGTAGTATTTTGCTCGCCAATTTCTCTGTCTTGATTTTTTCCGAGAACGTTTTGAAAGTGTGTTTGCCATAAGGAAATGTTTATTTCTGGCTGTTTTCGTTTTCGTTTCCTTGCGCTGCGAATCGTGTCCCAAAACTTTGGCCCATTTCTTTTGTTGTCTAAAAGTGTTTGATGTACCGCGGTTCTGTACGCTCGTTTCTTTTGCTTGTTTATAGCTTTGTAATGTGCTCTCTTCTATGTATATGCCAACTTATCTTCAGATTTGTTGGTTTTGTGAAAACGACTCAAGGCGTGGCGTGCTGCACGCTTATTTTCGGCACATTCCCTGTCACACCATTTGTTTGCTTCTCTTTCTTGGCCTCTTTTCAGGTTTATTTTTCGTCTCATACATTCACCTGCTTTGACCAGAGTGTTGTTGAAAACTGAGAGTGCTGATTCAATATCAGAGTCTAAGAGGTTACAGGCCTCTTCTAATTTAGTTTTGGATTCAGTGGAATGAATTGCTTTTTCATATTCTACTACTTTTTGGGGATCCCATCTTATGACTATTTTACTGTTTTCAGTTGTGCTGCCTTTGTCATCTTGTGTCTGTGAGTGTATTTTGTTGATGGTAAGATGAACAGGCATATGATGAGATTCTACTCGTTTGCCCACTTCAAAATATATGTTTGATTTGGTCATGAAGTAGGGAGAGACAATGAAGTAATCTATTACACTGCTACCTTGGTCAGAAATAAAAGTGAAGTGTCCCTGTGGATCACCAGCGTTGTTTCCATTTAATGGGATGCACTGAAAGGTAGTACAAAAGTCTATTAAAATTCTACCAAACTGATTGATATCTTTATCGAGTGATCTTCTAGTGATGTCCCCTTCTCCTTCCCAGTAAGAAATATTGTCATCATCTGGAATATTCCATTCCCCAATACGTGCATTTAGGTCGCCCCCAATTATTAAGTGAACTTGTTCCCTACGTTGATAAATATTTACCAAATAATCTTGTAGGTCATGTAAGCTACAACTCTTGCCATTATGTTTATAATAAGTGCTTTGATAAGGTGGGATGTAAGTGGATATGAACAAAACGTCTAAATCACTTCCAACGATATCTTGGATATCTTAAGACATATCATGTTATCGTTTGGACAGTCCATTTGTTTGACAAATGGCATCAGTGTTCTGCTGACAAGCACTGCTACACCACCAGACCTTCTACCACGTCTGGACAGTTTGATGGCGGGACTGTGGAAACAACAGTATTCAGGAAACACTGTGCTGAAGTCAAACTGACTTGATGTGAATGTCTCAAGAGCACAGAAAATGTCAAACGTTTTAACATAACTGACAAAATCGCGATCACATAGTTTTGTCACTAGACTTTCAACATTAAATGACGAAATTTTGATTTGGTCGTGTTTGTCAAAATGTGGATTCACTGAATCATGATTTTTTGTATTTACTGATGGGTCTTGGCCTATTTGTTATTGTTGTGTTTTGTCCTGAGGCGTGTGCCAGGCTGAGTCTGAACTGATTTGTCTGGTACTACCTGACTGGGACCTGGTGCGTGTTGTGTGTGAAACAGTCGTTGGCTTCTCCTTTTGTCTTGATTTCGACGTACCATTTCGCTGGGCCAGGGGTGACTTCTTTCTGGTCTGCCTTACGGGATCGGCTGGTCATCTTTCGTGCCTGTTTGTGAATCAGCAGCAGAAGGTGCATATTGTTTTGGGGGGCTCTTCACAGCGTTAGCGTAAGTGAGGTCATCCGTTTCAGCCATCTGTATCTTACTTTCGGGTCGTTTGCGTAACATGTCATTTTGACGATTTTCCAGATGGTCAGGGTTTTCTTGCTACAAAACTGTCGGATGTGTCCTCTTCGACTAGACTCTTCTCGTTCGTCGGTGGCGTCACCTCTGGCTGCATTTCTTCCTCCGGTGGTGTGTGTTCATCAGGAGTCGACTGTTCGGAGTGTAAGTGGTTTTCTGGCCTTGTTTGTAATTCTCCTTGCTGGGTCTTACACTGTGCGTCATTCGTGGTTGTCACAAGAGAGGTTGTGTCCTCACAAGACGTCTGGGTACATTGTACCCTTGTTTCTTTCTGTAACCTGTCTACACGACCAGGAGGAAGACAAGTGTGGAGAGAATGTGTTGCTTCGTCGGTATGATGGTTTCTTTGAGGACAGTCCGGGATGTGGTAATCAGCTTCATAGGGACCAGCAACTTCAGGTGTTCTGTCGTGATCGGGAAGTTGTCTTGGATCTATGGTAACGTTTGGACAGTTTTCAGAGTGCCTTTCTTGGTGAAAGTTGTAGTCATATTGAGGACCAATATGTCCTGTGATGGTCGGGATTTTGGAGCCAACATCGTAATGACTGCGTGTATTCGAAATGTCACAACTGCTTTCCCATGGCACTGTGTAATCGGTTCTTCTTTGATAACGCCAGGTTTGTCTGCGTTCGTGGTCATAGTCAGCCGCTGCAAAGTCCGTGTAGTAGTTCTGGTATGCTTCTTTTCCCGATATGAATACTGCCTGTAGTCGGTGTTATTGTCTTCATATCTACACCATGGGTGGTCAGTTTGTCTTGGTCGATCGTTTTCTGTGGACAAATTGTTTGTTCTTGTCTGCTTGTCCGCAGGAAAGGAACGATCTCTAGTGTTGTCCCCAGTTTGTCCGCTACTATTGAAACTTCTGGGTCTCTCGTGACTGTATCTGCCGTAGCCGCTTCTGGTTTGGTAATAGTTCTGTTGGTCTCCATCTGTTCTGTTGTTCAAGTGGGTTTCGTATTGTGGCTGAGGGCGATTGTAGCCCCGATTTCTGATTTCGACGTGGAGTTTTCCATTTAAGAAGTAGGCTACTTTTCCTTGATTCCTGTAGTGGTTGATTTCTTCTCTTTGTCGTGGGGTGAGGTCGGCTGTGACTCGTATGCCATAGCTGCGGAGACCCTCCCGGAGGTTTCTGTCTCGGAGAATACGTAGCTTGTCCTCCATTCGATGAAAAGTCACAATCAATGGCCTGTACGATTGCCTGTTGTTTTGTGTTTGTCCTTGGCGATACGTTCTTTCAATGTCGCTGTTTTTCCATGTTTTGTCTGACGAGAAGTAATTCAATGTTGCGACCAACTCTTCGATATCGCTGGAATTGTCACCTCTTGCGTGTTCGTATATACCGAAAAATCTAAGGTTCATTCTTTTCGATGATAACTG
>JAPXFY010000014.1:46392167-46394667 GCA_030674185.1 Monoplex corrugatus | reverse complement strand
ACATTTTTTTTTTGTAAATGTATACACACAACTGCTGAATCTGCTGCTAGTCATAATATCTTAATAAAATTAGTTCACTTTATTTTAACATATTTTGCTCATTCTGTTATTAATATCCATATAACATTCTTTCAACGCATTCCGATTCATTCGGCGTATTCTGCTTCTAATATCCATACAACATTAGTTCACTTTATTTTAACTCATTGTAATCTTCACCAATGGCATCAGTAATCGTGACCATGAAGATGGTGTTGGAGGTGGCGATCATGACAGTTAGAAGGAGGAATGGGTGTTTTCATGCTTCCACAAACATGACTTACAGGATATTTAATGTGTATATTTCATGTCTACGATAGGCGTCAGTGGAACTGGTGGTAACAGAGACAGTAGGGGCGGCAGCAACAACAGTAGGAGCATCAGTACTTGTTTATTATTATTTGTTATAATTGTTTGATTGTTGCTGATGTTGATGTTGATGTTGTTGTTACTGTTTTCTAAGTTTTGAGGGTTCTAATATCACGTACTGTGCACAGACTTAAAATAGCGGTTATAACATACATATATACGTGCGACCGTCCACCCGCCCGTCCATCCATCTATCTATCCATCCATCCATCTGTCCGTCCCTCCACCCGTCCCTCCATCTATCCATCCCTCACCCGTCCGTCCATGCATCCATCCATGCATCCATCATCCATCCATCTATGGATTATCCATCCATCCATCCATCTGTCCGTCCCTCCACCCATCCATCCATCTATCCATCCCTCCACCCGTCCGTCCATCGATCCATGCATCCATCCATGGATCATCCATCCATCCGTCCATCCATCCATCCATCCATCCATCCATCCATCCATTCATCCGTCCGTCCGTCCATCCATCCATCCATCCATCCGTCCATCCATCCATCCATCCATCCACCCATCCATACATGCATCCACCCATTCAACCATCTATACCTTCCTCCATCCATCCATCCACACGTATATACACATGCACATACGTATATGCATGCACGTATATACCTGTCACAATATCCATATCCATCCATTTCTATCCATCCACCCAGGCCCGCTTCAGAACTTTAGCCCACAAATAGATGTACAGAAGTAAACAATTCCAAGCTGAGAGACAGACAGACAGAAAGACAGACAGATAGACAGAAAGACAGGAATACAACGTTAGACAGACAGACAGCAGACAGAAAGATAGAGACAGATAGACAGAAAGACAGGAATACAACGTTAGACAGACAGACAGACAGACAGAAAGACAGACAGATAGACAGAAAGACAGGAATACAACGTTAGACAGACAGACAGGCAGACAGAAAGATAGAGACAGATAGACAGAAAGACAGGAATACAACGTTAGACAGACAGACAGACAGACAGACAGATAGACAGAAAGACAGGAATACAACGTTAGACAGACAGACAGAAAGATAGAAAGAGACAGAAAGACAGGAATACAACGTTAGACAGACAGACAGGCAGACAGAAAGATAGAGACAGATAGATAGAGACAGACAGACAGAAAGATAGACCGAGACAGAAAGACAGGAATACAACGTCAGACAGGCAGACAGAAAGATAGAGACAGATAGACAGAAAGACAGGAATACAAAGTCAGACAGACAGACAGGATGGAAGGTAGACAAGGAAACAGACAGACAGGCAGACAGAAAGATAGACAGAGACAGACAGAAAGACAGGAAGACAGAGTCAGACAGACAGACAGACTGGAAGATAGACAAGGAAACAGACAGATAGACAGACAGATAGACAAAAAGACAGGAAGACAAAGTCAAACAGATAGATAGACAGACAGACAGACAAGCAGACGGACAGATGGACAGACAAGGAAACAGACAGATAGACGGACAGAAAGATAGACAGACAAACAGAAAGACATGGAAACAGACGGATAGATAGATGGAGAAACAGAGATAGACAGACAGACAGACAGACAGACAAGGAAACAGCCAGCCAGACAGCTAGACAGACAGATAGGCAGACAGACGGGCAGACAAAGAGACAAACAGATTTGCTTCGTGTTAACTTCAACCTTCTTGTTTCACGTAAAAAAAAACTGTATAAACGAGTGGGTTAGACTTACTTCTTCGTCTTCCACACACACACACACACACACACACACACACACACACACACACACACACACACACCACACACACACACACACACACACACACACACACACACACACACACACACACACACACACACACATACACACACACACACATACACACACACTGAGGTCACCCAAGTAAATGCATGTCCTGGCAGAGTACATCTTCCCATGCATGCACCCAGCAGAAGGAGATAAGACTATACTTATAAACGGTGTTGCAGAAGGAGATAAGACTGCGCTAATAAACGGTATTGCAGAAGGAGATAAGACTATTCTAATAAACGATGCTGGTTTCTTAACCATGCCGTATGGTAACCACATGCATCCTTCAGATAGGAGG
>JAPXFY010000014.1:46344667-46384667 GCA_030674185.1 Monoplex corrugatus | reverse complement strand
TCCCCTTTTAAAACAAAAGATCACATAAAATCCAGATCTTGTACAAACAAACAAACAAGTCGAGCCATTTAAACAATTCCCCTTTTAAAAAAAGATCACATAAAATCCATATTCTTGTACAACAAACCAGAAAGTCGAGCCATTTAAACAATCTCCCTTTTAAAAAAAAGATCCATATAAATCCAGATCTTGTACAAACAAACCAAGAAAGTCGAGCCATTTAAACAATATCCCCTTTTTAAATGTAAGATCACAGAAAATCCATATTCTGCAGTTCAGCTGGTCACCTTGACTTGAAAAACCGTCAGTTAAAAAGTAAACTGGATTTCGTGGAGTACAATGGTAGACTGTCATAACAAGGAAAACAGATTCCAAATGTTGTAAGAAGTTCTTGAGAAAGTTCTGCTCTCCCACTGTCCTCAAAAAGTGCTGATTCTGGATCCTGTTTTGAACCGTGTGAACTTGACCTTGACACTTTGTTCTCTTACTGTATGCATTCGTGATTTCTTAGCGTTCCACCCTTTGACGAGATATGGTAAAATTCTTTTGCTAAAGGCTGAGAGAATCCTTTTCTCGCGAAATTTCACTCATGCACACACACTCGCGCGCTCGGCGCGCAAACACACACCTACATGCACGCGCGCGAGCACACACACACACACACACACACACACACACCCCACACACACACACACACACACACACACACACACACACACACACACACACACACACACACACACACACACCTCTCCTCATTGGTAACGTGAAATGATCCCCTTTTTTTTCAAAACACCCCACCCCCGCCCTCCCCCAACAACAAAAAATGTAGCCATGTTGATGAAGTAAACCTATATAGAAAGCAAATCTACAGTAAGAAGAGCGGTGACTGATAAAAGAAAAAGGAGAAGAAGAAAAGAAAAAGAAAAAGGAGAAGAAGAAAAGAAAAAGGAAGAGAGAGAGAGAGAGAGAGAGAGAGAGAAAACAGAAGAAGACAGACAGACAGACAGAAAGAAAACAGACAGACAGACAGAAACAGTGACAGAGACAGACAGAAAAGAAAAACATCTGCAGAACTCCACAACGGATTTAGCATCAGCCAACATTAAAAACAACTTCCCTCTCTTCTCCAAACGATTTTTTTTGTGTGTGTTAACTTATCTTCTGACCGACCTTGACTTTTCTGCACATAGACAGACAGGCCTTTATTCTGAGGTAATAGAACCAGCAGGCAGCGGAGTTATTGGATCTTTTGATTCTCTCCATTTACTCGTGAATTTTTCACTCTGTTATTGTTATTTTTGTTTAAGAAGCCCAGCCGACTGCGTAGAGCCACATCAGGGGCTATAATCGTTTAAAAAATACGCAACACTTCAACAGAAAATAAATAAATAAATAAATAAATACATATGTCAACACATTCGCGCACATAATCTAAGGGGATGCCCCTGTCATTGACCACTCCGTCCAATTTATCACACGAGGGATTTAAAAAAATCATACCTGAATACAAATGTAAACATAACTTCGGACACTAACACAACATAAGAACGGGCCTAAATTACCTAAAATGGCTTCCGCATATCTCATTTCCATACAGCCAGAAAAATACATATTACATATAACCAATTATCAATCCTAAGAGAAAGTACATAACGTAATATTTTGTCGAACACTTACGGGTAAATGGACCAGCAAGGCAGAAAATGATAGGGGAGGAGAGAGGAGAGAGAGAGAGAAGAGAGGAAGACAGACAGAGACAGAGACAGAGACAGAGACAGACAGACAGACAGACAAGAGGAGCAAAAGAGCAAGGCAGAAACACAGAGAGTGACAGAAAAGAGGAAATATCAAGCACAGAATTTCCAGGAGGAGGGGGTACTACTATCTATAGCGAAAGAGCCCCCGGCATCCCCACGGGGTTCTTTTTTTTTTCACTCTACGTTGATGTGTGTATTACTAGTATTGTAAGCATATGAATATTTTGTTTGAACTGCAAATCTCACAATGTTTTTTTGAAATTACGCTTTGTGATATTTTTGTATTTGTTTATGTGATAACTTTTTTAAAAGTTGGATGGTAAAACAGACATCTTCCTCTTCCTTTTATCTGTCTGCTTGTGCCATTATGGGAGGGAGAGAAGGAGCTGATTATCAGCAATGAGCTGGAAAGCCTGAAGATAATTTGCCCATCTCGACCCTTTGACTCCCACTCCACACCCTATCCACTAGGAGAAAAAACTTAACTCTATGATTTCCTGCAGGAAGCTGGTGGATAGGGTGAGGGAGTCATAGAAGTAAGTTGTTTCGTCATAGAGTTAAGTTTTTGTTTTGCTAGCATTCTTGACGATGCAGGGTGCTGGTGGACAGGGTGCGGGAGTCAAAGGGTTAATGCTCTGATCATTCTAGTGGTGTCAGCTTATTCTTTCGTAGGTCCCTCCTACCACCCACGCCTCCACCCCGCCCCGCACCACCACTACCATCCCCCACCGCCTGCTGGCTTCCATTTCAAGAGCACAATGTTTTTTACAGGCTCAAGAAAATTGCCAGACTATCGTTGGTATGTTTGGGTGGAGCGCAAACAGAATTGTCCAAACGTAATGAAATCACCCCTGAGCAAACTCAAACTCAAACTCAAACTTCAATTCTGCTTGTATTCCGACATCAACCGAGTACTACTATCACTGCCATTACTGCTTTTCTCATATTGTTTCATTTTACTAATTTCACTCAGGATTGTTTTTGTTATGTGTGATTTTTTTAACTAAACTATCGCTAACTGTTACAAAAACAGATACAAGTACGCTGATAAATCGCTAACTGTTACAAAAACAGATACACGTACGCTGATAAATCGCTAACTGTTACAAAAACAGATACAAGTACGCTGATAAATCGCTAACTGTTACAAAAACAGATACACGTACGCTGATAAATCGCTTACTGTTACAAAAGCAGATACAAGTACGCTGATAAATCGCTAACTGTTACAAAAACAGATACACGTACGCTGATAAATCGCTAACTGTTACAAAAACAGATACACGTACGCTGATAAATCGCTAACTGTTACAAAAACAGATACACGTACGCTGATAAATCGCTATCTTGTTACAAAAACAGATACACGTACGCTGATAATCGTTACTGTTACAAAAACAGTTCACGTACGCTGATAAATCGCTAACTGTTACAAAAACAGATACACGTACGCTGATAAATCGCTAACTGTTACAATAACAGATACACGTACGCTGATAAATCGCTAACTGTTTACAATAAACAGATACACGTACGGATAAATCGCTAACTGTTACAAAAAACAGATACACGTACGCTGATAAATCGCTAACTGTTACAAAACAGATACAAAACGCTGATAAATCGCTTACGTTACAAAAACGATACACGTACGTGATAAATCGCTACTGTTACAAAACAGATACACGTACGCTGATAAATCGCTTACTGTTACAAAAACAGATACAGTACGCTGATAAATCGCTAACTGTTACAAAAGAAACACGTACGCTGATAATCGTAACTGCTACAAAAACAGATACAATACGCTGAAATCGTACTGTTATAAAATAATGCACACGCTGATAATTATGATTATCTTGTTCATTGATCACTACATTTTGCATGTACAGTTTTAGTAACGTTGGCATAAGCTATCAAAATTAAATTGAATATTATAGTATAGTACACAGCTGCTATGGCTAATTTCATTTGATATTGTAATGTACTAAGATTCAGCATTAAGTTAGAAAATGTTGCGCTCAGTTGTCTAAAAACAACAGTTTATGGCTATGTGTTAAATCGATGTGATTCGGCCATTACTTGTTAGATCTTTAAATAGTTTGCACCTTGACAAACGAGCAGAAAAAAGTTGTTCGAGGACCACGGAGAAAATTGAAATTTAACGTTTAGGAACATACGACTCATTTCGTGCTAAAAAGTCACATATGTCTACTGGCCTGTCGGATGCGATGGGGGGGGGGGGGGGGATGGATGGGGCGGGGATCAGTTTGGAGGATCTCTGTATTAGTACTGGAGACTGGGTGTCATGCTCTGGTAGGACAGCAGTGGTGGAGATGTAGTGATAATAGTTTGGAATCTTGTTTCTACAGTTGGTTATTTTTGACTCTGGATGGAAGGGGATGAAGGTTGATGATTTGTGTTTAATGGATTAGTGCCCTTGATTCTGTGTAATGCTTGGCAGCTGGGAACTTTGCCAGTATTTGGGTGGTATATGTTATTTCCTATCAGACTGATTTTTTTTGGACTGGGTTAGAAGCTTTCATTTCGCTTTTTGTTTGCTTGTTTTTCATGAGAATGTCATTACTGGCAACCCAAGTTTGTTTCGATCGCAGATTGATACCAGCAAAAACAGTAGTATATAGAACCTGCAAACTGTGTAGAACCTTAAGACCGTATAAGCAAGTTGGGTTTATTCGCAGGCTTGTATCATGTGCCTTGATCATTTTGATTACTTTTCCGTCAGATAGTTCCTGCTGCGTATGTAATTCATTCTGTGCGCTAAAACGGTGTTCTGGTAGTCAAGTGGATAAGTGGTAAGACTTCACATCGAAAGTTGTGGGTTCCATCCTGACTGGGTACCTCCCACCTGGTAGGTAAAGGATGTGGATTTTTCCCATCTCTCCAGTGTGCAGACCTGTCAGTGTCCAAACATCCTTCGCGTGTATGTGCGTATGAACTTAGAATATCAAGTATGCAGTCAAATATCCTGTAATCATGTCAGTGTTCAGCAACTTTAGAAATACGAAAACACCAAGCATGCTCACCCAATGAAGATGCAAGTTACAGACTATGCAGCAACAAACTGCCTGCAAGTATACGCAAAAGAACATGCATACACGCAACAAAGAAAAAAATCAAACCCTAGAAAACTAAAACAAAGGAAAAATCTCGTAAAAATTCAAAGATGAGAAAGAGGGGGGAGGAGGGAGGAGAGAAAGAAGAGAGAGAGAGAAGAGAGAGAGAGAGAGGAGAGAGAGAGAGTGAATAGAGAGAGAGAGAGAGAGAGACAGGCAGAGGGAGAGAGAGAAGACAGACACAGAGAGGAGAGAGAGAGAGAGAGAGAGAGAGAGAGAGAGAGGAGAGAGAGAGAGAGAGAGAGAGAGAGAAACCTAAAACTGAAAAGCTGTTACAGCTACTATCACTATTCCCACTCCAGATAATATACTGATACCGCCTGTGTCAATGAACCAAAAGTCAAAGCTGTTCCTGGTTATACCGGTCCATGAAATACCACCGACAATGAAGTAGAAATTCGATCAAAGCAAAGAATGAAGAAAGAAGAGATTGCGTGTTCTATGCCAGCTGACTGAGCCATTATACTGAATAGTGTTTCTCATTTTGTTGTGTCACGTTCCTTTTCATGTTTTATGTTGTAATTGTTGTTCAGACTATGTTGAGAAACATTTTCTAGTTTTCGTTTCTCTGCATTCTAAAAAGTATACACATAATTCACAATTTTAATTCATGATGTGGTTGATTTAGTTATATCCAAGCTGAATGTTTGAATTGACATATCACAGCAACTTTTATGTTAACCTTACAATGAATGATTTATGATGATGATTACGATGATAACGACGACGACGACGATAATTGATACTGATGATGATGATGATGACGATGACGACGACGACAATGTGGATGATGATGCTGACGACGACGACGACAATGACGATGACGATGGCGATGATGATGATGATGATGATGATGATGGTGGTGGTGGTGATGATGATGATGATGATGATGACGACGACGACAGCAATGATGATGATGATGATGACGACGACGACGACGACGACGACGACAACGACGACGATGACGACGACGACGACGGCGGTGATGATAATGATGACGGTGAAGGTGATGACGGTGATACTGGTTGATGATGATGATGACGACGACGACGACGTTGATGAAGATGATGGCGATAACGATGATGTCGATGATGATGACTTGACGTGTATGCGTGTACATATGTGTGCGTGCGTGTGTACGTGCTTTCGCGCGAACCTTTGTCATACACCGTGGGTGACAGTTCACCTACGCTTACGTAAAAAAAAGCCATACCTCAGTTACGTACGTTTCACACATAGCCATAACTCAGTTACGTTTCGTACTTAGTCTTAACTCAATTACGTTTCACACTTAACCATAACTCAGTTACGTTTCACACTTAACCATAACTCAGTTACGTTTCACACTTAACCATAACTCAGTTACGTTTCACACTTAACCATAACTCAGTTACGTTTCACACTTAACCTTAACTCAGTTACGTTTCGTACTTAGCCTTAACTAAATTTCGTTTCACACTTAACCATAACTCAGCTACGTTTCACGCTTAGCCATAACTCAGTTACGTTTCGTACTTAGCCATAACTCAGTTACGTTTCGTACTTAGCCATAACTCAGTTACGTTTCATACTTAGCCATAACTCAGTTACGTTTCATACTTGGCCTAACTCAGTTACGTTTCGTACTTAGCCATAACTCAATTACGTTTCACACTTGGCCATAACTCAGTTACGTTTCGCACTTAGCCATAACTCAGCTACGTTTCGTACTTAGCCATAACTCACTTCCGTTTCGTACTTAGCCATAACTCAGCTACGTTTCGTACTTAGCCATAACTCAGTTACGTTTCGCACTTAGCCATAACTCAGTTAAGTTTCACACTTGGCCATAACTCAGTTACGTTTCACACTTAGCCATAACTCAGTTACGTTTCGTGCTTAGCCATAACTCAATTACGTTTCACACTTGGCCATAACTCAGTTACGTTTCGCACTTAGCCATAACTCAGCTACGTTTCGTACATAGCCATAACTCACTTACGTTTCGTACTTAGCCATAACTCAGTTACGTTTCGCACTTAGCCATAACTCAGTTACGTTTCACACTTGGCCATAACTCAGTTACGTTTCACACTTAGCCATAACTCAGTTACGTTTCACACTTAGCCATAGCTCAGTTACGTTTCGTACTTAGCCATAACTCACTTACCTTTCGTACTTAGCCTTAACAAAATTTCCATTCGTACTTAGCCATAATTCAGCTACGTTTCGCACTTAGTCATAACTAAGTTTCATTTCACACTTAGCCATAACTCAGTTACGTTTCGTACTTAGCCTTAACAAAATTCGTTTCACACTTAACCATAACTCAGTTACGTTTCACACTTAGCCATAACTCAGATACGTTTCGTACTAAGCCATAACTCAGTTACGTTTCACACTTAGTCATAACTCGCTTACGTTTCATACTTAGCCATAACTTAGTTACGTTTCACACTCAGCCATATATCAGTTACGTTTCACACTCTCTCCATGAGATTTTATACTATGTCACTAAAGGACTGATGCACCTGTACGCCAAACTCGGTCCGTTTATATAAAAAAATGACTTAAAAATTTATCGAACAAAAATAAAAAACAAAACAAACAAAAAACAACAAAAACCACCACCAACAACAAAAATTAAAAATAAATACAATAAAAATGTTTGTTTAAAAACCGTAAAGCCTAACAGGTGTAAACGTAATTGTATGGCTTCATCGTCTGAGAGTTGTTGATTGCCAGCTCTGGCAAGCGACTCATTATAACTGCCGTGCTTCCACTTGACACCTACCACAAGTCACAGTATCCTCCAGGGGTGAAGTATAATTGGGATCAGTTTTCCCCACTGTCACCCTTCGCCCTCGTTAGTGCCGCGTCCTGTGACTGCTCTACCGTTCAGTGTGACGCTCAGATAAACACAGACGAGAGTAAATGAAACAACAACAGCAATAACAACAACAACAAAACCAAAACAAACAAATATGTACACATATACATACACATAGACATAAACAAACAAACAAAACAAACAATAACAAACAAATGAATGAATAAACAAACAATCAAGCAAACAAACAACAAAGGAAACAAACAAACAAACAAGCAAGCAAAACACTGGAAACAGAAACAAAGCAAAAAATGCTCAGACAGGCAGACATACGCATAGATAAACAGACACTCTGTACGTACAGACAGCAATAACAACAAGAACAACAACAAAACAAAACCAAACAAACACACATACTTACACATAATATACATACACACAGACACACAAATAGTCAAAGAAACGAACGAACGAACGAACAACTAAACAAAACAAACAACAAAAACGAATAAAAACAAACAAACAAGGAAACAAACAGACGAACAAAAAAAAACCACACACCAAACAATTAAACAAAAGAAACGAACGAACAACTAAACAAAACAAACAAACAAATAAACAAAACAAATAAAAACAAACAAGGAAACAAACAAAGAACAAACATACAAAAAACCAAACAATTAAACAAACAAAACACTGAAGACAGAAGCAAAGCAAGAAATGAACAGACAGACAGGCAGACATACGTATAGACAAACAGACACTGTGAACGTACAGACAGACAGACAGACAAGATAGGCAGAGAGACGGACAGCGAAATAAACAGACAAAGAGACCGGCAACCAGAATAACTGTCGAACCATTCTGCTAACTATCTGATATTTCTGTAGTTTTCCAATGGGAGTTATTCTCTGGTTCCAGATGTCTGCTGATTAATAAGAGATGATGATGATGATACTGACGCTGGTGCTGCTATGCTGCTGATACTGCTGGTGGTGGTGGAGGTGGTGATGATGATGATGATGATATTGATGTTGGTACTGCTACTGCTTGCTGCTGATGGGTGGTGGTGGTGGTGGTGATGATGATGATGATGTTGATGCTGGTGCTGCTACTGCTGCTGAGGGTGGTGGTGGTGGTGGAGGTGATGATGATGATGATAATGCTATGTTGATGTTTATGATGATGAGAATGACGATTTTGATGATAGTGATGATGATGCTGGTGAGGATGTTGATGTTGATGATGTTTATGATGATGATGATGACAGATGATGATGGTGATGATGATGACTACGACGACAAGGATATTTTTTATATGATGATGATAACGACGACGGCGACAATGATGATGATGATGACGACACGACGACGATGATGGCGACGACGGATGATGAAAATAGTGCTGCTGCTGCTGATTATGATGATGACGATGACGACGACGATGATTGTGATGATAGCGATGGTGATGGTGCTGCTGCTGCTGCGCTGATGATTAGATGTTAATGATGATATCTCATTATTGAAAAGTTATGAAGAATGACGTACGCCGCCAATCAATCTCAGAGGACGGTTCCTGCAAGTCGCAGTCTCTCTTGACAGTATGACGTGCCTCTTCCTCGTCAATATCACGATTATTCCTTGTCATGCAAGATCTTTTCTCCTCCTTCCCATTCCCTATATCTTCTGCGTTTGTTTTTTCTATTCTTGAATTCCTCTTGGGACATTTTCAGATATGGTTTAGGTTGTAGGTGTTATTATCAATGTATATTTTTATCTTTATGTTCAGTTTGTAGGTGTCTATTACAAATAATTAGTTTTTAGTCGTGTTTATTTGGGGAAGGAAAGAGTTTTCAATCTCCCTTTTTGTGTGTGTGTATGTTTTTCAAAGAAGGGAAACTAGTAACAAGGTGGTCTGTGTGTGTGTGTGTATGTGTGTGTGTGTCGTGTGTGTGTGTGTGTGTGTGTGTGTGCGTGTGTGTATGTCCATGTGTGTGTGTGTGTGTGTGTGTGTGTGTGTGTGTGTGAGTGTGTGTGTGTGTGTCTGTGTGTGTGTGAGTGTGGGTGTACGTGTGTGTAGTGTGTTGCCTTAATGCAAATTCACACATACATACAATTCTCTCTTTCTCACACACACACACACACCATACACAAAGACTAAGCACCTACAACAATGGGCAAATACTTTATTATAATTTCTTGGAGTGCCATGGAAACATCGTCCACCATAATTGTATTGCATGTGGGCTTTCTAGGGGCAGCAGTCGACCACTTGAATCCATGTGAGGACCAGTAGGCCATAGGGCGTCAGGTCACCTCCAGCATTAAGGCAACACACACACACACACACACACACACACACACAAACACAAACACATATATACAACACACACACACCACATGCACAAACAAGCTAAGAAACAAGCAAACAAAGTAGGGGAAGTGTTTGCAGACAACAGTCATAATTACAGATTAAGGCAGAACTTGCTGATGTGGACCTGATAGACATTTTGTGGAAAAAGACTAAAAACAAATAAAATAGATGGTGTGTGTGTGTGTGTGTGTGTGTGTGTGTGTGTGTGCGTGCGTGTGTTTGTGTGTATGAGTGTGTGTGTATGTATGTATGTATGTACGTACGTGAATGTGTGTAAGTGAATGTGTTTATATGTTTATGTGGTGGTCTTTGATTTAATGTCTGTTCACTAAAGTGATTTTTATTTTATGTTGTGTGTGTGTGTGTGTGTGTGTGTGTGTGTCTGTGGGGTGTTGTGTGTGTGAGGATGGTGTGTGTATGTGTGTGTGCAGAGAGAGGAAAGTGTGTGGTATGTGTGTGTGTGTGTGTGTGTGTGTGTGTGTGTGTGTGTGTGTGTGGCGTGCGTGCGTGTGTGACTGAGCACGAGTGTGTAATACATGTGCGCACGTGCGGGTGCGTTTACGCATGAGTGTGTGGATAAGTCTGATGTGTGCATAAGTACATACATGTGTATATGCGTATGCGTGTGTGTATACGCACACGTGTGTGTGAGCGAGTGTGTTAGAGACAAACATAAATAAAGCACAAGTAACACAAGGAAGGGAAAATTTAAGGCCAAATTTTACAATCATTTCAGGACAATTAACATAGGGAAGGGGCCGTTTAAGGCTAATTTCACTGTCATTTCAGGAAAACAATAAACACAGTTAGTTAGATAAGCCAAGAGAGATGGTCGATAGCATCAACCACCGGTCAGCCTGCTGAAAGTCAAGCAACCAATGACATTTAAAAATGGAATACATAAACACATGTAAAAGACGGAATTGTTCACACGTACATTCTGTCGTTAATTAATTAACGTAAACTAATTGTATGGGATTACATGTTCCATCTTCAACGTTTTAAGATTGTGGAACCTTCAGATAACTTTCCTTACACAGACAAACAAAACGTATTATTAAGATTCTGCCACCTACAGATGACTCTCTCTACAGAGACGAACAAAACGTATTAAGATTTTGCAACCTTCAAGTACCGTAACTCTCTCCATGCAGACAAACAAAAAGTAGATTCTACGACCTTCAGGTATCTCTCCTTACACAGACAAACAAATCGTATTATTAAGATTCTACAACCTTCAAAAAACTCTCTACGCAGACAAACAAAACGTATTAAGATTTTGCAGCCTTTAGATAACTCTTCTACGCAAACAATCTAAAAAGAAAAAGAAAACAAACAAATAAACAAAATGGAACAACAAAACAAAACACACAGACTGAACCCAGTGTACAACGAGAAAACAAAGAGAACAAAAACAAATAAACAAACAAACCAAGAAAAATCACCCAGTCCCATCCACATCATCAGATCAGTGTTTGGAGTTTGTTCAAGAAGGATTCATCCCATTGAAACATTTCCATATTACGTGCTCCATCCAAATCTGCCATCGATTATCTGGTAAAACGCCTTGATCCTGCACAAAATCCTGTATGCTGGCCAGGTCTTGAAACGCGTAAGGGAACGGAACCAACAAAACACTGACACCATGTACACCAGGGTATTGGAAACATTAAGATGGGCAGGGTGAACAAGTCAGTGTTAATGCTGAGGGGTGGGACTGAAATCGAAGTATCAGAACTTGAGTCCCAAGACTTTACTGAATTAGCCGGACAGTCCCCACGCCATTAAAAATCTACAGGATGGCCATAATGACGGCAGTAACATAACCAGGAAACAAACGCACTTTAAAACAGACTCATGAAAACAGACACTGTTGTAATTGCGATCCATGGAGGTAGGTACAGGTAGTAAGTGGAAGGAGACAGATGGAGAGCAAACATGGAAATGCATCATCATCATCATCATCATCATCTTGATCTTCTTCTTCTCCTTCATTTTCTTTATAACTGTCATTAATTATTACTGTAATTATATGATTACTGTAATAATGATCATAATAACAACAAGAACACTAATAATAATAATAATAATATCTTTATTAATGTTAATAACATTATTATCATCATTATTATAACACTGTCATCATCATCGTCGTCATGGTGATGATGGTGACTGTTATCATTAATATTATTATTGTCATTATTGTTATTGTTGTTATCATTATTATCATCATCATTAGTATTGTCATCATCATGTTCTTACTCTTATTATCATCATTACATAACAGCTCAGTCTGCAGTTTGAAACACGATCCCGTGTCCTTTCACAGTTTCAAACGTGTCATCTTGCAAGGACTGAATTGACCATCTCCATTATGCAAACGGTGTTCAGTTCGTAATATCCTAATGTGTTCTTTTGTATATTACGTTTTGCTACGTGGGTTGGTTGGTTCTTATAATACAGCCGTGGACGCAAGATTTGATATATCGAATTCAGCCCCAGCCTGCAATATTAAAAACTGAATTGTTCGCCGCCAATCTTAGTGTTTCCATCTTCTGGTGGTGTCAGTACTTCAAAAGTCCTCTCCCCCCGTCCATCCCCCATTTCAAGACTTTGCTAGGGTTTTGCGAGGCTTGGGGACTCAGCCAGATAATTGCTGGCAGATTTTGGGTGAAGCACATATGGAATTGTCCGAGTGCGATGATTCCCTCTTGAAAAAACTCCAAACTTGTATCTTACACATATTGTTGTCGTTGTCCTAGTGTTATTTTGTTTCCTATGCAGTCAACGTGGTGAAGTGGTCAGTGCAATGGACAACTGACTGGGCAACTGTGGATTTGAACCTCCATCATTTTAATCAGTCCAATTGAATGTGGAAACGTTTGACCATGACCAGCTCCTATCCAGAACGAGACGTGCTATGGGCTCGTTTAGTAAGAATGGGATTACACTGTTCCCACTCTTATCCACATAACGGATGCATCACTGAAAGTTGTTGCTTAAATTCAATGACCACCATCGCATGGTATCAGCAATCTCTCGGGCCTGGCTGACACCAGAATAGATAATGACAGTAAGCGTAGAAGCATAACCTGTAAAGCAGTCTCAATCCAGAGTGGAACTCCATAGTATCATAACTCTCACCTCCAAACCTCATCATCGTAGCACTGTGAACATCAGTCTTTGATACTGCGGTCTGCGGCCTGTTCTCATGGCGATCTCATCTTCGGTGGGGTTGGGGGCGAGTTGGAGAGACGAAAAGAGCGGCATGGGATGGTAAAACAAGAGCAAAAGATGAGGCAAAGAAAAAAATTTGCTTTCTCTTCCAGGCTATTCATAGTCTTACACAAAGCACCCTCCAACATCATCTGCAAAACCTTCACTGTAATCCGCATCGAAAGAGGAAGAGAGGATGTCCCTAGCAGACATGGATATTTACTGTCTGTCAGAATAAATCAAGGTTTATACTGAATTTCTGTACAAACGTGGAATCTAATGAAAAATCTCGCTTTGAAACTAAGACCCATGCAGCCAGCACTTGAAAGAATCATGCTTGGTATCACCTGGAAAGATCGCAAAACGGCTCAGTGGATCAGAGAAAGAACAAAAGTGCGAGACATCCTGGAAACTATCAACAAACTGAAATGGAACCGGGCAGGACATCTCACCCGGAGAATAGACAATCGTTGGACAACAAAAACCACGATCTGGATACCAAGAGACGGCACTCGCAGTAGAGGAAGACATAAAACTAGATGGAGAGACGGCCTTAATAGATTGGACAAGAACTGGAGAGGAAAAGCGCTGGAGCGAAGTGAATAGAAAAGCAGGTGGGGAAGGCCTACGTCCAACGACGGACTGTCGATGGCTGAAACATACACTGCATTTAAGAAACAATCGAGACCACTTGTCAGAGACAGCAAAAAGGATGATGGATGATAACAGAGGTCATGCACTTTA
Organism: Monoplex corrugatus; assembly: GCA_030674185.1. NCBI lineage: Eukaryota > Metazoa > Mollusca > Gastropoda > Littorinimorpha > Ranellidae > Monoplex > Monoplex corrugatus. Next base: position 46,370,628 of record JAPXFY010000014.1, on the reverse strand, counting down.
CAAGGAGTCAAGAGGCGTGCATTATTCATGGTCTTTCTGTTATGATGCAGTGTCTTCGGTCATTTTCGTACTATTTTCTTGCCAGTACACTGTGCTTCACGTGCACGTATATTACTTTGTTTTCTGTCACGGCACATACACATACTGTTTCTTTTAGTACGTCAATCAAGGATTTGCTTCTTCCTCCACAACAAATAGAAGTGTCCCCTTATCTTTGATAGCGACTTGTGCTGTATCCGATTTAGTGTCACAAACGATGCTGTTATCTTTGATAGCGACTTGTACTATATCCGATTTAGTGTCACAAACGATATTCTTGATATTTGCAGTCCTCAGATTTTCTACATGTACTCACGATGTGTGAGTGCGGTTGTTTTTATTTCTTTGTTAAGTGGAAGCCCATCTATTTACTTTTCAGCTTATGCATGCATATCCATAGAATACACACATATTTATTTGTTTTTGTTTTTTGGAAACCTTCTTCAGTTTCCTGAGCAAAACAGGAACAATATTGTTAAACGATAGCGATGGAGGGATTCCACAGGCGCCTTGTAAGGAGTTCGTTTTGTAAAGCAAGATTCACATAAAAGAAATATATTCCATTCCATGAAGAGTTTTGTACTGTCACGACACACAGTTTGTCTGAAATAATTGGGCATATATATGCTACACATCAACATTCAATCGAGCAAAGCAGGTTCCCATTTCTTGAATACTTCCCATCTGTTTCTCAAACAACTCACACTTTCCTGAGTTATGAAAACTGTACCGTTGTGAAAGTTCAAAACCAATCATTTCCCCGCAAACACACCATAGTCGTTTCACAGTTTAACAGCTTGCTCTAAAGGGATATGATTATTTTGCAAAAAGTCCATTGTATACCTCATTTGTCCCATCCTCACAATTTGAAAGTAAAAAAAGTTGCACTTGAAGTACAATTAAGTAATTTGCAGTTTGAAGTGAAGTCAGGCGTTAAAAAACAAACATACAGTAATCATTGTCTAAATCCAATATTTCAAAAAGTTTGAATTAGACGTATCCAGTCATGCGTGGTCCATGCAGCAAACAGGCATTGAAGGATCGTTACTGACATCTGATAAACAATGTATCATCTTATTGCGTTTGCGAAATAACTTGCATGTTTTCACAAGAGTTGCTACCAGAGCAAGGGATAAACAAGACAAGCAGATCGGTTTCTCAGCGTGGGTGTCTCCAGACAGACACCGCAAAACCCGTATCACTTGACGAACAACATGTCAGAAGTCTTGTCCTTGCTCTTGGAGTTTCCATGTCCGAACAGACGCTGGAAGAAGGACAGGGCCGCTTTGCCTGGAGACTTGGACCTGGACCTTGAACGGGGGCGTACCTCTGGCACCAACAGGCTAGGGTCTGGGGGGTTCAGCTTCTGGCGGATCTGGCTGAGGACGCCCACCAGCAGCTCATCTACGTGATGGTTCAGGGCGGCTGACGTTTCTGTGTAGCGGCAATCGTACTTAGAGGCCAGCAGAGTAGCATCTGATAACACAGACATGCAAATTATAAGTATTGTGTGTGATAAAACGTTTGTATAAAAGTATGTGATAATGCTCTTGTATTACCTGAAAATCATTAGGGAAACATGTTTTAAGCATGGAATATATTCCTGTTTGAAGTACTTCTTCAAGGGTAAAGGAAGAGAAGTTTGTATCAACTAAAATAATAGTTCAAAACGTTGCAAATAACTGTCTTTTCTTCACCTGGCCGTTTGTACCATCATGGGTGTTGTGGAGAGAAAGTGCTGACAGTAAGCTGAGAGTTGAAAGGTCTGAAGAGGAGAGATGCTGTGTGATGTCAAGGTCTCCATCATGCAATCGATCAAGGCCTTCGTTGTTTCTCTTGAATCAAACTCACACATCCTTTTATCAAATATTTAGTGAAACAGCTATTGGAGTAACATTCTGGTCGGGTGACCTAGCAACTTGAATTTCTGTAGATGACTACTGTTGCAGACTGGTATTGTTCCCACCATTCATCTGACCCTAGTGGTTCTGATCCTGTCCCGTCTGGCGTTGTTGAAAGCCCTTCTTAATCAGCGCATCTCACAGGTGGGTTTGTTCAGGGTTCAGTTCAGGCACTGGTATGTCAAAGTGGAGATGAACATGCAATTGATGAGCTTACAGTTTGTTCTTACAGAAATATTGAGATATCTCATGAGTGGGGCAAGTTGATAAGTGGCACTATTTGTTTTGGGGGTCTTTTACTCTGTGTTGAGACTCTCATCTTCTGTGAAAATGTTGCCATGGAGTTAAGTGCTCATATTAAAGTTGCCTGATGTTTTACTGACTTTGTTTATTTCAAAGCGCAAACTATGTTAGATTTGAGATGTTCCCAACATGGGAGATAATTCCTATGTGACTCTCAAGAGTTATGTCCTTTGGTTGATATTATAAAAATTATCCCTGCTTCCCTCTTATTTCTTTGGTATTATCTATATGCCTTGGAAGCAACCCTGTATATGTTCTATCTTGTCTATGTGTGTGTGTTTGGTCAGTTCAAGAATAAAAGACTGTGTCAATCTTGAACATAAAACCAATATATTGTATGTATTTCTCTCCTCTCTCATAGTTGTGTGTGTAGGGTAGTTGCAGAGTATAAAGGTAGGCTTGGGCGCTCATTTTTTAAGGAGTGTTCTGAGTTTACAGTTTTTGTGCTTTGTATCTGCTTCTATGCTAGCTAAATAGGTAGCGCAAACTATGTTAGATTTGAGAACTTCACAACATGGGAGATAATTCCTACGTGACTCTCAAGAGTTATATGTCCTTTGGTTGATATTATAAACATTCTCCCTGCCTCCCTCTTATTTCTTTTGTTTATTTCAGTTTAGCTGATCCTGATTTTCACGTTGTCATTTCACAAGCAGTGTTCAGGTCGGCTAAGTATTCCTGTAGTCTTTCTTCTTTTCATATGTAAGCCTCTGGTTGTAATGGGGAAAAAAAGCAAAAACAACAACAAACACACAGAACGAAAAATTCTGGATCGAGGTTCCCCTCTCTCGTGATCTTGTCCATGTACACTAAAACAGGAACAGTGACAGAACACAACCCTGAAACACTCTGGATGTGATTTAAAGCCAGTCAGTGAATTGTTTTTAGTGTGTAGACTGCACTTAGAATGTTTACGTAGATGGCTTTACATGCACGTAGAAAAACTAACCTCTAACACCCTATCGCTCATACACTCTCTACAGCTCGTCTCTTTTTATCTTATCAAATGCTTCTTTTTGTTGAAAGAAAACACTATTCAGTTCTTCGTCATGTTCAACTGTCTCTTTATAAATAAAGTCTTAAAACCAAGATGGCGTCTTTCACGAACCTCATCTACAGTATGCCTCATTCAGGAAACGTCTCACCTTGTAATTAGTGCAGTGTTAAAAGACTATACACATACATTGTTAGCGCTGGCCAGAGATGATAATAATTATTCTCGTGCACATGGCGCAGTCTGTTTGATATCTTCGCCTTTCTATTTGCAGATGGGGACTGTTGCTGCATGATACCAGTCTTCTGGGACGTTCTCTCTCTCTCTCTCTCGCTCTCTCCTCTTCGTGCGTTTTGGGATATTGTGATCCTGATTTTCCTTTCTGCATTTAACAGAAAACGCATATTCCCCTGTCACTGTGTGAAGAACTAAGTAAAGAAATATAAAAAACTGTGTCTCTGTCTGTTGTGTCTCTCTTTCTCACTCTCTCTCTTTTCTTTCTTTTTCTCTCTCACACACACGAACACATAAGACGCACACACATTAGATACACACACACTAACCATGCTTAGTGACTCTCTTCTGTCTGGCCAGGTCAATCTTATTGCCCACCAGGATGATAGCACGGTCAATACCACAGTCCACCCTCAGTCTCCTCACAGTATTGACGGCGTAGTTGTAGGACTCAGGGTCCGTGACAGAGAACACCACTACGTAGGCGTCCACTGTGATGTCTTCCCCTTCCACGTCCGGGTGCTGGAAATACAGAATACAGAAACTTGCAAGCCTTGCACGTCGGCACTTGGGTAGATCTTTACGCCCCACCCGTACATTTCAAATCGCATCTGTTGTACATGTCAAGCATCACGAACCCTGCTATCCACAAAACAAAAACTTCTGATACTGCTACAGTGCAGTCTGAAATCAGATGGCCAGTCGCTTTCAGTTTCATCGCGCCATCTCTTTGTGTGTGTGTGTGTGTGTGTGTGTGTGTGTGTGTGTGTGTGTGTGTGTGTGTGTGTGTGTGTGTGTGTGTGTGTGTGTGTGTGTTGTGTTTGTTGTTGTATGTGTATGTGTGTGTTTGTGTGTGTTTTGTGTGTTTGTGTTTGTGTGTGTGTGTGCGCGCGTGCGTGCGTGCGTGTGTGGTGTGTGTGTGTGTGTGTGTGTGTGTGTGTGTGTGTGTGTGTGTGCGCGAGCGTGTTTGTTTGTTTGTTTGTGTTGAGTGTGTTGTTTGAACTTCATGTACGCCGATTTGAGGGATCTGCACACCCTTTCGCACTTAAACATCATAGTTAAAGGCTCACCTGTTCACACAGGCCTTCCATTGTTGATACCACAATTGCTCATCCAACACTATGCACTTCTTCGTCATATTATCAATCGTGTGGTGTCATGTAATAATTCATGAAAGAATATGACTATAACCATACGTAAACCAGACGTTCGCCTGCCAGTAACTATACTTGAGGTTCCAGACTTCTTTTCCCTTTAAGCCCTCGACTTTTCACCTCAGTTTGACCGGAAAAATCGAACTGAACGTCTAGTTCTTCGAAAGTGGAGGGAAAAAAAGATCCCACGAGTCGGACCAGTATGCCTTTTTGGCATGTGCATATTAAAGATCTTACGGCAGTTGAAAATCGTGAATGAAGAGTAGGGTTTTCGTACAGATGCCCAAGTATCAAATACTAGAGAGATAGGTTGATTACAGGGGTCCTTCGCCCTGGAGGTTACTTAAGTAGTCTTCTTGCCTTTGTAAAATCTTGGTCCCCCAAAAATGGGTGGCGCTGCACTATGGCGATATACTCTCAAAAGGGACAGCAGCCTGACTTTCATACGGTAAATCCATTGTGACAAAGAACGACTATAATATAATATGAATCAATACGCGTAGGTATGATTAGGCATTGTTAGTACATATTCATTTCAACACAGGTGATGATTACTAACAGATTTGGTGGAGCGCAGAAGGGAGTTGTCTCAATGTGATGAACCCCTTTTTGAAACGGAACAAACAGTGAACTACTGAGTTGTACTAAACCGTATTATATCGCTTTGAAATGTGCTGCGTATTCTTTTGCGGTGCATTGCCGTTGTTTTCTCATCCAAGTGTACGTGAGATTGTTAGGAAGCTGGGTGTCATACGTGGGCATCAGGTTCTGATCAATGCCGCATTGTATGGGTGCCCCCAGCACACAGTAATCCCTGAGGCAAAGGCTGCCTTTTATGTCACCTTCGGTATTTGTGTTGGTGGTGCGTGTGCTAACAATACTCAGCACTATCGGGAGGATTAGGTACAACTGGGAGTCTCTGGTATTGCCACACACACATGTACACACACACGCGCGCGTGCTCACACACACACACACACACACACACTCACACACACACAGATTATGCCAGTACATTATACCATTACGTGAACATGGACAAACACTCAAACACACACACACACACATATACACACACACACGTGCGCGCGCGCGCTCTCTCTCACACACACACACAAACACACACACCACACACACGCACACCGCACACATCACATACACACGCACACATATTATGCCAGCACATGTAAGTGAACATATAGACACTCAAGTTTAAGTTCATATTGCTTATATCCCAGCCAACTACTAGAGCCATATCAGGGCTAACATCACGTCAGAAACGACAACCCAGTTAATACAGACACTCAAACTCACATATACAGACACTCAAATTCACACATATATATTTACTCACTCGCTCTCTCTGTCTCACACACACACACACACACACACACACACACACACACACACACACACACATCACAAAATCATACATACATGCATATTCACTCACTCGCTCACACACACACACACACTCACACACATACACACACACACTCACACACATGGTTTGTTAAAACTGTCTATCGGTTGATGACCCACACAATTAGATCAGTCTCTCTCTCCCTTCCCCCTCTCTCTCCCTTCTCTCTCTATGTCTTCCCCTCTCCCTCTGTTTCAAAGCCTATCCATCTTACCATCTTCTTATGTTACTCCTTCAGTTTCTAAAGGTGGCGCCTCCGCACTCGCAACAGATCCCCACATGCGCTGACGACCCAAAAATGCCATGTGATGGATAAGATCCAAAACGAGCCAGGCATAAGCCGTAGGCTAAATTTGCGCAAACGCCCTAGACACCAGTCTTATGACAATATTGCAACAACAACAGGCTTACCGCCTTCTTAGCTCCTCATTTCCTTCGAATTATACTCCCCCCCCCCCCCCTACCGTCCCGCCCCTTCCAACTCTCATTATTCCTTCCTCCACCCCACCTACGTCACTCCTTTCAAGACATTGTCTGTGCCCAAAACAAGCCAGCTTGGCATTTCAGCGGCCAAGAAGAAGCGGGACAGCTGTCGGTCAAAGTCTGGAACTGAGGAAGTTACGAAATGTCCAGTCTCAGACAGTATAGTAGTCAGGAACCAAAAAAAAAAAACACACACAAAAGAAGAATAAGAACGCGCATTTAAAACAACAAGACAAGACAGGCGCAAATTTTTGGCCAACTGGCCTTTTGTCAAGCGTAGGATCACAAACAAACAAACACCAGATACAAAACTCAGGAGAAAAAGACTGAAACTTCCATGCTGCTCTGTCCAGTTGTCTTCTTCGTAAAGACTGGGGACTGGCCAAATTGAAAATAGCACACAGGTTTGTGCGTGCTTTAATTAACCCTTTGACTCCCGCACCCTATCCACCAACTGCAAAAACTTAACCCTTCGACTCCCTCACTCTATCCATCATCTTTCTGTGGGAAGCTGGCGGATAGGGTTAGGGAGACAAAGGGTTAAGTTTTTGCTTTGCTAGCATGGTTGACAATGCAGAATGCTTGTAAACAGGGTGTAGGAGTCAAAGGGTTAACGAATCAAAGCTCAGTTCGGCTAAGACTTTAATTGTTTTGTTTGTTGGTGTGCATTCACTTTCGTATAATGAAGAAATTATCTTATTACCACGAAATAAAAATCTTTCACAGTCATTTTCTTTTCAAAACGCTAGATACACATTTGGAACTAATCAAATACAAGTCAAAATATAAACGAATCTGACCCAAATACTATTAAATAAAAAAAATTCTATATTCTGACAAAATTAAATAAGACTAGGTAAAGTCAATAAATATCTTGTAAGGTTTTAATCGCCCGATACTTCACTTTTTTCACGTCAACGAGTAAAACATTACTTACAGACAAACAGCAAAAATACGTTTTACAGCGCAAATAAGGCAAATAGCCTCATCTTCTGCAAAAATTCGCTCGTAAAAACCTTATGCCATTTATCCCAGCTCACCAAAGCTAACAGAAAGCAAGGTTTGTTTCCTTAAAAGACAAAAATAAACTTCCTCTGGCACAACTTTTCACCTGTGTCCTTTAACACGAACTCTTCTTTCTCGTTAAGAATTGCTTTCAGCGATGTAAATTGTTACATATTGGAGTGCATTAAATCTTATCTGGATGATGGCCATTCTAAAACAATTTTTGTGTATATCTAGAACACATTTTCCCTTTTCAAAAATGTATTTCAATTATCTGTAATTCTCATATGTATCGTGATCTCTGATGGTGCCAGTCCAATTGTGAATAAATGAATATTTAAGTCTGTTTGAATATTTGTCGAACTACTTTCACATCCTTCCACCTTGCAGCATCCACACCTATTAAGACCAATCTCACATAAGATATTCCTTACTTCTGATACGCAATACTCCTTTCCAGTTCTAGTAGCATGTTTTAAGCCTTGTGTGCTAATCTTCTTTTTTAACCCATTCGTATTAGTGGAGTCAATATCTTAAACATGTAACCAAGAATTATTATAAAGTAGCTGTCTTCCTCAGCCTCATGTACCATCTTATTAGAGAGAGAAAGAGAGAGGGAGAGAGGGAGGAGAGAGAGAGGGGGACAGAGAGACAAAGATAGATAGACAGACGAGGAGAGAAAGAATGAGACAGACAGACACAGACAGACAGACAGACAGAGAACCTACAGGTGTGAGCAAGTGTGTATGTATGGGTGGCGCTGCAATTCGGCCACGCGCTCTTCCTCAGTAGGGAAAGCAGTTGGAATTTTCTCTTGATAAATCCATTTGTGAGAAAACAAACAAATAAACAAGCAAACAAAAACAAATACAAAACAATGGTGACAAATACAAATTTCATCATGCAAAATGTTAACGAACCAGAAAAACACAAAAGATAGAATTAAATAGCGTATTCAATATAACAAAACAAGACAGGCGCAAATTTTCGGCCAGCTGGCCTTTGTGAAACGTATGCAAAAGACAACAAAGAATAAATGGACAACAGCACAAAAAGCAGTAACAACTTCTCAAACATGGCGCCCAGCATGACAAAATGGTAGATATGTCATTGGTGACTCGTTTAGTTATATTCAATACTTGTTCTGTTTTTTTTTCCCCCTGTTTTTCTGGTTCATGTTTGGGAGAGTGGGAGATGTACTTGCAGTGACAAAAGATAGATTCGTATGGAGGGCCATGATCGCCAACGCCATGCGGCAAGGCACATGATGGTGACGATATTTCCTTGAACGCTGGTGTCATTTAATCGAGATTTCATGAAAAGACATCATTCAGTTAAACCAGTGAGGATGGTCAGTTAAACAATAACAACAACTACTACTAACACCAATAAATACTACTGCTGCTGTTGCTATTATGAGAATTGCCAATACTACTGCTGCTTCTGCAGCTGCTACTACTACTACTACAAACGCTGCTACGATTATGAGCACGAATGAACTGATATGTATACTTAATTTTCTTTTCCTTTCTTTTTTCCTGTTGAATATTGCGTATGTTTTGAAACGGTTATAACCCTGATATGGCTCTATGCAGTCGGCTGGGCTTTAAACAGCTTTGAACAAAAATTAACAATAACAATGACAATAACTACTACTGCTACAACAACAACACAACTACTACTACCATTACTACTACTGCTACTACTACTAACCACCAACACTACTACTACTACTACTACCACTACTACTACTATTACTACTACTACCACAACTACAAAGCAGTTGGATGTGGTCATAGTGTAACTCACCCTTTCTTCATCAATAAACTCCATCATGGATTCTTCCCCATCCAGCAACACTGACACTGACATCCCGTCTGTCTCCACGTCCGCTGAAACATCAACATCAATGTCAACATCACACCACCATTAACACAAGTCATCACACCACCATTACAAATATCAACACCGCCATTAAACATCAATCAACATCAATGTAATACCATTTCAACACCAACATACAGTATCAGTTTCAACATCAACATCGACTTTCAACATCACTCAACATACAACACCACCATCAACAGCAATACAAACACCACCATCAACAGCTATATCAACACCACCATTAATATCAATCTACATCGGTATAATACCATTTTAACACCACACAAGCACCAATTTCAACATCAACTTCAACATCTGCAACACCATCTATATCATTACACCTTGTCAGATATCTAGATAATGATGATGACGATGAGAAGGATAATGGTGACAATCAGGATGATGGAGATGATGATGTTTCTAACACTTAATGAAGATGACGAATCCTCTCTCTCTCTCTCTCTCTCCACATAGTTTTCTTTGCTATAAGTTTTTTCCCTCGAAATGTATAGATGACCAAACACATTTAGTTTGAATAGTAGTTGTTGCTGAGGCCACCTCAATATACTAATGTAAGAACTGTCTTTTTTTTTCTATAAGAAAACCATCTAAAATACGGGGACTATTAAGACTCTTTTATTTTCAGTTACATTCTTTATTGCAAATTATTTTAAACAGCCATTCAAAAGGGCCTTATGACCTTTCTGAGTAAAAGTCTAAAAGCCTCTCTTCATCTTTGTTCTTCCCTAAGAAAGTTTGTAAAAAAACAAAAGTGTGGGCAGATTTAAGGAAGTCAAATCTAACACAAACGTTGGCCTTGCAAAAGCAACTAAATCGTTAAATTTGAACGTAACTGCGATTTTCAAGGTCAGAGCTATAGAAAGTCTTTTAGCAAAGGAACGGGAAGTTGATTATCTGGGTGTAATGATTCTAACGGGACTGGGAAAAGAAAAGTCGGGAACTTCCAATGTTAGTGCAGGAAACTGGACGTAATTTCCACTCCAAGACCAATATCTGCACATGCCACACGTACCGCAGCCTTGATCCGGTTTTATTCTTCGGCACGAAATGTGTTAATGCCGCCTTCTGTGATGTTATTTAAGACACGTAAATCAGCGCAGTGCTGTCAGAAAAGGAGACTGGCAGGTCATTTCATCATTGCACGGGCAGTATAATAAGTTTTATTTGCCTTTTCCGTTGCTGTTTTTTGCGTGCTTTGGCATAATAACGATGAACCTGGTATCCTAAGAAGACACTCTACCCTAGTCACGATGTTTTCGTGTCTTGTGGGAAGAATGGTATGAGTAGATTGTAGATTTTGTGTGTGTGTGTGTGTACATAGATGTGTGTGTTTGTGAGTGTGTGTGTGTGTGTGAGAGAGAGAGAGAGAGAGAGAGAGAGAGAGAAAGAGAGAGAGAGAGAAAGAAGATGGGTCAATGCTAGTTTATCGCTGCATTTATGTAAGGACATGGAAGCTTTGGGCAACACCACCTGCATCCTGTAGGCCTTCACACAAGAAATGAATTCCTGGAAGCTATGGTGTGCCGCTTTGAGGACAGATTCGTATGGAGGGCCATGATCACCAACGCCATGCAGCAGGGCACTTGATGATGATGATGTGCTGGAAGCTATGGAGGACACACAACTGCTCCTTGCATAAAATACAAACTCTTCGTGACAGGCTTGACAGGACACCCTGTCAACCATGCCCACCTGACCCTTCCTTCTCTGGCACACCTCTTACTACTTTTACCCCAGTCTCACAAGAAGAAATTCTCAACACAATCAGATCCATGTCGTTCAAAACCTGCGAACTGGATCCTCTTCCAGGTTCTGTCTACGCCGACTGTCTCCCTACTCTCCTCCCATTCATCACTGACATCATCAACACTTCTCTTCAAACTGGAACTGTCCCAGATTCTTTCAAGTCTGCTATTGTTCACCCTCTCCTCAAGAAACAATTTAGATCCAAATGAACTGAAAAATTACCGGCCTATCTCTAATCTCTCTTTCTTGTCAAAACTCCTTGAAAAAGTCGTCCTCAACCAGCTGAACTCTCACCTGTCTGCCAACAATCTCCTCAATCCTTTCCAGTCAGCCTACCGCCAGTGCCATAGCACTGAAACTGCCCTACTACACATTCTCAACAATCTCCTCCTTGCAACTGATACTGGCAAAGTCTCTCTCCTCACACTCCTTGATCTGTCTGCAGCCTTTGATACCATTGATCATGGTATTCTCCTTTCTAGACTTCATCATACTTTTGGCATCTCTGACATTGCTCTGTCTTGGTTCACTTCATACCTATCAAACAGAAAACAAACCGTTCTCATCAATGGCACTTACTCTCAACCTGCATACCTGACCTGTGGTGTTCCACAAGGATCTGTCCTTGGCCCTGTTCTTTTCACTCTTTACACCTCCCCCCTGTCCACCATCACCAACTCCCATTCTATAAAACACCACTTCTATGCTGATGACACCCAACTTCAAGACAGTGACTCACCTGATAATATACAGCGCCTGTTGACTCGCACCACTGAGTGTTACTCGGACATTAAGAACTGGATGACACACAATAGACTTCAGCTTAATGACGACAAAACAGAAGCTATCCTCATTGGCACCCGTCAGAAACTTTCTCAGCTGCCTCCTCTTTCTCTCCCATTATGTAACACATCAGTCCCAATTTCTGATTCAGCTAAAAACCTTGGTGTCTGCATTGACTCTACCCTCTCCATGAACAACTTTGTTTCTCAAACTGCCAGATCCTGCTACTATCATCTCCATCGTATAAAGCTGATCAGGAAGTATCTCTCTGTCGAAACAACTGCAAAACTCGTTCTCTCCTTCATAATGTCTCGCATTGACTATTGCAATTCACTCCTGTCTGGTCTTCCTGCCTCCACCATTCACATCCTACAGCGCATTCAAAACAATGCTGCACGCCTTGTACTCAAAAAGAAAAAAGCTGACCACATATCTCCTCTCCTGGCACAACTTCACTGGCTCCCTGTATCAAAGCGCATACAGTACAAACTAGACACCATGTGCTACAAAAGCCTCAATAACGCAGCCCCCGATTACCTGTCAAGCCTACTTGAGATCTATGTTCCCTCACGTACCCTCCGCTCTGCCTCTGATCCTCTGACTCTTCGCTTTCCACGCACTAAGCTCAATACCTATGGTCCACGAGCCTTCTCTGTTTCTGGTCCACTCTCCTGGAACAAACTTCCTCTCTCAGTCCGTCAGCAACCTACTTTTGTCTCCTTCAAGTCCGCTCTCAAAACTCACCTTTTCTCTCCTGCATAAAATCCTAACCTCACTCAACCCTCCCCTCTGCAGCCTGTCTCCGCTCGGAGGGAATCACATGGTTATAATATATAATTGTATTCTATGCTCTCTATAATTTTCCATTGCTTTTATTCTTGCTTTTATTGCTTTTATTCTTTCTCCCCATTTATAGCCATGCGTGTGTGTGGGTGTGTGTGTGTGTGTGTGTGTGTGTGTGTGTGTGTGTGTGTGTGTGTGTGTGTGTGTGTGTCTGTATGTGTGCGTGCGTGTGTGTGCGAGCGTGCGTGCCTGCGTGTGTGTCTGCTTCAGCGCTTAGATTTGATTTTATCAAGATTTTGCGCTATATAAATATTGTAATTATTAAAATACACAGAAGTTCCGGGCGTGATAGTCAAGCGGATAAGATGTCGGCCTTCGGCCTTCAAATTGGAAGGTCTGGATTCGATCCTGCCTGGGTACTTTGGTAATGGGAGGGTACTTTTTCGATCTCCCAGGTCAACACGTGTGCAGACCTGTTAGTGCCTAAAGCCTCCTTCGTATGTATACGTACCCCAGATATCAGCTACACACGTTAAAGATCCCTTTAGTCATGTCAATGTCTGATGGCTTATGAAAACATGAAAACACCCAGTATGCATACCCACCACAGACGGAGTATGGAAACTATGCAGCAACATACCGCCTGCACAGAGTGGACAAAAACAACGTGCACACATGCATCTGACAAAAAGTCGGAATGCTTAAAAGAAAGAAGGAAAGAAGAAGATTAAAAAGAAAGAAAGAAAGAGAGAGAGAGAGAGAGATAGAAACAAATAAAAGAAGCACAGAAAGTCTAGACTTTAGGCACCAGAGCAAGATAGCTGGATAAAACTTGGATATCCAATAAGAAAGCCTGGTTTTGATTCCCGCCTGGGTATTCCCCGCCTGATGGGTAAAGGAGATGGGGATTTATTTTTCCCGTTTCCCATATCAACACGAGTACAGAGTTGTATTGGTGCCTCAAACCTTTGCATGTTTATACGCAAGCAGAACATAAAACGTGCACGTATGTGATCTTGTAAGTCACCAAACTTCAAATGTGTTTACTTTTAAAGCGACAGCCTTTCCCGTATGATAATTTTCAACCTTGTAGATCATCTTTCAGTTTCAGTTTCAGTTTCTCGACAACCTCTCCGCACTCGGAATAAATTCCATATGCACTGAATGCTACTGGTGCCACGCGATGAAGGTTCAAAATGATCGTGGTACAAGCCTTCAGTCTGTACATAAACCCCATGAGCTGTCCAGCATGACCTCAGCATGTTTCAGTGTCTAGAGAGGTGTAATCAAGGGCGTTAACACTAATGGTTCCTCACCAGGACTGCAAGACGCCTTAGTTTGTTCCTGACAATGATTTGTCGACTTTGCTGTTACTGCTCCGGTTTCGTTTTCTTTCTGTATGTTGCCTTACGGAACAACGCACCACATTCTCTTTATTCATTCTGTTCTAAGAAATCCAAAACAAGTGCGACCACCCGCGTTCAGGCAAACAGGAACCAGGAAAACATAAACGTAGAATCAGAACAAGTGTTTAATATAACCAGACAAGACAGGCGCAAATTTTCGGCCAAATGGCCTTTGTCAAGCGTAAATGGTTAGCAAGTTAATTAGCGTGTGTATATTTCGTTGTGCGTGTTTTGTTTTATCAAAAGTATACGACGGGCTGACAGAAGTAAGGTGATGGGGATGGTATGGTAAATTGTGTTAGAAAGCGGGAAGTGGTTATATGCTAGGTTGCCCATAGATGGAGTTTTATGATGTGAATCTATGGGACGTCAATAGAGTACAGAAATACCTATGGTTTGTATGCACGTATGTATGTATGTATGTATGTATGTATGTATGTATGGATGGATGTATATATGTGTTTATGTATGTATGCATGTATTATGTATATATGTATGTATATATGTATGTATGTATCTGTGTATGTATGTATGTTTGTATCTTTTTTAAGCACATAACAGATGTAGAGATACATTTCACTTCAATATAAGCCCAAGTTGTTTCAGTGGACAGATGAAAACAAGGACAGACACAGACAGCATATGCTGAATAGGATCCCCAAGATCTTGCTAGTGCTTAAGGATCAGGCACAAGTACATGACTGAATACCATGATCATTTTGGATCTTCTCCATCACATGACATCTGTGGCGTCAGTGCACGTGGAAGTTATTTATGGAGATCCAAAATTAGAAACTGAAACCGAAACTGATTGTCTGCTCACCGTATCATTTCTTGTCTTTCTCTGCACAAATGCACTGAAATGGCCTTTGTCTTTGACAAAGCCTTCGAGCAGTAAACAATGAAACATTGCCTTGTATAGAATAGCAATGTCAGCCAGCCGGCCTGTCATTCTGACCTGGCCTGTTGTGTCAGTGTTAGAACCAAGTTTTATGTGGCAAAACAACTCTTCATATTTGCTGATTGCGTGTCACGTCAAAGCTGCCTTCTGTTACGTACAAAATCCATAATTACGAGAAATGCAGACGGGCTTCTTTTTCTCGTGAAACATGTCTGAGAGGTTGAGTGTTCTGATAGATGTCTGTAGCTTGCTGTTCTAGGCATCATGAGAAGTGGCTGGTATGCTAAGTTATTTTGAATACCAGACTGATGTAAGTGTAGACAGGAGCGTATAAGACCCCATAGATTAGGTAGACCCTCAATACCTTCCACCTGAGAAGCCTACGGCGCATACTTGGCATTTCCTGGCAAGACAAGGTGACCAACACCGAAGTCCTAACCTGCGCTGGCCTCCCAACCATGCATACCATGCTGAGACAGCGTCGGCTGCGCTGGTTGGGCCACGTTTGCCGCATGGAAGATGGTCGCATCCCAAAAGACATCCTTTATGGTGAGCTTGCCACAGGGCAGAGAAACATTGGCCGCCCACAGCTGAGATACAAAGACGTTTGCAAGCGTGACATGAAGGCGCTTGAGATCAACACTGAGTCCTGGGAGGACCTCGCAGACGACCGCAACAGCTGGAGAACTACTCTCAAGAAACAGCTGCGGATTGGTGAGGACAAACTGTCAGCTGCTGCAGCAGAAAAGCGAGTTCGCAGAAAAGGGAGGACAGCCAACAGACCAGCATCAGCATACACATGCGACCGCTGCGACAGAGACTGCCTCTCTCGCATCGGTCTGTACAGTCACAGGCGACGCTGCTTGGACCAAGCAGACAGCCCATCTAGACATTAGAACGATGTACTTTGTCCATGGTCAGTCATGACCGAAGGAGGCCTACTGTAATGTAGTAGCGAGAAACTCTGGGGAGAGCTGGACAGCAGAAGGTCCTCAGAGGAGAAACGCCCGTCAAGTACATGTTTCGGCCCTTAACTCCTGACACTTTAAGGGGACTGGGCCGCATCCAGGTCATGACTCCTGGATGCCCTTCTGCTGTCGCCTTATATTAGGTAAAATCTCAAGAATTTGTAAACGCGCTGGGTTCATGTGCAGGCTTGTGGTTTATGCAGTGATTTTTTTTTTTTTTATCACAAGGCATTTGTGATGTTAATCCGTATGGAGTGTTATCCTGAACGTGGAGGTTCAAGTCTTCAGAAAAACTGAAACTAAAACTGAAAGGTGGTTGAAGTATTACAACAGTAAATCTTTCCTTTCTATGAGAACATATAAAGAAATAACAGATGTTTTACATCATCTATCTGCGCCGTAAACTACAGTGGGAAATACCTGATCACCCACCCACCCCTGTTCATGACAAAAACAACAACAAGACAACAAGAAACAACTCACACCACCACGAAAAAAGCGGGGGGGGGGGGGGGGGGGAAGAAAAAGAAAACAAGAAAAGAAAAACCTAACCCAAACAAAAAAGAAAAACCGTCGTTTGTTGCCGATTTATTACTATTGTTATTATCATAATGATGACGATGATTACTGTCGTTGCTGCCGTTGTCGCCATCATCACCATCATCACCGTCATCGTCGTCGTCATCATCATCATCATCATCACCATCACAGTCGAAATGTAAGTGGCCATCAGTGTTTAATCAACAACAACAACAAAATCAGAAACACAAAAATCGAATGAGAACGCGTCTTTAACATAACAAAATAAAGACAGGCGCTTTCTTTATTAATCATTTATTCAACACGCGCCCTTTAATTTAAATTAACGGTCTCCAGTAATATATGTGCACACAATACATATCTACAGTCTATATTAAGACAGCCGAGAGAGAGAGAGAGAGAGAGAGAGACAGACAGACAGAGAGTCAGACAGAGAGTCAGACAGAGAGAGATAGAGACAGACAGATAGATAGATAGTTAGGAAGAAAGAGAGCAGACAGACAGACAGAAAAGAGAGAAAGAGAGGGAGAGAGGGGGTAAGAGAGAGAGAGAGAGAAAGACTGAGACAGAGAGAGAGAGAGAGACCAAGAGATAGAGAGACAGACAAAGGCAGAGAGAAAGAGAGAGAGACAGAGACAGACAGACACAGATAAAAAGAGACAGAAAGAGAGAGAGAGAGAAAGAGAGAGACAGAGATAGAGATAGGGAATGTTAGCACAAAGAAAATCTACCTAAGTGTAATGATATAAAAAAAAAAAACACGAAGAAGACCCGAAGAACCATACGTCCGCGGCACCTGCACATATTGCTCCTAGAGCGAAAATTAGTCGTGCTTTTGCGCTGGCAGTAGAGAGGTTTTGTTGTTTTGTTATTGTTGTACTGCTTTCTCTTCCCGTTTCTTGTTTTTCGAAAAGCAGCCATAGCAGCAATTTCCCCGTTCTTGACATAGTACACACAGAAAGTCTGTTTTCTTTGTGTTGCAGTTGAGTGTTCGTTTGTGTGTGTTGAAAGAAATACCACAGAGAGACACACAGAGAGAAAGAGAGAGAGAGAGAGAGACAAACAGACAGACAGACAGAGACAGACAGGCATACAGATTGACATCCAGACTGACAGACAGACAGACAGACAGAACTGACTCAAAGATTACGGTCGGGCCTTCAAGTTTCACAGGGAAAAAATGTTTGAGAGACAGAGATTTAACAGGGACATGTTAAAAGACTACTCTTTCCATCACACATTATTATTCTTGAGTACTCTCTTTCTCTCTCTCCTCTCTCTCTCTGCCACACCCACCCTCGTCCTTTCTCTCTTTCTGCCCCTCTTCTCTTTCTCTCTGTTTCTTTCTCTCTGGAAATCAATACTGAGAAAATGTTTGAAGATGCACTCGCTTTCATCTGTTCTCTCTCTGTGTATCTTTCTCTCTGTGTCTCTGTCTGTCTGTCTTCCAGTCTGTCTGTCTGTCTTTGTCTGTCTGTCTCTCTCTTTCTGTCTCCTCTCTCTGTGTATCTCTCTCTCTCTGTGGTAATTAATATTGAGAACACTTTTAAAGATACATTGTCTCTCTGTCTCTCTCTGTCTCCTCTCTGTGCGTGTAATCTCTCTGTGTGTGTGGTGATTAATATAGAGAACACTTTTAAAGATACATTGGCTCTCTCTCTCTCTCTCTCTGTTCTTTTTCTTCTTTTTCTCCTCTTCTCTCGCTCTTGTCTGTCTGTCTCTCTCTCTGTCTCTTGTTATTTTTTCTCTCACCTCTGTCTCTTTTGCCGTAGCAGTATTGAGGACAAGTTAATGTTACATTTCATTTTTTATCTTCTCTCTCTCTCGCTCTCCCCCGTTCTCTCTCTCTATCACCCTCCCTCCCCCTCTTTATCACTCCCTTCCTCTCTCTTATTTGCATCTTATCTTAATTATGCCTATTGATCGTTCAACTTCTCTATACATTTCTTCTTCATCACAGAAAATCAATACAACCATCACTGTCGTTCTAGACCCCATTCTATCATGTGCGTCATGTAAATCTATGAAACAACCAATCTTTTTTTTTTTTTTCCTTCTGTGATAGCTTTTGACATTTGATAATTGCGTGTCCACCATAGCTGTTTTCCTTTAGAATGTCCTTAATCATGGACATTGACATCCCATTACCTGTTCCTCCTCTCCCTCCCCCCCCCCCCCCCCCACCAAAACATGCATGTCTTTGAACTTAATTTTTATGGAGCACATAAATGATTGCTACTACTACTGCAGTGCTAGTAATGATAACGATGATGATGATTATTTTATTGGCAGAGGTGATGATGATGATAATAATAATGCTGACGACGACGACGAAGATGATGATGATGATCACATTAAAACTGACAATAATAAAATAATAATGACAAAAATGATAAAAAAAATAGTAATAGCATAGCAATACTAATACAAATAACAGATAAAATAACAAATAACAGTAACAATAATCATAAGTGTTTTGATCTTCCTCCTCTTCCTCCTCCTCCTCCTACTACTACCTCTGTTACTACTACTAGTACTACTAGTAGTAGTACAAGTAGTAGTAGTAGTCATGATAAAAAGTACGGTGTTTAGAGATTGTTCAAGAGGAATCCATTGTAGGTTACTCAGATAACTCCATATGCGCTGCACCAACATGCATGTTCGCCGGCAACAATCTAGCAAAACAATGTCTTCAACCTGCGCAAGACCATAAGCACCGGCAAGCCACAGAAATGGGATACTAAGCTGGACTACCCAGACGGGCGGGCAAGTGTCAGACTATGACAACCCCAAGAGAAGGGAACAGGGGTTGTTTCACTTGCAAAGGTAAAACAACACAGAAGCAAGGAGACAGGAGAGAGAGAGAGAGAGAGAGAGAGGAGAGAGAGAGAGAGAGAGAGAGAGAGCGAGAGAGAGAGCGGGAGAGAGAGAGAGAGAGAGAGAGAGAGAGAGAGAGCGGGAGAGAGAGAGAGAGAGAGAGAGGAGGCAGAGACATGGAGACAGAATCGGACTGAGAGAAACACAGAGAGAGCAACACGACAAATGACAACACAATGCCACACAGCAAATTACACACTGAGAGGGAGGCAGGGACAGAGAGAGAGAGAGAAAGAAAGAGAAGAGAGAGAGAGAAGAAGACGAGACAGACAGACAGACAGACAGATAGTCAGAGACAGAGACAGTAAGAAAGAGAGAGAGACAGACAGACAGACAGAAAAGAAATAGAGAGAGAGAGAGAGAGTAGGGAGAAAGAAAGAGAGAGGAGAGAGAGAGAGAAAGAGAGTGAGAGAGACAGTGAGAGACAGAACTGTACTTACTCGATGTCTACACCAACGTCTTTGTCGAATGCCTGTACTAACTCAAAAATTGGTACCAAAGTCTTCCACGATGGTGTACCATGTACATCGTGAGAAAAGCTTCCAAATCGTATCAGCTGGCTGTCTAATTCTCTCTCGAGTGAGAGAGAGAGAGAGAGAAACAGAGACAGAGACAGACAGACAGACACAGAAACAGAGACAGAGAAGGTAAGCTTACTTAACGAACACATTAACATACACTGTATAAACAGAGCAGTACGGGGGGATAGGCATTTTCCCATTAACTCAACCGTAGCCAACAAATAACAATATTTAAGCGATTTGTATACAGAGCCCAGACAGTCCGCATCTGTTCCCCCCTCCAAAAAAAGCTCCTGTCTCCAACATGCCAAAAATACACACATGAATATTCTGAACAATCTCTGACACACACACACGTACATAGTCTGACTTTCACTTTGACGTCTTACCACTGTATTTTAGGTAGGAATATGACGTAGGTGTGACGTATTGCACGCGCAGGTTTCTTTTTGTGTCTGACTGATCCTTTGATTAAATTGGTTTTGTGAGCTGCCCACGTAAAAGTAGATACAGAAAGACTAATGAAAAGGACGAGGAAGGTTGAAATAGCAAGAGCTAAATACGTAGGGCTACCTCACTGTCCAAGCCGAACCTTGCTTGACTGTAAATAGTAGATAAGTATTTAGTCACATAACCATAGGAGTAATATGGGGCTGTTGAGAATATTAATTGTGTATCTCTCTTTCTCTTCTCTCTCTCTCTCTCTCTCTCTCTCTCTCTCTCTCTCTCTCTCCCTGTCCCTGTATTAATATTGATTTTGTTGGTGAGTATTATAATGTACCTGTATTAATGCAGACCCTGTAATGCCGCGGGCTAATGTAGAAAAAACATTAATGTGCTTACGCCATTACCCTCGAAAATAGAACTATGTTCTCTCTCTCTCTTCTCTCTCTCTCTCTCTGTCTGTGTTGGCATGCATGCAAATGTGTATGTGTGTGTTTGTTTGTTTGTTTGTGTGTGTGTGTGTGGTGTGTGTGTGTGTGTGTGTGTGTGTGTGTGTGTGTGTGTGTGTATGTGTGTGTTTGTGTGTGTGTGTTTGTATTTTGTTTGTTTGTGTGTGTGTGTGTGTGTGTGTGTGAGCGCGCGCGCGGCGTGTGTTTCCATTATAATCATAGTGTCAACTAAGTCTTTTATGGGCCTCTTCCACCCTCTCTCTTCCCGTTTTAAGACCTTGCCAGCTATAGGGTTTTTGCGCAGGCTCAGGGATTCTGCCACATAACTATTGGCACATTTGAGCAGAATGCATACAAAACTGCAATGAATCCTTCTTGCACAAGTTAGCCGAAAATTCGCGTCTGTTGTGTTCTGATTCTATGTTTGTGCATTTCTGGTTCCTATTTGCTGTTACTGTTACTGTTATTTTTGTTTAAAGACCATCCGACAGCATAGAGCCATATCAGGGCTATAATCGTTTCAAAACACACAATACTTCCTCCTATCAACACATTCGCGCACATAATCTACGGAGATGTTTGCTGGAAACCTGGCAATCACTTTGAATAAGATTTGCAGGGTTTGGACATGTCACCCTCCATGAAAGACTAACACTATCCTCCAGGGCAGTCTGGGCAAAGGCCACCGCTGAGGTCGTCAAAGGAAGAAACGGGAGGCAAAAATCAAAGGCAGAAGCAATCGTATACCAGAACCGTTTATTGGCGTATCGCAAAGGGATGGAGATTCTTGTCTGCTGCTGCGTCCCGTGAGCCCTCAACCACCTCCTTCCCTCCAGTCCTTTCCCATGACTACCTTGATATGGAATTAGAAGAAGAAGTACAAGTAGAAGAAGAAGAAGAAGAAGTACAAGTAGAAAGAAGAAAGAAGTAGAAGAAGAAGTAAAGAAGAAGAAGTAGAAGAAGAAGAAGTAAGAAGAAGAAGAAGTAGAAGAAGAAGAAGTAGAAGCAGAAGAAGAAGAAGGAGGAGGAGGTGGTGGTGGAGGAAGAGGAGGAGGACGAAGGCAGAAGAAGAAAAACATAAAGAAAAAGAAGAAGGAGAAGTAGATGATGATGATAATGATGAAGGTGATGAAGAAGCAGAAGAAGAAGAAGTAGAAGAAGAAGAAAAGAAGAAGAAGAAGAAGAAGAAAATAGAAAGAAGAAGAAGAAGATGATGATGAAATGATGATGATGAAGAAGAAGAAGAAGATGATGATGATGATGACGAAGAAGAAGAAGAAGAAGAAGTAGAAGATGAACAAACAACAACAACAACAGCAACAACACTAAGAAGAAGAAGAAGAAGATGATGATGATGAGAAGAAGAAGAAGAAGATGAACAACAACAACAACAACAGCAACAACACTAAGAAAAAGAAGAAGAAGATGATGATGATGATGACGAAGAAGAAGAAGAAGAAGATGAACAACAACAACAACATCAACAACAGCAACAACACTAAGAAGAAGAAGAAGAAGAAGATGATGATGATGATGACGAAGAAGAAGAAGAAGAAGAAGAAGAAGAAGAAGAAATAACAACAACAACAACACTAAGAAGAAGAAAAGAAGAAGAAAGACAGGAAGAAGAACAGGAACAGAACAAGAAATCCAACCGCCTCTCTCAGGTGATCTTTGTCTGCCAGACAAGAAAATTCAATTCAAAACAAATTCTCCTTAACAGAGTCAGTGCCATTACCATGCATCCCATCATTTCTTCTTTGGCAGGTTAGCAGCTATTTTGATAAAAGTCGGGGATTCATGTCTCCAGTACATAGTCTCACCCTATAACCGCTGGTTTGTTTGCCGTTCATCGTATTGCTCCAATCATTCTGCTGGTGTCAGTGTTTCATACTTTTCAATCCCCTTCCCATTTCAAGACCTTACAAACACGTAGGGTTTTACGCAGGCTCAAGGAGTCTGCCACATAACTGCTGACATATTTGGGTTGCGCGCATATGGAATTGTCTGAGTAGCGATAAACCTCTCTTGAACAAACTTCCAAACTGCAAAAACCCAGAGAAATATAACATCTCCCTTTCCCTGATGGCTGAGGAAATGCTGGTACAAGACAGCACCGAGTATTCAGTGCGCTACAGAATTTGTTTGATAGGAACTTGTTACCGTTATTTTTGTTTAAAGCCCAGCCGACTGCATAGAGCCATATCAGGGCTACAACCGTTTCAAAACACAGACAAAACTTCACCAGGAAAACAAAAAGGAAAAGAAAATTAAGTGCACATATCAATGCATTCGAGCACATAATCTAATGAAAAATGACTCTGGCGTTGACCACTCCGTCCAATTTAACTCACAGGGATTTAAAAACCATGCCTGAATACCAATTTAAGCACAATAAGGACAATGAAACATACATAAAAACGGGCTGATATTACCTGAAACTGCTTCAGCACATCTCACCTTCCTAGAGTCAAAAATGCACTTTATGCTGTATCCAATTATCAATCCTAACAGAAAGTACGTACGTAAGACTTTATCGAACACATACAGGTGAATGGATCAGCAAGGCAGAAAATGATAGGAAGAAATGACAGAAAGCAAAGGCAGAAGAAAGAAACAAAGAGAGCGACAGAAAAGAGGAACTTTCTAGCACAGAATTTCCAGAAGGTGGGGATACTGTTTGTGCTGAAAGAGTCCCCGGCATCCCCACGGGGGGTTGATAGGAACTGATGTCATGGTATCACTATTCCGTGTGTGCTCCATCCCACTTTGACACAGACGAGTACGCCGATAGACAGGAACGGGCATTTATTATGCCAAGATGTTGTGTCTAGTAAGCTGTTGTATATCTATTCATTTTGTGGTTTTCCCCTCATTTCACCCAAAACAGACTTAGTTTTGAGAGGTCCCTGTCTTTTCTGTCTTAATTTCTGTGTCTGGACAACAGTAATTTAGTGATTCAGATACCGGAAACACTGCAATAAATAGAAAGAGGATACCGTTTCTCTTACTCAATTAACCTTTGACTCCTGCACCATGTCCACCAGTACCTGCATTGCCAACCACGCTAGCAAACCAAAAACTTAACCCTTTGACTCCCTCATCCTATCCACCAGCTTCCTGCAGGAAGCTGGTGGATAGGGTGAGGGAGTCAAAGGGTTAGTTTTTGCAGTTGGTGGATAGGGTGCATGAGTCAAAGGGTTAACGAAACATGAAGAAAATCTTGTTGTTGCTTCTTTTCCCTAAATTTTTCGTATTTGGTCTTTGTTGATCTCTGTTGCGTACGTCTGACAAAGACCAGGTGGCCGGACATTTGTGCCTGTCTTGTTTTGTGCACTGAATACGCCATCTTTCTATTTTTGTGTGTTTCTGCTTCCTGTTTGCCTCAACGCTGGCAGTCACTTTTGATTTCGGCAATTCAGTTCAAAATACTTATAACTTTTAGGGCTTAAACGCTGGCAGTCACTTTTGATTTAGGCAATTCAGTTCAAATATATACTTGTATAACTTTTGAAGAATAGTAAATAGTTAATACAAACCTGCTCACATTACATGTCAGTACGATTACAAGAGCACAAACAGAAAATACTGATAATAGGTAGGGAGCACTTGACACACATACAACGACCCGATACTGTATACAATGCATCATAACTTATAACTCCACCTTCATCTGCAGTGCATCAATGTGCGAGTGACTGATTTGTTGCTCCTTAGACATAAAGCTGTTTTTGTGTTCCGTTCGTTTTCACTTTTAGTGCACGAGATCGGCGGCCCGATTGAAG
Organism: Monoplex corrugatus; assembly: GCA_030674185.1. Taxonomy (NCBI): domain Eukaryota; kingdom Metazoa; phylum Mollusca; class Gastropoda; order Littorinimorpha; family Ranellidae; genus Monoplex; species Monoplex corrugatus. Next base: position 46,345,981 of record JAPXFY010000014.1, on the reverse strand, counting down.
AAATTGGTAGCATTGTGCAAGGGTTTGACTGCTGTCCAAAATAAATATTCTTTGTAAATAAATATTCTTTGTTACCTTTAGTACCTCACATCTTTCGAGCAAACGCCGTTGCTTCTTCCCCATATTCTAACTACGTAATTGTATTCACAAAATCAAGTATTTTTGTTTAATTTAACCCTTTGGCTACCAGACTCTACCCACCAAAAGCAAAACCTTAACCCTTTGGCTACCAGACCCTACCCAGCGGGTGGCAAAAACTTAACCCTTTGGCTACCAGACCCTACCCACCAACAGCAAAAACTTAACCCTTTGGCTACCAGACCCTACCCCACCAACAGCAAAAACTTAACCCCTTGAATCCCGAAACCCATCCACCAGCTTCCTGCATTGTCAGCCATGATAGCAAAGCAAAACCGAGACCCTCTGACTGCAAGGAAGCTGGTGGATAGGGTGCGGGAGTCAGAGGGTTCAGTGTTTGCTTTGTTAGCACGGTTGACAATGCGCGATGCGGGTTGGTAAATAGATTGCAGAAGTTAAAGGGTTAAAAACCAAAGCGATGCACAAGACATGTTAATTTATATTCAATAAAATTCTGATGGAACATATACACTTACATGATGAGGTTGAGCATTAACATTTCTAAGATAGATCAAAAGGTCCTGGGTTTCATCTCCCTTGGTATTTCCGCCTGGTGGGAGCAAACGGTACAGATTTTTCCGACCTCCCAGGCCGGTATATGCCGGTGCACTAACGTCACAGGTGCCACGCCACGTGTATGGTGACCGTGGCACAAGCCTTAAACCTGCACATAAATCCACGAGCTGGCCAGGTCTTGAGGCCCTACCTAGACTAGTGTTACCTAGTCTATATTTTATACTGGTATTTTATTAGCCTACCACTGGAATAATCTTGGTTACATGTAAACGAAATACAATACTTTATGTGTAAGTGTGTATCTTACCTTCAAAAAAGGAACATATATATATATATATATACATATATATATATATAAAGTAAATAGATAAATCATTAAAGGTCTGAATCGCAACACAACTAGCTATTCTGTATAAACTCGTCTCACATGACAGACCCCACCCCCCCTAGTCAATGCCCAAATGCTCAGCCATCTATCAACTCGGTGAAGCCAATATTTTCTGAATCATAGATAGGTAAGTAAGTGAGTATGTAAGTAAGTAGGTAAGCAAGCAAGCAAATAAGTAAGCAGGCAAGTAAGCAAGCTAAAAATGGCAGGTTGGGTGGAACGCATATGGAATTGTCTGGGTACGACGACGAATCCTTCTTGCATAAACTAAC
>JAPXFY010000014.1:46314667-46339667 GCA_030674185.1 Monoplex corrugatus | reverse complement strand
TGCTTTATTCGGTTCTCCGATCCACCCTGGATGGCAATCGAATGGGTGAATAAAAAATAATGATAATAATAATAAATCACATTTATATAGCGCTAGTCTCCCACACATAGGTAAGGACTCACTGCGCTGTACATTAATTAGTTCATACACACACATACACACACAAACACACACATACAAAATGATGTACATATACATACACACATCCAGGAAAAACTCGGAACGGAAAAAAGCAAACCTTACACATTATACAAAACCAAAACAAAACCAAACAAACAGAAAAAAAGAACTAGGCTACTAATTACAACACACTATGATACAATATGAATACTATATTACTCTAAATTATTATGACCCTGATTCTGATGATGTTGATGACTCTGATGACGATGATGAATAGTAGTAGTAATAGTAGTAGTAATGGTGGTGGTAATAATAGTAGAAGTAGCAGTTGTTGTGATTGCATCAGTTTTGGTTTTATTGGTATTGGTGTTGTTAAAGTTGATGTCGTAGTTGTGGTGAAAGTGGGTTATATTGCGCAGAATAAAAACCTGCTTTGAAGATATCAGTCCTTCATATTCACGGACAGCACGTGGCTATCTTACGTATCTACCCAATGTGCGCGTGACGTGCGCGTGCCACAGGCATCATTTTGGCAATATAATGGGGTTAGCGTGGTGCATGCGGTAGTAAGCTCGTGAGACACGTCCTGTTCCTCTTGGTGAAAGAACCGATAACACACATGTGCCGACGTGGAAGTCTTCCGCTTATCTCCCTTGTTTTCAGAAAAAACAACACAAAAACACACACACACACACACAGAGAGCTAAGAATAGCTATTTCTACGTATCATTCTTGAAAACTGCTATTCTTTAAACTCATTTACACTCTGCGCATTACAGATAATGACTTTGACTGGAGTAATGAGAACTGCACGACTGAGGCAGCCGAGATGTGGTTTCTAAGAAGAATGTTGAGGGTTCCATGGACAGCAAAGAAAACAAACGAGACAGTCTTGATGGAGGCAGACACAGTAGATTACTCATAAGGAAGATTAGGAAAAGACAGGCAACATTTATAGGCCATTTTATGAGGAAGGGGGATTTGGAGCACCTGGTCACAACGGGAAAGCTGGAGGGAAAGAGAGCACCGGGTACACCCAGGGAAAAAATGCTGGACGGACTTGCAGAGTGGCTGGGGACGAGGAGGGTGGGGGAGATGCTAGGGGCAATGAGAGATAGAGACAGATGGAATCCATGATCGCCAACGCCATGCGGCAGGGGACCTGATGATGATGATGAATGAGAACTCAAGCTGTTAGGTGAGCTGATCACATTCAACTTTGTTGTTGCACAGTCTGCATCTTTGGTGGCCGTGCATACTGGGTGTTTTCATGTTCCCGTTAGCTATTCACTGACATGGCTTAGAGGATTCTTGGTGTGTATATTTGATATTATGCGTGCATATACACACAGACGGGGTTTGAGTATTAGCAGGTCTGCACACTCCCCTGTAGGGATGCCGGGGGTTCTTTCAGTATAAACAGTATCCCCACCTTCTGGAAATTGTGTGTTGGGATCGGGGAGCTCTTCAGTATTTCTGGAAATTCTGTGCTAAAAATTTCCTCTTTTCTGTCACTCTCTTTCTTTCTGCGTTATTCTTTTGCTTTCTGTCATTTCTTCCTTATCATTTTTTCTGCCTTGCTGGTCCATTCACTTGTTTATGTGTGATAAAGTCTTACGTACTTTCTCTTAGGATTGATAATTGGGTACATGTATAAAGTGCATTTTTGGCTGTGGGGAAATGTGACATGCAGAAACAATTTTAAGTTATTTAGACCCGTTTTTATACATGTCTTAGTGGCTTTAGATATGTTTAATTTGTATTCAAGTATGTTTTTTTTTAAAACCCCTGTGTGATAAATTGGACAGAGTGATCTACGCCAGGGGCATATCGCATATCTTTAGATTATGTGCGCAAAGGCATTGATCTGTGAAGTTAACTTTTTTTCCGTTTTTTTGTTGTTGTTGAAATATTGTTTATTTTGAAAAGGTTATAGCCCTGATAGGCTCTACACAGTCAGCTGGCTTTAAACAAAAAATAACAAATAACAAAGGTCTGCACACACCTAGTGGGCTTGGCTTTTGTGTATGTAAATTGGCGTGAGAGGGATAGGAAAGAATGGGAGTGGAAATAGAGTGGAGTGGTGGAAGAGCTTTGTGTCCTTGGCTCAGTTATGTAGTAAGAATTTGAGGAGACGGAGGAGAAACAAAAAACCGCAAATATCAAGTGGATAAGATGTCACGCACACGTTCTATCTATTGATAGATGTTATACGGTTGTGAGGCGTGGGCAGTCAACAAAAGCCAGAGCAAGATTGAGGCAGCCGAGATGTGGTTTCTAAGAAGAATGTTGAGAATTCCATGGATAGCAAAGAAAACAAACGAGACAGTCTTGATGGAGACAGACACAAGATCATTACACAAGGAAGATTAGGAAAAAACAGGCAAATTCATAGGCCATTTTATGAGGAAAGGGAAATTAGAGCACCTGTCACAACAGGAAAGCTGGAGGGAAAGAGAGCACAAATTAGACCCAGGGAAAATATTGGACGGACTTGCAGGGTGGCTGAGGAGAGAGAGGGTGCAAGATGTGCTTGCGGCAACAAGGGACAGATGCATATGGAGGGCCATGATCGCCAACGCTATGTGGCAGGGCACATGATGATGATGACGTTCTATCAAAAGGGCTGGGTTCAATCCTGCCTGGATGCTCCCCACCTTGCGGGTAAAGGGATAGATTTTTCCAACCCCCTAGGTCAACACATGTGCTGACTTGTTAGTGCATGAACTCTCCTGGTGTGTTTACACACGCAGAACATCAATCACGCACGTTAAAGATCCTGTGAGCTATGTCAGTGCCAAGGGGCCTATGAAAACATGGAAACACCCAGCAAGCACGCCCGCTACAGACAAGAGTGTAATACAGACTGTACAGCAACGTGCTGAGTGCACAATGAGGGTAAAACAAGGTGCAAATACAAAAACAAAAAAGAAAAAAACCAGAACACTCGAAATAAAATATAATACATAAATATAAGATATAAAAAATAAAAAGTAATACAAATAAAAAAACAAACATAAACAGATAAATAGGGAGATAGATAGACAGACAGACAGACAGACAGAAGATAAATGGATAGATAGATTGACAGATAGATAGACAGACAGACAGATATACATAGATAGATAGATAGACAGATAGATAGATAGATAGATAGATAAATAGACAAATAGATTGATACTCAGATAGATATACAGACAGATATATATATATATATATATAGATAGATAGATAGACAGATAGATAGATAGATAGACAGACAGATAGATAGATATACAAACAGACAGACAGGAAGATAGACAGACAGATAGATAGATAGACAGACAGACAGATAGATGTATGCAGACACCTAGATGAAAATCAGAATGAAATAAATCTTACATAATTCGTATAAATATTTTTTCCCACTTATTGATCTGGACAGCTTCTTTAAATGGAAACTCCTTTCTGTCATCGACCGGGCTTGACCCAAATAAACACAGCACATTGAAAACACACTCGCTTTTTAAAGTGTCTTTTTTTCTTCTTCTCTCTCTCTCTCTCTGAAACAAGAGCTGTTATTAGCCACTGCTGGGAATACAATCCCTGTTCTGTTGTTTGACTCGCTGATACGAAATAGCGAAATCACATTCATACACCCGAACTGTACACCCATACACTCCACCCACACATGCAATGCATCAATCCGCGACTTATTGTTATTTTGCATGTTATGTCTCTCCCCAGTGGGGGTGCCGGGGGCTCTTTTGGTATAAAATAGTATCCCCCACCTTCTGTTCTCTGTCACTCTCTTTGTTTCCGCCTTGTTCTTTTGCTTTCTGTCATTTCTTCCTATCGTTTTCTGCCTTGCCGGTCCATTCACCTGTATGTGTTCGATATAGTCTTAGTACTTTTAGGATTGATAATTGGGTATATGTATTAAGTGAGGTTTTGGCTCTAGGGAAATGAGATATGCGGAAACAAATTTAGGTAAATTAGGCCCGTTTTTGTATATGTTTTAGTGTCCTTAGTTATGTTTAAATTTGTATTCAGGTACGTTCTTTAAATCCCTGTGTGATGAACTGGACGAAGTGGTCAACACCAGGGGCGTCTCCTTAGACTATGTGCGCCAATGCATTGATTGTGAACTTAATTTTCTCTTTTTTTCTGTTGAAGTGTTGTATTGAAATTGTTATAGCCTTGATATGGCTCTGCGCAGTCGGCTGGGCTTTGAACAAAAAATAACAAGAACAATAACAATTTTACTTCTCACAGTACACTTGTCCATCTTGTTTGAGCAAATGTTGATCTAATTTTAAGAAACAACTGTCACGTTTGAGATGCAGGGCAATCAGCATTGTCAATTTACAAAATATTTCTTTACTATGTTTTAAAGCAGCCGAGCAAATGTGTCGATCGAATATTGTTGCTTTTCGGTTTCACTCGAATTTGTGACAAAATAAAGAGGAAAAAAATTATTGAAAATTGATATAAATAAGAAGATGATATACAATTCTTCTTCTTCTTTCTTTCTATCTTTCTTTCAATCTTTCTTTTTTTCTTCTTCTTCTTCTTCTCCTCCTCCCCTCCTTCCTTAACGTCATTAGGTCGCCTTACTTAAGAACTGCTCACCAATTTCCTCCCGCTCTGTTGGTTGTGTACCAAAGCCTGGGTGGGTGTCCGCAAATGGTTTCTCTGTCCATTCCACAATAATGATAATAATGATGATAATATAAAAAAAAGATAATAAGAATAATAATAATATAACAAAAATAACACTAATACTAATACGACTACTATTGCTGCTGTTACTGCTACTACTACCAATAAATGGAATGTCCTTCAGTCAGACTGACTCTGCTCTTCTTGGCAGCATTAGCACCCAGTTATATGATCCAAGACACTGCCTAAAGACAGGCAGCGGTTTATGTCCAAAGTCTGTACGATGTGACAACTCACTGTCCATCTGAAGCAAGATTGTGGGTTCGACCAACAGACAAAACACAGGTTATTGTTCATTCATTCATTCATTCATTCATTCAGTCAGTCAGTCAGTCATGCATTCATTCATTCATTCATTCATTCATTCATTCATTCATGCATTCATTCATTCATTCATTCATGCGTGCATTCATTCGTTTATTCATGTACTTATTTTCATTTATTTATTTATTCATTTGTTTCTTTCTTTCTTTGTTTATTTACTTATTTATTTATCTATTTATTCACATCTCTATTCATTTTCTTCCGTGGGGATACCAGGGCTCTTTCAGTATAAATAGCAACCCCACCTCCACGAAATTCTGTGCTAGAAACTTCCTCTTTCTTCTGTCATTATTTTTGTATCTGCATTATTCCTTTGCTTTCTGTCATTTCTTCCTATCATGTTCTGCCTTGTCGGTCCACTCACCTGTATGTGCTCTATAAAGTCTTGCACACTTTCTCTTAGGATTGATAACTGGGTACAGTGAGTTTGTGGCTCGGGTGAAATGTGATGTGCGGGGGCAGTTTTTGGTAATTTGGGCCTGTTTTTGTACATGTTTTGGTGTCCTTAGCCATGCCTGGATTTGTATTCAGATTTGTTTTTGTTTTTTTGAGCTCCCTGGTGACCCGTGTGGGCAGAGTGGTCGGCACCAGGGGCATATCTTTGCATCACGTGCGCGAATGCATTGATGATATGTCCACTTAATTTTCTTTTCCAGTTTTTCCCCCAGCGAAATATTGTGTTCGTTTTGATACGGTTATAGCCCTGATGTGGCTCTGCGCAGTCAGCTGGGCCTAATAAAACAAAAATAACAACAAGGTCCTATTTATTTTGTTCATTTATTTACTTGTTTATATATCTATTATTATATTTTTGTAATGGTTCATTACTTCAGCTCATCAGAACGCCAAGGCCATGCTGAAAATGCACGGTTCATAGATTGGACATGTCATCTGAAGACAGCAGAATAACATCGTCCGAACCGTCCTTCACTGAACACCACAGAAAGAGAGGTAGGTATGGAGAGAGAGAGACAGAGAGAGACAGAGACAGAGAGACAGACAGAGAGACAGACATAGAGATAGAGACAGAGAAAACTGTGAGAGAGAAAGAAAGAAAAGAGAGAGAGAGAGAGAAGACAGATAGACAGACAGACAGACAATGAGAAGACAGAGATAAGGATGGAGGGAGAAAGATGGTACATGGCTACGTCATAAACGGGTAAGCATAGATTGGGTATGCCATCTGAAGACCGTAGAATTACATCGCCCGAACCGCCCTTCATTGAACACCACAGAAAGAAAGGTAGGTATGGAGAGAGAGAGAGAGAGAGAGAGAGAGAGAGAGAGAGAGAGAGAGAGAGAGAGAGGAGAGAGAGAGACAGACAGACAGACAGACAGAGAGACAGAGAGAGAAAGACAGAGACAGAGAGACAAAGAGAGACAGACAGAGAGATAGACAGACCAACAGAGACAGAGAGAGGGAGGAAGGAAGAGACAGACAATACATGCCACGTTAATAAACAGATAAACAAATTGCTCATTTTCACCAAAACGAAAACGGAAGAGAGGAAAACCCAAGGACAAATGGCAACAAACAACAGATGAAGACCGCCAAGGTCATGCAACACAATTGGGGTACTACATGTATACAAAGCTGCCCCCCCCCCCCCCCCACTCCCAGCACCCAGAAAAGACAGGAGTGGATAACTTTCATTGTTACCCGACATGTCAATGCTATGAATGGGCAGTGAGTAAACAAGTACCACAGGCATAGCAGCTCCCTCTAGCTGATGAGATGGAAAAAAACCCTGATTTCCTTGGTTTTAGAAAAAGAAAGGTTATGGAGATATGATAAAGACAGGCTGCTCCAAAGCCTGCATGCCACTGAAATCCTTATTGGAAAGAGAGAGGAAGAGAGAGAGAGAGAGAGAGAGGGGGGGGAGAGACAGACAGACAGACAGACAGACACACACACACACACACACACAGATAGACAGACAGAGAGAGAAAGAGAGAGACAGAGACAGAGAGAGAGAGAGGAGAGGGGGAACACAGGTGAGAAACCCTGACATCTCCACTCTAATTACACGGTCATGAGGATATGCACATGCTGCCCGTGCAGACCATATTGTGCTTGTTTTGATTTACTCGATGTAGTGCACAAATGCATCGGTGCAGAGTAATGTGCTTCCTGCCACACTGATGCACAATGTGCACATGGTCCACATAATGCTGTATTGACACTTTTTTTTTTTCCCGTCAGTCTTTATTGCTGCTTTTCTATCATATGTATATATACATACATACATATTCATATGTATATATACATACATACATACATACATACATACATACATAAATACATATATATATATATATGCCTATATGTATATATATATTTTTTAATTTCTGCCTGCATTCTTGTGGTTTTTCTTACGTTTCTGTCTGAATTATTGTATGATTTGTCTTTCTGCCTGAGTTCTTGTGGGGTTTTTTTTCTTTCTGTGTACATTCGAGTGGGTCTTCACTTTCTGTCTGCATTTTTATGGGTTTTTGTCTTTCTGTTTGCATTCTTGTGGGTTTGGTCTTTGTGTCTGCATGCTCGCGGGTTTTCTCCTTGCTGTCTGGTTATGTGTTTGTTTGTTTTTGTTTTTGTTCTTTGCACTTTGGTGAGTTATTTTTCTTTTTGTCTGAAGTTTTGTGGCTAAGTTCTTTTTTCTTCTTTCTTCTTTTTCTTTTTTTTTCTTTTTACATATTTGTAGGTTTTCTTTTCCTGTCTGACGGAGTGATTTCTTGCGCATCTTAATTCTGTGCAGTCTGTCTTCAGACAGTTTGATATATGCATAAGCGCGTAAACACATACACACAAATAAACACAAACACAAATAAATGCGCGCGCACGCACACACACACACACGCTCGCACGCACGCACGCACACACTCACACACACACACACACACACACACACACACAACACGCACACACGCACACACACAACGCAGAAAGCCACGGGCATTTCATCTTCACACCACCACTCGCAAACTGGCTTCTCGTTTTCCACACACACTCTACTGTAAGAGATGCCACCCATAACAGATGTCAGCTATTTACGTTACGTTGTGCGTGACAGTGTTGACATTCGTCTGCACAGCTGCTGTTGCTCTAAATCACTCCAGCAAAACACCTTCCTCTAAAATGCTAAGCACACATTATAACATACCTTCTCTAAAATGCTAAACACACATTATACATACTTCCTCTAAATGCTAAACACACATTAACATACCTTCCTCTAAAATGCTAAACACACATTATAACATACCTTCCTCTAAAATGCTAAGCACACATTATAACATACCTTCCTCTAAAATGCTAAGCACAAATGTCTCCTCCGTTTGAGTTCATTCGCTTGTAAAACCTTCCCACTAAAACAGAATTTAGGTGTGCACCCAGACCATTACCTTCATGTCGTAAAAAAGACACACCCAACTTCTGGCGGTCATAATAGTCAAGTCATTAAAATGTCGAGTTTCCATCAGTTCGCAGAGGTGTAGTGGTTAACGCAATAGAATACCAGCTGGAAGGTTGTGGGTTCGAATTCTCATCAGTTCCTTTTAAACATCATTGTGGAATTTTTCGGCTCCAACCCGCTCCTAACTAGAGTTGAGCGTGCTCTAGGTTCATTGGCAAGATTGGGACCACAGAGTGGAGTCTAATCCACTTCCCAGATGCTTCATTGAGGTTGTTGTTAAATTTTCCGACCAACACCGCTGGTGTCTGTGTCTCTCGGGCTTGGTTGACGCCTGGATATATTATGACATAAGCGTAGAATACAGCCATGTCAGGCAGTCTCAATCCTAGACGGAACTCCATAGCATCATGATTATCGTCATCGCCATCATCTTCATCATCACTGCATTGCAAAAACTGCGCCACTTCTGTGGCCATTAAGGTGGCGCAGAAAATGGGGAGGGGGAGGGAGGTGAGCCCTAAGTGCCATGATCCTAGAGAAAAAATGTCGAGACTTCCAACTGGAGGGTCGGGGTTCGGTCCTACCTGGGTCCCTCCCGCCTGACGGGGGTAAAGTGTGGTGGTTTATCCCATCTCCTAGGTCAACATGTGTGTAGGCCTGTTGGTGCCTGAACCTCCCTCGTGTGTATATACACGATGAACATCAAGTTTGCACGTTAAAGATCCTGTAAGTCATCATGTCAGTATCCGGTGGTTCATAGAAACTGGAAAACACCCAGCATATGCACGCCCACTGAAGACAGAGTATGCAGACTGTGCAACAATATACCGCCTGCACAGTTTGGGTAAAGCAATTTGTATATCGGAACACTAAACAAACAAACAAACAAACAAACCAAAACCACATAAACAAACCAAAAACAAAACAAACCAACAAAAAAACCAACCAATTAAACCAAACAAACCAAAAACAACCAACCAGCCAACCAAACAAACCAAAAACAACACCCCCCCCCCCAAAAAAAAAAAAAAACAAACAACAACGAAGACCAAAAGCAAACAAACCAAACAAAAACAACAACAAACCAAAGACCAAAAAGACCACCCCCCAAAAAACAAAAACAAAACAAAAACAAATCAAAAACCACAAAAACAAAACAAACAAACAAACAAAAACAAACAAACAAAAAAACAAAACAAATCAATCTGTATATTATCCTTACAAAAAAACACGTACGACAGTGTTTATTCTAAGCACACAATAAATGATAATATGAACATCTCAATATTATTTTTAAGTAGTGTGTGTTGACGTAAAACATTCCATTTTCGTCTTGTATTGATGATCAGTCGTTGTACGTAGCATGTGCGTGTACATCGAACATAGATAATACTCAACCAGTTCAGCAGCAAAATGCCTGAGTGGTAAAACGGTGATATGCAGGAGAGCATAACTGAAGAATCTGACGTCACACATTTGAAGCTTTTTTAATAGCAGTGGTGGGTTGCGTAATCGTCACTGTTCAACATCGTTAGACAATTTCCTCAAGGCAATCGTTTGGGAGAAATTACTGCAAGCAATTCTGACTTGTTTGGAAATGACAGTCTTGTTGCAGAATATAACAAAACTAAAAATAATATATAATAAACACATTATAAATACACACACACACATACACAGGCACGCACGCGCGCGCGCGCACACACACACATACATACACACACCAAACAACAACAACACACAACAAAAACTACAACAACAATAACAACAAAAGCAAACACTTAACACACACACACACACACACACACACACACACACACACACACACACACACACACACACACACACACACACACACACCACGCTAATTTTCGATTAACAGTACTGCTCTCCCTTAAAAGGGAAAAGCCACAGGCAATTTAATTCTCCGGTATTATTTTGGGATATTAAATTATGCAGTATCCTCACTGTTATAATTTTCTGCCTTTGCAGCATAAACCCCACCCTCAAAAGCCATTCCTTCTGACTATGCCTATTTTCACACCACAGAAAATGGGTTTCAGTGAGATTTTTGTCCACAGAAAAAACAAAAAATCACTGCTATCCTATTTGGTCATTGACACTATCAGGTCCAAAATCTGTAATGAAAATATTAGTATCAACAGAGAGTGTATCTCTGCAACATTTCCTGAAGTACGAGACAGATCAGACGAGTTACAGTTATTGCAAAAAAATTAATGACGTAACTTCTAGCTGTTGGAAGATATGAAGTTTAACATTTTTATATGGCGTACTGCACATTATCTATCTATCTACCTCTCTCTCTCTCTCTCTCTCTCTCTCTCTCTCTCTATATATATATATATATATATATATATATATATATATATATATATATATATATATATCCGTCTGTGTCTGTGTCCGTGTCTGTGTGTACCAGAGCGTGTGTGTGTACGCGCGCACGCACGGACACACAAACACACCCACACACACATATACACAGACGGAGGCAGACAGACATACACAGATACAGACACACACACACATACACACACACACACACACACACACACACACACACACACACACACACACACACACACACACACACACACACACATACACACAAGCGAGCAGCGCCTCTGTATTTGCAGAAGTACTGGTTGAAGAGGATGAAGATAACACAATGCAATATATGAGATTTGGACAACAGAGAACTGTAAAAAATACAGACTGAATCGCGCTCAAGCAAGTTCACAGGCGCTCCATCAAAATCCCCTAATGACCGCCTGGAAGGCGACCAATTTGTTGGACGTATTCGTTGTTGTCATTTGCGTTTATTTACTTTTATGAACACTAAATCTGACTGTGCTAGTAATGACGCCAAACTTGTTCACATCTATGCAAAACCCTCAGCATGGTTCAGCTTGTGAGAAGAAAGGATAAGGTGAACTAAAGCGTAAAGCTGATGCGACAAGAATGAATGCAATATTAATTTACATAGGTTTCTAAGAAGAATGTGATGAGTTCCATGGACAGCAAAGAAAACAAACGAGACAGTCTTGATGGAGGCAGACACAAGTAGATCACTCATAAGGAAGATTAAGAAAAGACAGGCAACATTTATTTGGAGCACCTGGTCACAACGGGAAAGCTGGAGGGAAAGAGAGCACCAGGTAGACCCAGGGAGAAAATGCTAGACGGACTTGCGGAGTGGCTGAAGACGAGGAGGGTGGAAGAGATGCTTGGGGCAACAAGAGATAGAGACAGATGGAGGTCCATGATCGCCAACGTGGTTCTATAATTTCCGGAATCGATTCTAGATTCTTTATCGAATACTAAATTGACGCTACTACCAAACTGATCTGCATATTCAAAAGGGTAGTGAGCAGTCCCATTTTGTCTTATAAACAAAGGCTGAAAAGAAATCAGACCTTGCCTTGACACAGATTTTTTTCTGTCCCATTTTCTACGCCACCTTAATGACCACAGAAAATGGCAGTTTTTACAATGCGATATTGATGATGTTGATGAGGATGTATAATCATGATGCTATGGAGTTCCATCTTGAAGTGACACTGCGTGACAGGGCTGTACTCTGCGCTTACTATCATAATATGTATATCCTGGCGTCAACCAGGCCCGAGAGGTGCAGACACCTGCGGTGCTGGTCAGAAAATGTGAGCAACACCCTCAATGATGCATCCGTGAAGTGGATGAGACTCGACTGTGTGGTCCCAGTCTTCCCAAACGAGCCCATAGGACACTCAACTCTGGGTACAATCCGGTTAGAACGGAAAAATCCCACAATGATTTTTGAAGGGACTGACGGGGATTCGATTCCACAACCTTCTAATCAGTAGTCCGTTGCGTTAACCACTACACCACGGCGACTGGTTGCCTTTACAAAGTTAACCAGATCATTTCTCAAATCTAAACAAAAATGAAAGATATGAACATGACACCCCCCCCCCCTCCACACCCAGAAAATCAACCAGCCATACAAACAACAAAAGCAGAATCTAACAAAACAACAAAAACATACTGTACTCATCTCAAAATGTTGACACTGCGGTAATTACAGACAAGACTAGTTTTGATCTTTGTGTCCTCAAAAGGTCAAGAACATTACACAAGTATGTTTACGAGACAGAAAAAGCACACAGAGACACGAAGTGAATGCTCCGTCTTTGTGAACTGATTAGAGGAGGAAATATAAACTGAAAAGGAAGTGAACGATGTAAACAAAAAATTGAGGAAAGGGAGATGCTCTCTCATTCTCTCACTCTCTCTCCTTCCCTCCTCCTCTCTCTCTCTCTCTTTCTTTGCTTCTTTTCTGCTGTCACACCATCTAAACCATCTCACTGGTCTTTCAAAGTACTATGATGATGATAACGATAGGGATGATAAGCATGATGTTATCGAGTTCCATTCTGGATGGAGATGCGGGTGACAGGACTGTATTCCACACTTTCTTTCGTAGTATATCCTGGCGTCAACCACGACCGAGAAATAGAGGCACCTCAGTGTTGGTCAGGAGATTGGAACAACACCTTCAAGGACGCATCCATAGAGCGGGTGAGACTGGACAGCGGGGTCCCAGTTTTCCCGATGAGCCCACAGCACTCTCAACTGGTTAAGAGCTGGATGGAACCGATCAGTTCATCCATGGTTTTGAAAGGACAAAAAAGATTCGAACTCAAAACCTTCTAAGTCTTTAAGTTCGTTGAACTAATTACTGCACCATGGTGAGTGGTTAAAGATGCTCTATTTTTGTATTCATTTTGTATGTCTGGGTGCCTCTACTGTCTTGGAAACAGAAACTTAACCCCGACCTTAGGATTGGAAACCCAACGTTTTACCCACTTGACTGCCGCCTCCAACCAAAGACTGTTTAAAATTTGAGACTTTGTTTCTCGATTCACCATACCACTTACAACGCCGGTCTATTTGGCACAGAGACAGAGAGACACAGACAAAGAAATAGAAAAAGAGGCAGAGAGAGAGAGAAACACAGACCGAGAGAGAGAGAGAGAGAGAGAGAAAGAGACAGACAGACAGACAGACAGACGGACAGACAGACAGAGACAGAAACAGAGAGAGAAGACGAAGACAGACAGAAAACAGACCAGACAGAAGACAGGCAGACAGACAGAGAGAAAGAAAGAGAGAAAGAAAGAGAGAGAGAGAGAGACAGAGACAGAGAGAGAGAGAGACGGAGAGAGACAGAGAGAGAGAGAGACGGAGAGAGAGAGACAGACAGACAGAGACAAAGAAAAAGAGACAGAGACAAAGAGACAGAGACGAAGAGACACAGAGAAAGAGAGAGAGAGAGAGAAACACAGACAGTACCAGACAGACAGACTACAGACAGTACCAGACAGACAGAACAGACACAGACAGACAAGACAGACAGACAGACACAGACAGTACCAGACAGACAAACAGACAGAGAAGACGAAGAAGAAGATAGACCATGGTGATGAGCAGATCAGCTGATCAATGATTCAGGACACGACTGAGAATCTCGCACTAAAGGGCTGTTTGTTGCATATTCTATTGTGAAAGTCTTGCCCTAACTCCAAATCGAACAATAACGCGTCTTTATACAGGTTATTCCGTGCGCTGACAGAGAGAGAGAGAGAGAGAGAGAGAGAGAGAGAGAGAGACGAGACAGACAGACAGACAGACAGACACAAAGACAAAAAGACAGAAAGAAAGAAAGAAAGAGGGGGAGAGAGGGAAAGAAAGAGGGGGAGAGAGGGAAAGAAAGAAAGAGAGACAGACAGACAGACAGACAAAAAGACAAAAGGGCAGAAAGAAAGAAAGAGGGGGGAGAGAAAAGAAAGCAAGAAAGAGAGAGAGAGAGAGAGAGAGACAACAGACGGACAGAGAGACAGACAGACAGACAGACAGGCAGACAGACAAAAAGACAGAAAGAAAGAAAGAGGGGGGAGAGGGAAAGAAAGAGAGAGAGAGAGAGAAAGACCAGAAAGAGAGAGAGAGAGGGAGAGAGAGAGAGAGAGCGACAGAGAAGCAGAAAAAAAGAGAGGGAGGGAGGGAGAAAGAGAGAGACAGAGAGAAAGGGAGACACGAAGTGAGAAACAAAAAAAGAAAGAGAGGAAGGGAAGGAGACAGAGAAAGAGAAAGAAAGAAACAGAGAAAGAGAGAGAAAGACGGACATACCCTATATCTCTGTTCATTTCATGTCAAGTTAATAATATCCTTCCCACTCAAGAGTGCAGACAATGTTTTACATGCCTTAGATATAACCTACAAGTGAAAATGTATAAACAATACAATAAACAAATCAATCAATCAATCAATCAGCCAGTAACTCACTACTCACTCACTCACTACTCACTCATCAAATCATCATTCATATCACTCAATCATCAATCAATAACTCATTAAACAGAGAGATAAATAAATGAATAGATAAATAAAGAAATAATATTCTCCAAAACCTAAAGACGAAGCGACTTTTCTAACATGAAAGATATGCACATTATGACAACATCGTTGTTTAACCCCTTCACTCCATCAGCTTGTCCATAGGCTCCAATCACTTAACCATTTCACTCACTCACCCTATCCACCAGCTTCCTGCAATCGGCTATCATTGTATTAGTACACATGTACTGAAATTGTAGTGGTATTACGTCAAGCCTTTTTTGTGTCAACATTTATTTGTCTTGTGTTTGTAGGTGCTGACGTCACATGACGTGACTCACTTCCCTACTGTATTCATATCTTTGTGAGCTGACGTGAGAAGTGTTTGTACTGACTCACTCTGACGCATACACGAATACTGTGTGGAAGTAATTTGATCTAACACTATGAAGGAGGCAGTCTTGTTGCGAGTATGTGTTAAGCAGTTTGAAGTCAACATATTGGTTTAGCAACGACTGGGGTAGAATTATACCATCATGATGAAGACATCTCAAAAGAAATACAATATCAGTTTCAGTTTCAATTTCTCAAGATGACGTCTCCGCGGTCGCAATGAATTCCATATGCACTAACGTCACAGGTGCCATGTGATGGAGTTGAATTCCAGAATGATCACGGCACAAGCCTTAAGCCTACACATAAAACCATGAGCTGGCCAAATCTTGAGGTCCTACCCAGATAGTTCCATAACCATGCGGCAGGACACTTGATGATGATGATGATGATGATGATGTGAGTCGTAGGGGGAGTGAGATGGCAGAAACCTCAACTTTTCCCGGGACCAGCACCACGAGGGCGGCGCCAATCCTCTCTCCGTCGCTTCAAATCCATATTCATATTCACTTTTTTTCAACCAATTGATCTTCAAGGGATGGGACCTGGGAAATCAACCGATCTCTTAAACGTTTTTTTTTTTTTTTTACCAAGGCAGCCGCGCAATGCCCTGCTCTTCACGATTTTTCAGCTACCGTGGGATCTTCCGACACGTTTTTCGTCACCTTGCGAAAGACGAGACGTTGAGTTCGTTTTTCCGGTCAGAATGAGGAGAAAAGTCGAGGCCTCTATGGCGAGCGAATCCTGGGACCTCGAGTTATGTTCTTGGCAGGCGAACGTCTGAACCATTCTGCCACTCTTCTCCAACTAAGTTTAATAATAATAACATAATATATGGAAAGCGCAAACAGCTCATAATTATGAAAGCATGCTCGCTGCAAAGAAAAACAAAGGGGGGGGGGGGGGAGGGTGACTTGGGGACTTCTGACGCACAATATTTAAACAATTGTCATGCACTAAAGTTCAGAACGGCTGATGAGTCAACAAATGACGATCATGTTAAACACAACATGAAAATCAGCTATCGTAGAACGTGGAAGACGTGCTTATTCTATTTCATTGAAACGTAGTCGCATTTTATTTGGATAACTTTTTGTCATAGGCATCGTAAGAAATCAAACACTCACACACACACACACACACACACACACACACACAACACACACACACACACACACACACACACACACACACACAAACACACGCATACACATGCACATGCACACACACACACACACACACACACAAATACATACATATACACATGCTCGCCCGCACATGCACACGCACACATACCACAACACAACACACATACAAACACACACACACACAAACACACACATACATACAAAAACACACAACACAACACCACACACACACACACACACACACATACACAAAGGAACACACACACAAAACCACAACACAAACACACACACACACGACACACACAACACACAACACACACACAATACACACACACACGCGCACGCACGCACGCGCGCGCGCGCGCGTGCAACACACAACACGACACAACACGATACAATAAAACACACACACACACACAACACACACACACACACACACACCACACACACAACCACACACACACACACACACACACTCACACAAACCCAAGGCCATTAACCTGACCATTATCAAGTTGTAAAGGCCACTTCATACTATCTTCATGACTGCCGACTTCCAAGGAACACGATCATCTAAGATCAGACCTGCTTCATTCACAGGGATATTCTCGCAAAGCTCATCATCCATCCTTCCGTGAGTTCATAGTCGCACATAGTAAGTTACTGTCACTGTTATTATGGTATAAGGCCCAGCCGACAGCGTAGAACCATATCAGGGCTATAACAGTTTCAAAACATACACAATACTTCCAAAGCCCGGCTGATGTGCAGACCCACATCAGGGCTATTTTCAAAACACACAATATTCCAACAGGAAAAAAAAATAAAGAGAAAATTAAGTACACATATCAATGCATTTGCGCACATAATCTAAGGAGATGACCCTGGCATTGACCACTCCGTCTAATTTATCGCACAGGGGATTAAAAAAACATACCTGATTACAAATCTAAACATAACCAAGGACACTAAAACATACATAAAATCGGACCTAAATTACCTTAAATTGCTTCCGCATATCTCATTTTCCCTAGAGCCAATTATGCCACATAATACATGCATCCAATTATCAATCCTAAGAGAAAGCACGTAAGACTTTTCTGAACACATACAGGTAAATAAACCAATAAGACAGGAAATGATAGGAAGAAATGACAGAAAGCAAAGGAACAAGGCAGAAACAAAGAGAGTGATAGAAAAGAGGAAATTCCTAGAACAGAATTTCCAGAAGGTGGGGGGATACTATTTATACTGAAAGAGCCCCTGGCATCTCCACGGGGTTGGTTGGGGGTTGGTCCATAGTAAGGAAAGAAGAGCCAGTGTCTCAGGGATGCAGCTGGTGTTATGTTTTTACATCTCAAACAGAACTTATCCCTATACTTCATCCCGTTTTCATAGTACCAGTACAGACGTCAGCCAGTCTGAGCCAATGTTTGGTGGTGAATTCTACCCTCGGTAGATGGATGTCAAAATACATCCACACGCACTAGAAAGCTTGTGGCAGAAAGAAAGGGTTAAAAAGCAAGATGTAGAGAATGGGGAGATTTGAGAACGAGAGAGAGAGAGGAGGGAGGGAGTGCGGGTGAGCGAGCGAAGGAGCGAGAGAGAGAGAGAGGGGGGGGGGAGAGAAAGACAGACCGACAGACAGAGAGAAAGAGACAGATAGAGAAAAAGAGACAGACAGACAGACAGATACAGAGACAGAGAGACAGACAGAGACACACACACACACAGAAAGAGAGAGAGAAAGACAGACAGACAGACAGATTGACAGACAGAAAGAGAGAGAGAGGGAGGGAGAGAGAGAAGCAAATTACAATCACAAGAAAACGATTGGGAATAGGCTATTGGCAGCTGATGAAACAAACAATTGGCAATAGAGACACCACGAGAGAGAGAGACAGACAGACAGACAGCCAGACAGCCAGACAGAGGGAGAGAGAGAGAGAGAAAGAGAGAGAGAGAGATAAATTACAATCACAAGAAAACGATTGGGAAAAGGGTAATGGCAGCTGATGAAACAAACAATTAGCAATAGAGACACCAGGAGAGAAAGAGGAGAGAGAGAGAGAGAGAGAGAGAGAGAGAGAGAGAGAGAGAGAGAGAAGAGAGAGAGAGAGAGAGAGAGAGAGAGAGAGAGAGAGAGAGAGAGAGAGAGAGAGAGAGAGCGGGAAGTAAATTACAATCACAAGAAAACGATTGGGAATACGCTAACGGCAGCTGGTGAAACAAACAGTCAGCAATACAGACACCACGAACGACTTCAATAACAGACAAAGAAATAACAGAAAATTAACTCACGACAAAAAAAAAAAAAAAAAAAAAAAAAAAAAACTACCAATATGTGTGGAGTTTGTTCAAGAGGGATTCATCGCGTTCGGACAATTCCATATGCGCTCCGCCCATCAATTATCTGACAAGACTCCCGTAGCCTGTGCAAAACCCTACACGCTGGCAAAGTCTTCATTAAGTTAAGCTGACACCACCACAATGATGGAAACATTAAGACGGGCAGCGAGTAGGCCAGTTTTTAATGTTGCAGACTGAGAATGAATCAGAGATATCAGATCTGGATTCCACGTGGTATCTAAAGAACCAACCAAACAAGAATCTAAACAAATGACTGACGAACAAGAAGAAGAGTGACAGTATTCTTATTCTTATTCTAATTGTTGCTAAAAGCCCAGCCGACTGCGTAACCGTTTCAGTACACACACAGTACTTCAACAGGAAAAAACACACACACAAAAAAAAGGAACAGAAAATTCAGGACACATGCCAATGCATTACCACACATAATAATGGTTCTGACGTACGCCTGCAAATAACTAAATTCGAGGTTCCAGGTTTCGTTTCACATTGAGGTGTCGACTTTTCTCCTCAATTTAACCGGAAAATCGGGCTGAGTGTCTTATTCCTTTGGAAAGGGACGAAAAACGAGCCAGACCCGTGTGCCTTCCGGTCGGCGCACGCTAAAGGTTCCACGGCAGTTGAAAATCGTGAAGAACAGGGCTTTTGATTGGCTGCCCTCGTATTATTTAAACATTGGAGAGAGGTTGATTTCCCGGGTCCCTCCCTTTGAAGGCCAATTCGCCTTCCTGCCTTTCTAAAGTCTTGGTTAAAAATGATGTGGCGCTGCACTAGCACTGCGGCGACGCGCTCTAAATGGGAAGAACATCCCGAGTTTTACATAGCAAATCCACTGTGAGAAAAGAAATTAATATGAAATATGAATATGAATATGAACATGAACATGACTATGACTTAAGTAATTCATAAACAAATTATCGACTTACGCGTGGATGTCTCGTACGTTCCCTTGTACTCTGACGTCATGAACTGCCGTGTCAGAGCGGACTTGCCGGAGCCGGTAGATCCCATCATCAACACTTTGTAGTATGACGGAGTCACGGAGGCCGCATCACTGTGAGGCGGCCCGCTGTCCAGAGAGTTCATACTACGATTCAGGTTCTTCGCCGACGAAGCTTTGGCCACGAGACCGGCCGGAGAAGACCCGCATGACCTTGACCTTGACCCTCACGGTCGATGCTGCCGATGCTGCCGTTGGAAGCGAGGCTGTGCGTGGACCTCTTGAAGGAATCCCCGTGGTTGACGATGCCCTTGGAGGTGGTTTTGAAGGATCGTACCCGGCATAGACCGCCTTCTTTAGGTGCGGGCATCCAGTCGGGGTTGGGCAGGGAGAGGAAGAGCTGGTTGGTGGGCAGGGAGTTGGTGCGGGGTCTCTGGGCGGCCTCAATGTCCAGGGACAGTTTGGGCCGGGGCCGGTTCTTGAAGGAGGAGGAGCGGGAGTGAGGGGCGGAGGCCACATCCCGGATGGGAGACACACGGAGAAAGCGGTCATCATCCGACACTCTCTCCCCCTCCACCAGGATGTCCATGATCACCGTTGCCATGGTCACTGTAAAGTCCTGCAAATGAAGCCTCTGTGATATGTCTGTAAAAGTGTTTGTGTACTCAAACACGCACACACACACACACTGATACACGTTATAACTTATTATACGATCTCGTTGTAGTCTATGAAAAAGACGTTTGTAAACACACATTAATCTCTTCAATATGGTTTATGAATAATCTGTGGCTGTTAATAGTTCTGTAGACTTTAAAACTTTAAAACGTTTCAGCAAATTATCAGACACACTTCCCAGTTTGTAATAGGTTAACACAAAGTTGAAGACAACTTACGGTTTGCGATATGTCTACAAAAGAACTGATGATTCGATCTGAAGACTTTCACTACACGTACACATTCAGAGGCACAGCGTTTTGAATTATCTGACGTCCAGATATCCCGTAACGAATTCTTCTCGTCACATTTATATTACAGTCACTGAATACACGTTGCAGCAACTGGAAAATCTTGGTTTCTGTTGCCACTATTCAGAGTGAGTTTACTGCTGCTTGAGTCAACGAACTCCCAAATGTTTTAATTTCAACTTTGATCACTTGATAACCAAAAATCACAGACACATGGTCTGACCTTCCACTTTAATAATACAATTGTCGAATGTTGATATGTAACCTATACATAACACTATACGTACATACATCATAGCTACGTTGGCAAAGCCATTTCTGTGAAAGGCTCTTCAAAATACATACTGTCTGAGAATGAAGGGAATATTACTAACAAGTCGCAGGAAAGTTAGTCATAAGATCACGGCGAGAATGTACGATCACTGCTGCTAGATTATAGCCGTGATGGCGTTGTTTAGATGACACACGCACGATCAAATGGTTCACTTTAAAGTTTGTAGGTCCGTAAATATCACCGCAAATTTCATTAGAAATTTATTTTTCACGGTGTAAACAAACCACGACAACGAACTTTCTGTGGCAAGAGTTATTATTCAACACTTTTCATTCTTATGAAAAAATGATTCTCTGACGTTCGGTTTGTTTTGAGCTTTGTGTTAAACCGAGCTGATCACCCGATCATAGTTCCACTTCACATCAAATCCCGATGTGCATACTACTCCCCGTGTCTTCCAAGTGTTCGCTATGACAGAATACTTAAACTGCCGCAAAACGACGTCACATACACACATTAATATTTGTTCAGCCTCTCAGCATCTCTACATCTATATATGTACCTCTCTTCTCTTTACAGGCTAAATATGGAAACTATCGATATCACCAATCATAAAACACTTCACACGGAAACACAACGAGGAGGAGGAGGAGAAGGAGAAGGTTAAAAAAACAAAATGAAAATTTAAAAAAATCGCACCAGCTGTTGTTCAGTCCAAGTTCACGGCACCACCACACGCGGTTCGTTGTGAAACACTGCTGCACGAGCAAAGCATTGATCCGTCAGACTCCTCCGACCATGTGTTTCTTTCTGTCTGTCTTTCTCTCTCTCTCTCTCCAACACTGAACACACAACACAGAGCGACGTTGGCTGATGATGCTGGGGCTGGTTGCTCGCTGCTTGCTGCTTGTTGCTGCTGCTGCAATAGCGGGCCGTGGCAGGCCCTTGATGGTTCAGTTAGGGAGGAGGCGTGGGTGAAACGATTGCACAGAGAGAGATATATATACTCAACATGTGTGAGTGAGTGAGTGACACAGAGACGGGCAATGTTATAGGAGTGTTGCCGGGAATAACCCGGGGTACACCCTTTGGGCTTACAGCTGGCGACGGTTATGACGTCTCGCTTCTATTCTGGGATCTGACTGATGACTCTCCAGGCAGGCAACAGATGGAGGGGAACTCTTCTGTAACCGAAAGACAACACAAGTTGTAGTTCTAAGTATGACAAGTTGTGAGGGTGTACCTTTTGACAAGACGTGTACCCACCCCCTCGTATACATTCTTCTCTGTCTGTTTGTCTGTCTGTCTGTCTCTGTCTGTCTGTCTCTGTCTGTCTGTCTCTCTCCACCCCCATGTCTTTCTCTTTCTCTCTTTTCCTCCCTCTCTCCAGTTACCTGTCTCTCCCTTCTATCTCTCTTCCCTGTCTCTTTTTTTCTCTCTCTCCCCATCCCTCCTCTCTCTTCCTCCTCTCTCTCCTTCTCTTTTCATCCTTTTTTCTCTCTCTGTGTCTGTCTCTGACTCTGTCTCTGTCTCTGTCTGTCTGTCTGTCTGTCTCTCTCTGAAACACACACACACGCGAGTGCGCATTCTCACTACAAAAGTACAACTACCCACGCGTTTCGTTTTGTTTCCCCTTTTCCACGTCATTTCATAATATCAAACAGGACGATCATGCCATATTAGAGCTCCTCCATTTCCAACATTTTCTAGCTCAAAACGGGCAAAAATCCAATCACAAGAAGACAGAATATTCTCAAGAAACTAAAGCTTACCCTCTTAGTCTGCTGTCTGCTTTCTTTTCTTTTTTTTCCCTTTGTGTTGAGTTCTTCTACTACTAGAGAAGCAGACAGGCAGGCAGGCAGACAGACAGACAGGCAGGCAGGCAGGCAGACAGCAGCAGAGCAGGACAAGACAGACAGGCAGGCAAGCAGGCAGGCAGGCAGGCAGACAGACAAACAGACAGGCAGGCAAGCAGGCAGGCAGGAGCAGGCAGACAGACAGAAGCAGCAAACAGAGGAGGCAGCAGCAGGCAGGCAGACAGACAGACAGAACAGACAGACAGAAGGCAGGCAGACAGACACAGACAGAAAGTAGCAGGCGGACAGGCAGGCTGGCAGTAGCAGGCAAACAGACAGACTGACAGAAACAGACAGACAGAAACAGAAGACAGACAGACAGACAGACGGAAACTGAGGCAGGCAGACAGGCAGGCGGCAGATGCAGGCAACAGACAGAACTGGACAGAAGACAGACAGACAGACAACAGAGACAGGACAGACAGCAGACAAACGAGACAGACAGACAGGGCAGGCGGCGGCAGGCAGGCAGACGATAGGCAGAAACAGACAGACGACAGAAACAGCATAGACAGAAGCAGAAGACAGACAGGCAGGACAGACAGACAGACAGGCAGGCTCGCAGGCAGGCAGACAACAGAACAGACAGACGAAGACAGAACAGACATACAGGCGACAGGCACAGACAGACAGACAGGAGGCAGACAGGCGGTGGCAGGCAGTGGGCAGCAGAGCAACAGACAAGACAAAACAGACAGGAACAGCGACAGACAGACAAAACTAGGCAGACGAGGAGCTGGCACGCAGCGAAGCAAAACAGCAGGCAGGCAGACAGTCAAGCGATACGAAAACAGGCGGCATCAGATCAGTAGGATACGAATAGCCATCTTCAATTATTTTATTTATTTCACTTTACGTTTATGTCTTACAGCAGAAGATCAAATCAGACACAGCGCTGTGAGTCAGGCACAGAAATAGACGTCCACGCACCGTGTGTGGTGTTACACTTGTGTCATACATGAAACTATGTGCACAATGTGCTGGGAAGAAAGACTGGGGAGGAGGGTGAGGGTGAAGGGGGGCTGGGAGAAAGGAAAAGAAGAGACAGAGAGACAGAGAGAGAGAGAGAAAGAGAGTGCGAGAGCGAGAAAAAGAAAAAGGAACACAAAATGTCATGACCACAGAGAGAGAGAGAGAGAGAGAGAGAGAGAGAGAGAGAGAGAGAGAGAGAGAGAGAGAGAGAGAGAGAGTGCGAGAACAAGAAAAAGAAAAAGAAAAAGAAAAAGAAACAAACAGAAAATGTCATGACCACAGAGAGAGAGAGAGAGAGAGAGAGAGAGAGAGAGAGAGAGAGAGAGAGAGAGAGAGAGAGAGAGAGCAAAGATACCCGAACCATCATAATATTTTTCTTTCCATTCTTACGGTATTACACAAAATTCAGATTGTGTCTTTCTTAATGTCACAGTGACCTTGAAAAAGCGTAAGATATAAAACATTACTTCATCTGAAACAAGAACAATGTTGCACTCCCATGCCAGTGAAAATAGAATGCAAATAATGTGAGGATTGCCCGAGAAAGTGTTATTCATACACCTTGATGGAAAAAAAAAAAAGCAGACTTTAGGAACATTTTTTTTGGTCAGCGAGACTTTGACCTTGACGGCATGACCTCCAAACGCACGTGTTTTTATCTCCTCAACGGATTACTCCTTTGATCAAAAGTTGGTAAAATTCCAAAGATGCCATCAGAAACAACTGAGGAAATCTTCCGAAGAAAATCTTGCAATCACATTTTGGTCCTTTGCTTTTTGTCATTTCTTCCTATCATTTTCTGCTTTGCTGATCCATTCACCTGTGTATGTGTTCGGTGTAAAGTCATACATACTTTCTCTCAGGATTGATAATTTGGTACATGTATAAAGTGCGTTTTTGGCTCAAGGGAAATGAGATATGCGAAACAATTTTTGCTAATGTAGGCCTTTTTTATGTACACGTTTTGGGGGCTGCCCAGTTTGTCACAGGCCCAGTTTGTCACAGGCCCAGTTTGTCACAGTGGGTAGACTACTTGCTACCTCCATGCTACCCTACCCTATCTTCGGCCTGCACCAAGTGTAGGCTTGGGCGGGTTCGAAACCGGGTTCGAATTGGTGGTGT
>JAPXFY010000014.1:46302167-46309667 GCA_030674185.1 Monoplex corrugatus | reverse complement strand
TTTTCTTGTTCTTCTGGTTCCTTTTGCTTGGACGGGGCAGTCGCACTTAGTTTGGATCATGAGACAAGCCTGAAGTCTGCACATACGCCCTGTGCGTTCACAACCTCTTGAGGCTTCCACCTAACGTATAGGTTATGTATCTTGTGTTTGCATTAATTTGTTATTGGAACAATACACAGGGCAGAATTATTTGTAGTAAAATGTATATCTGAATCTCTAATGTTAAATCAAAACAAAACAAAGTAAATAAAAAGAAAAACGAAACAAAACAAAACAACAAAAATATGTCTGGAAACAGAAGAAAACGCAGCCAGTCTCCAAGTATGTACTTACCTCACCAACGTCCTGTATAATTATGTCACAGAAATATCCCCCTCCCCTTTCCCAATCCCGCCGATCCAATCAATCTGATAATGACTGCAACTATGCATTACAAATATCACATTAAAAAGAAGATCATAACAATGGTTTTACCGTCTTAACGTTAACTGTATTTTTCCTTGTTCCTTTCTAAAATGTTAACTTTTATCTGTTAAAACAAGGAAACACATCATGGAGTATTCGTACTTAAACGCCTTACCTCACAAATCCTGTCTTTTCAGCCCGCCCCCCCCCCCCCCCACCGCTGTGTTCTTTTACCCATTAAACGTAAGCTCGTATCACGTCGCTATGACTCATATGATGCATGATGAGTCAAGTCTATTTTAGACTGGTTTGTTCGTCATTCTCTCTCCATGGACAATGATGTAGGCTAAAAACGAATCGAAGGATTCGATAGCATGTTTGTGAACACATCCAGATCAGATCTGAGTTTATGTACTGTGGAGCTGCCTCTAGTCATTGACAAAGAAGTCATAATACAAGTAACGGCTCGATTTTCTTTCTCTCTTACCATTCCCCAGTTTATCAACGGCACTTTCGAAAGTCATATGATATCTTAAGTTCAATATAGATAGTATCCCCACCTTCTGGAAATTTTGTGCTAGGAACTTTCTCTTTTCTGTCACTCTTTCTATTTCTGCTTTGTTCCTTTGCTTTCTGTCATTTCTACCTATCATTTTACTGCCTTGCTGGTCCATTCACCTTTATGTTCGATAATGTCTTACGTACTTTCTGTTAGGATTGATAATTGGGTACATGTATTAAGTGCATTTTTGGCTCTTGGGAGATGAGATAATTATGCGGAAGCAATTCTAGGTAATTTATGTATGTTTTTTATATGTTTTGATGTCCTTAGGATACTTATATTTGTATTCAGGTCTGTTTTCTAAATCCCCTGTGCGATGAATTGGACGCAGTGGTCAACGCCAGGGGCATGTCCTTAGATTATGTGCGCGAATGTATTGGTATTCTTTTCTTTTCTTTTCTTTTTTCTTTTCCTGCTGAAATTTTGCACGTTTCGAAGCGGTTATAGACCTGATATGGCTCTACGCAGTCGGCTGGGCTTTAAACAGTAACAATAACAATAACAGTCTCAGCCAGCAACACAAAACCGGGCTGTTTGCTGCCAGTCTTTATGCCCAAAACATTCTGATGAAGTCACCTTATTGTTTCACAGGTCCTAAGCATACAAACTTTTATTTTACTCATAAACCAGTTTCATGTTGTGAGGGCACAACCTTCATTTTTTTGAAAAGGGAAAAACTGAAGACAACAAGCGTCTTATGTATGACACAGATTTACACGTGGGTATGTATGTAACAGGATTATGTTGAATGTATTCATGTATGTGTAACAGGATTATGTTGAATGTATTCATGTATGTAACAGGAATATGTTGAATGTATTCATGTATGCAACAGGATTATGTTGAATGTATTCATGTATGTAACAGGATTATGTTGAATGTATTCATGTATGTAACAGGATTATGTTGAATGTATTATGTATGTAACAGGATTATGTTGAATGTATTTATGTATGCAACAGGATTATTTTGAATGTATGACTTTTGCTAAATAAAACAGCTTTTGTCGACTAATTAGAAAATTGAAGAAACAAATTGAATTAAAACAACTTTTAAACAAATTCTTTGAACAGATGTACAGAAGATAATGAATCAAGTAGGTTTAGTAACTACGTTATGTATTGTGGACAATGTTCACATAAAGGCTTTATCTACACCATTCAGTGATGTCTGATGTGAAACGCTACTGCTCTGCTTTGTGACATTTGGCGATATTGTGACGGGAATGTACCTTAAAGCTAGGGTTAGGGTTAGGATCATTATATGCTAGCATAACCTATGCAAGGAATGTTCTTTAAAGGTTAGTTGTAGTGATACAATTATCATACGCTAGCTTATGTAAGCAATGTTCTTTAAGGCTAGGGTTAGTGTTACGATTATCATACGCTAGCATATGTAAGGAATGTTCTTATGTTACGAATGTTCTTTAAGGTCAGGGTTAGTGTTACGATTATCATACGCTAGCATATGTAAGGAATGTTCTTTCAGGCTGGAGTTAGTGTTCCAATTATCATAAGTCAGGATAAGCAAGAAATGTTCCTTAGGCTAGGGGTGGTGTTAGGATTGAAATCAGCATCAGCAAAGGATTTTCTTAAGGTTAGGGTCAGTGTTAGTTTCAGGTTCAGTTTCGATTTATCAAGATGACGTATCCACGCTCAGAATGAATTCCATATGCACTAACATCACAGGAACCATGTGACGGAGAAGATCCAAAATAATCACGGCACAAGCTTAAGCCTGCACATAAACCCACGAGCTGGCCGAGTCCTGAAGTCCTAGCTAGATAGTTCTATAACTCTGGGGTCGTAGGGGAGTGAGGTGGCAAAGATCTCAACTTTTCCTGGGGCCAGCCCCACGAGGGCGGCGCCCATCCCTTCTCTCCCGTTTCAAATTCATATTCATATTCACATTTTTTTTACCAAGACTTCAGAAAGACAAGAAGGCTAATTGGTCTTCAAGGGATGCGACTGAGAAATCAACCACCTCTCCAATGTTTTTTACCAAGGCAGCCGGGCAGTGCCCCGCTCTTCACGATTTTCTACTGCCGTGGGATCTTTAACGTGCGCAGCCAGAGGGCACACGGGTCCGGCTCGTTTCTCGTCCGCTTCCGAAGGACTAGACATTCAGTTTGATTTTCCGGTCAAATTGAGGAGAAAAGTCGAGGCATCTACGGAAGCGAATCCTGGAACCTCGAGTTTACTTATTGGCAGGCTAAAGTCTGAACCATTCTGCCACCCTTCTCCCTGTGTTAAGATTAACACAGGCCGGCCTGTGCAAGAAATTTTCTTCGAGCTCAAGGTTAGTGTTAGGATTATTGTACACCAGCCAAGCAATCATATGTAAGGAATTTTGTTTCAGGCTTGAGTGCGTAGACCGGTCAAACCATCATACGCGAATGAAACACCAGAGAAGTCCTTGCCGTTTTTTCCATCCAGTTTTTGTGTATTTGTTCATTGTATGTTTTGTATTCGTCATTTGGCCAACTATTTGCGTCTGTCTTTGTTTTGTGTATTAACTACGTGTTCTAATTCTATTTTCGTTTGTTTGCGGTTTCTGTTTGCATGAATACTAGACTAGCAGCCACTTTTTAGATGTTGTTGTAACTATCTTTGGGTCTCTTTGTTTCTAATCTTGTCTCTTTTTTTCTTGAAAGCAGCTATTTTGAGACATCTCATCTCACAGGTTGTGATTTTTCTCTCAAGGATTTTATTTAAAGTCTAATGGGTCTGGCACTAGTGAGTCTTTATAGTGGGTATAAACGATTATATTTATCAACATGGCTTTTTTTTTTCCAAAGAGGTGCTTTGGTGTTTTGAATACTCATTACCATGTGAAAATGACTAACCTCCGTTCAAGTAATATTCATAGACATCTTGAACCAGACATTTGCTTTTGATTAATGTGATGCAGAATAGGGCACACTGTAATAATTTGTTGTGGTGGTGTTGGTGTTTTGTCTGGAGTGGTGGATGTGATGGGGAGTTAGGATGACGGAGACAACCAATCGTATTGGTGGACAGATGGGCGCTGTGTGTCTGTATTATTCAGTGGAGGTGAGGGGGGGGGGGGGGTCCATGATGTGGCTATGTGGGACGTTGGCACGGTCAGTTCGTGCTGGTGAACCGGATACGTTTTCATACATCTTTAAAGGATTGCTTTTAAAACATTGCAGATGGAAATGTACATTTCACCATAATGTAGCCTTTGTTGTTTCAATGACACACTGATACAAGGGTAGACATAAAACCTATATGCTAGGTAGGAATCAAAGACATTGCCAGCGCATAAAAACTTATGTGCAAGCTTAGTAGGACTTAGGCCATGATCATGTCTGGATCTTCTCCTTCACACGACATGAATGGCGTCAGTGAATAGGGACATTATTCCACACACACACACACACACACACCACACACACACACACACACACACACACACACACACACACACACACACAACACACACACACACATACACACTCAAGTTCAGTTGCCATATGGACAGGCTCGCACACACCCACGCACACACACCCATGCACGCCCCCCCCCACCCCCCCACCCCCACATACCCAATCAATTTGCCATACAGACGCTCTCTTGAAAAAACTAAAACTAAAACTGGTACAGAATGATGTCTTTACATTGGTACAAACCCACATAGAAATAAACCATTCATTCACACTACACGATTACCTATAAAAAGAGACTTGTGATGACAAAAGCCATAGATGTAAATATCCGTGGCAAAACCCTTTCTGTTATTTTATACTTGCAGACGTTAAGTCCAGTTCAGTTATTCTTATAGGTTTTTGTTTGCTTTGTTTTATTTAGTCTTAATAGATGAATGAAAGTGCACAGAACGAGTTCTAACAACCCAGAAACCAGATAGCTAAAGTGACAGAAAAAGCTGGAGGAAAAGAGAAGCACCAGGCAGACCCAGGGAGAAAATATTGGACGGACTTGCAAGGTGGCTGATGACAGAGAGGGTGGGTGGGAGATGTACTTGCAGCGACAAAGGATAGATTCTGTGTGGAGGGGGCTATGATCGCCAACGCCATGCGGCAGGGCACTTGATGATGAGATGACGATGATGGTGATGATGATGATGATGATGATGATGATGATGGTGATGATGATGAAAAGTGACAGGCTCAGTAATCAAGTGGCCAAGACGTCAGTCAGACTTCCAATCGGAAGGTCTGAGGTTCGATCCTGCCTGAGTACCATACCTCCCACCCGGTGGGTAAAAGGGAAAGGAAGGGGGGGGGGGGCAGTTTTTCAGATTATGGGGGTCAACATATCTGCAGATCTATTAGTGCCTAAACCCCCTTCGAGTATTACGCATGTGGAACGTCGAATGGATATGCACATTAACCCTTTGACTCCTGCACCCATCCACCAGCATCCTGCATTGTCAACCATGCCAGCAAAGCAAAAACTTAACCCTTTGACTCCCTCACCCTATCCACGAGTTTCCTGCAGGAAGCTGGTGGATAGGATGAAGAAGTCAAAGGTTAAGTTTTTGCAGTTAATGGGTAGGGTGCGGGAGTCAAAGGGTTAAAGCTCTCTTGTAAGTGAAGTCAATGTCCGGTGACTTTCAGAACCATTGAAACACCCAGCATCATCGCCCACCGTAAACGGGAGCATGGAGACTGTGTGTGCAGCACCAAACTGTTGGAACTGTGTGGGCAAAACAGCGCATCGGAGAAAAATCGGAACGATGAAAACAAATCGATTGATCTTTCCCCAAACCCACGAATGGAAAGTGTGTCAGTGCTGACAGATCATATGCATGCGCGCCTGAGCCCCTGCGTGTGCGCGCGCCACACACACACACACACACACGTATTCAAGTTGCTGTACGGACATACACACACGCTCGCACAGACACACCGACCGACACACAAACATTCTCTCTCTTTCTCACTCACTCACTCATACACACACACACATACACACACACACACACACACACACACACACACACACACACACACGCACACACACACACACACACACACACACATACACTCTCAAGTTAAACTGCCATACGGACACACACACGCTCACGCGCGCGCGCGCGCACACACACAACACACACACACACACACACACACACACACGCACACATACACACTCAAGTTCAGTTGCCATATGGACACGCTCGCACACACCCACGCACACACACCCACGCACGCTCCCTCGTCCCCCTCTCCCCCCCCCCCACACTCACACAATACCCAATCAATTTGCCATACAGGATATCACCAAGTCTCAGTACACAATCCATCCATCCTACCTACACAGGAACTCGCACAAACAACCAGCTTCATGGATCAGCAAACTTGCCAAACAGTTCTGTTCTTTCAGACATTGACAGCTGCGTTCACCTTTAGTCCGCAGACAATGGCCACAAAGCCGGAGAGGCGGGGATAGGAGTAGGGCCGGGAGTGAGAGGGGAAGCGGCAGGGGTGGGGGTAAGGGTAGAGGGAGCCGGGGTGGAAGGGGTTAGAAAGGAAAGGGGGGGGGGGGAGGAGAGTGTGAATGCAGTGTTGTGAAGGCTCCAACAGTTAATGGTCTGTGATACGTCGTTATCACTGTGATCGATGCGATCAACTCCGTGCCAATTACAGCGCGCCTGCCACCCAGCCAGCGGTGGTGGTGGTGGTGTGTGATGGTGTGATTATGGTATTGATTGGTGTAGTGAGTTAACCCTTTTGCCTCCCGCATCCCTGTCCACTGGCAATCCTGCATGGTCGACCATGCTAACAAGGCAAACAACAACTCTTTGACTCCCTCACCCTATCCACCAGCTTCCTGCATTTCATCCTTTGACTCTCTTACCCTATCCACCAGCTTCTGCACTTCATCCTTTTATTTCTCACCATATCCACAAGTTTTTGCACTTATCCTTGATTCCTCACCATATCCACATTTCTCACTTTACCTTGATTTTCCTATCCACCGTTTCACACTTCATCTTTGATTCCTCACCATAGCCACAGTTTCCTGCACTTTATCCTTTGATTTCCTCACCATATCACCATTCCTGCACTTTATCTTTGATTCCTCACCATATCCCCAGTTCCTGCACTTTATCCTTTGATTTCCTCACCATATCCACCAGTTTCCAACACTTCATCCTTTTATTTCCTCACCATATCCACCAGTTTCCTGCACTTTATCCTTTGATTTCCTCACCATATCCACCAGTTTCCTGCACTTTATCCTTTGATTTCCTCACCATATCCACCAGTTTCCTGCACTTCATCCTTTTATTTCCTCACCATATCCACCAGTTTCCTGCACTTTATTTCCTTTGATTTCCTCACTATATCCACCAGTTTCCTGCACTTTATCCTTTGATTTCCTCACATATCCACCAGTTTCCTGCACTTTATCCTTTGATTTCCTCACCATATCCACCAGTTTCCTGCACTTTATCCTTTGATTTCCTCACCATATCCACCAGTTCCTGAACTTTATCTTTGATTTCCTCACAATATCACAGTTTCCAACACTTCACCTTTGATT
>JAPXFY010000014.1:46297167-46299667 GCA_030674185.1 Monoplex corrugatus | reverse complement strand
TCCCCTACTTCCCTGGGATGGTTATCCCCGTCGGCCATATCACCTGAGGTGGATGCTGACGTAAAAACTGAACCAAATCAATACAATCAATCAAAATCATGGTGTGCATAGCAGTGTTAGGTGTTTCAGGGCTTTCCACAAACATCCTCCACGTCTAATGCTAACAAGATAATGTGACCTGTGTGATCTGTGGTCAGAATAGAAGGACGACCACACTGATTACCACTGACAAACACGCTAATCAGTAGAAGAGCTTCGTGGAGTAGTGTGCTGTCAGGGATACACTGGCTCCATAGTAAGTCATGGCACTGCCAGGGTTTGTCATCCATAGAATGCAACTACTTGGCTAATACAGTCACACTGACAGCTTTTCACATGAAACATAAGGGAGACAATGTATAATCCTATCGTTTACAACAACTGATTAACTGACACTCAACCACATGGTCGCAAAAGAAGGGAGATCATATTAAGGTTATAGGAAATGAATGGGTTCCAGAATCACATGTTCATTAAGTGAAGGGAGGTAATTTCAAGGTTATATGCAAAATGAACGGGTCACACAATAACATGTTGATGTTGACTAAGTGAAGGGAGGTAAGGTCATTTTAAGGTTATATGCAAAATGAACGGGTGACAAGAATCACATGATATATTCAGGCATCAAAATAGTGAGCAATATGGTATATAGGTGTGTCCACAGTCTCAAAAGGAAACGCAGAAAACACTAATTTTGTAAAAACAAAGAAAGAAAGAAAGAAAGAAAGAAAGAAGGAAAGAAAAAAAGAAAAAGAAAGAAACAAAATAAAACGAGAAAACAACTACTACTATCGCTACTACTTGAAAATGAAACAAACAATGCAGTTGTACTTCTCAAATGATTGAAGCCCACTGATACGGTAAGATAAGATCATCGACTAATAATAAAATTCATTTTTTCTATCAGACCCGCTAAACACAGATAAAGAAAGAATTAATTCAGTAAAAAAAAACAAAACAAAACCAAAAAACAAAATGCAGGCAACATGATAATGTGGCGCCACACAAGAAAGTTCTATTGAATCTCTTCTGATTCATAAAAATAGTAGTTGCAGTAGTACCGGTGTAGCAGCAGCAGCAGCAGCGCGGCGGCAGCAACAGTAGCAGTAGCAACAGCTGTAGTAGAAGTCGTTTTAGCAGAAATAGTAGAAGCAGCGCAGCAGTAGTAACAGTAGTAGAAGTAGTACAACTCTTAGTAGTAGAAGTGGTAGTAGTAGAAGTAATAGTTATTATAATGATAATAATAATTCATAATTATAGTGATGATAATGATATATGAATATAAATGTATAAACAAAAATACGAATGAATAAATAATAAACAAGTAAATAAATAAATGAATAAATTTGCGAATTCTGACAGTGGTGTTAACACAGCTGATTGGAATCCTAATGGACTGATGGAAACCACAGTGATTTTTTATAGAGCTTTAAGAGACAAGCAAGACTGCAAGCCGTGAAACACAAATTAATATTCATTGATTGTTTGCAATTGGTGGTCATAAGATTGTTCATAATTGGTGTTCATCATTTCCATAGGAGGGTGGCCACATCTAATGGCAGAGTGATCATGTTAGGCAAGAAACATTTCCTATTGTCTACAAACGTCCCTATAACGTGACTGAAACCAGTTGTACATTAGGTAGAATGAAAAGCACCTCTCTGTCACTTCAAAGGTCAGGGTCGATGTGACTTACTCGCATCATCGGACATTTTAACTGGAGTGACCAGTATGACATTTTATCACTGTGGATTGCATGTGCCATGGCTGGTGACCTTTGACGTGATGTCTCTTAGACGGGGACACAAAATGTCAGGTTTTTCTCTATGGTCAGTCTGTTCAGAATATTTTGAGCTGTCAGTGAAGAGATTTGCCTTCAGAGCAACCCCCCCCCCCCCGCTTATCTGGGCCACATCCTTATTTATCTATAGACATTTTGATTTACTAAACTGTCACAACGGACATGATAGTTGAGTGGTCAGGACAATAGTCTTTCCTTGTTGTTAAGGTCTGAGTTTGATCTTACAGTGGTAGCTATCGGTGGATAAAGAGGGAAGAGTTTTCATGTTTCACAGGTTGGCAGTTTTCATGTGCAGATCTGCTAATACCCTGAATCCCCCTTCTTATGTGCACGGCACAAAACATGAAAGAAGCATGTTAAAGATCCTGTAAACCATGTCAGTGTTCGCTAGCTTATGGAATTACGAAATCACCCAGAATGTACATCCTCAAAAATAAAGTATTATTGTCTTAGCAACTGAATAAAAAACAACAACAAACAAACAAACAAAAAACGACAGACATGTAAATGCCCTCTGGTTTATTGGAGTGCAAATGGTAGTTGCAGGCCAGGAACGAAAACAAATGAATAAATAAACAAATAAATAAATAAATGAATGAATAAACAAATAAATAAAAAAAAAATCAAAACAACAAAACAACAGCTGTCACAAGTTTTTCT
>JAPXFY010000014.1:46282167-46289667 GCA_030674185.1 Monoplex corrugatus | reverse complement strand
ACTCTAGCACTAGTGAACAAAACGACCATTATGAACCTTTTCCCGTAATATAAATGCAACTTTCATTGTTTTTATAGAATACAATTGTATCGAGCACTCGGAATCCCTTCGGAATGGCAGCGTAAGTTTTGAAAAGATAAACATACGGGATTTTCAGACATTAGGGAATGCCAAAATCAGTAAATTTAAAGCATAATCATTTTTTGTGGACATTTCTCTCTCTCTCCCTCTCTGTCTGTCTATCTATCTATCTATCTATCTGTCTATCTATCTATCTATCTATCTATTTATCTATCTATCTATCTATCTATCTATCTATCTATTTATCTATCCATCTATCTATCTATCTATCTATCTATCTATCTATCCATCTATCTATCTATCTATCTATCTATCTATCTATCTATCTATCTATCTATTTATCTATCTATCTACCTGTCAGTCAGTCTGTCTGTCTATCTATCTATCTATCCATCCATGTATCTATCTATCTATCTATCTATCTGTCTGTCTGTCTGTCTGTCTATCTATCTATTATCTATCTATCTATCTATCTATCTATCTATCTTAATGTGTTTATTAGAAACATGGAAATGTGTTTATTTACTTATTTTTTCCATTTATTTATTCATTTGTTTGTTGAGAGTTCCATGGACGGCAAAGAAAACAAGCGAGACAGTCTTGATGGAGGTAGACAGACATAAGTAGATCACTCATAAGGAAGATTAGGAAAAGACAGGCAACATTTATAGGCCATTTTATGAGGAAAGGGGATTTGGAGCACCTAGTCACAACGGGAAAGCTGGAGGGAAAGAGAGCACCAGATAGACCCAGGGAGAAAATACTAGACGGACTTGCAGAGTGGCTGAAGACGGAGAGGGTGGAGGAGATGCTTGAGGCAACAAGAGATAGAGACATATGGAAGTCCATGATCGCCAACGTCGTGCGGCAGGGCACCTAATGATAATGATGATGATTCGATGTTAGGTTAGACACCTTTATCGGCCAAGGTCGTCAAATATACACTTAGTAAATATTGTGCTTAGAAGCAACTTCTGTATTTTCCATGTATATTAGATAAAAATCATGGTTAGAGCTTAGGATTCTGTGATGAAACGAAATTCAGGTTCAGGTTCATATAGCTTATAGCCCAGCCAATTACTACAGCCATATCAGGGCTAACATCACGTTAAAAACGACACCCAGGTTAAAACTGACAACAGTTAAAAACCATGTTCACCGTTATCCTTGCGAGTCTAAAATACGTTTAATGAATAACATGCTCATAGGTAAAATCATATCAGGTGAAATCTATTCATCTCTTAAAACGCAATTAATATAAAGTCGTAATGTACATATATTATAAACAAAGACGTTCTTCTAATTTAAATATGTAGAATCGTTAATGGGGGAAAACCCGGCACAAAAGTAATGCAATCACATACACACGGGATTAACCAGTCACAAATAACGACACATGACCTGCTTAAAAATTGCCCCAACACGAACCGGTGATAAACAAAGGCATCAAAACTGAGCCACACAGAAACAGGCACACAGAACTCTACCAGTCATTAACAAACGCACGAAACAGAACCACTTACAAACAGGCCATGGCTTGAAAAAATCTGCTGGACTGTTTATCCACGGTGCACGGTGGAAATAGCGATATCAAAGAGGGGGGGGGGGGGGGGGGGGGAGAGAGAGAGAGAGAGAGTGAGAGTGAGAGAGAAAGAGAGTGAGAGAGAGAGAGAGAGAGTGAGAGAGATGAGAGAGAGAGACAATGCATGCACTACCTCTGTCCATCTAATTTCATCATCTTAGAATTATATAAAAGATAAATAGCAAGATTCCCTGTACTCTCCCACAAAGCTTTGTGGTAAAAAACTCTGATCTCAAAAACAAACAAACAAAAAAACAACAACAAAACAAAACAAAAGAAAACAAAACAAAACAACACACACACAACACACACAAAAAAAAACAACCAGACTGACGATGAACGACCTTCGTCCCTAATTGCAGAGTGTGACCAATGTGAATTGGGGTCAGGGCAGAGAGAAGGCCACACCGATTACCACCGACAACAGCTTATCAGTAGGAGAGTTGTTGTTGTTGTTATTTTGCTTAACCCTTTCACTCCCGCACCCTGTCCACCATCATCCTGCATTGCCAACCATGCTAGTAAAAGCAAAAACTTAACCCTTTGATTCCTTCACCCATCCACCAGCTTCCTGCAGGAAAGTGGTGGATGGGGTGAGGGAATCAAAGGGTTTAAGTTTTACAGTTTGTGGGAGTCAAAGGTTATCAGGGCTATAACCGTTTCAAAATGTACACAATACTTCAACAGGGAAAAAAGAAGGAAATAAAATGAGGTACACATATCAATATGCAATGCATTCGCGCAAATAATCTAAGGAGATGCCCCTGGAGTTGACCACTCCGTCCAATTTATCCACAGGGATTTAAAAAACCTTAAGACAAAATTTAAAACATAACAAAGACACTAAAGCATATATAAAAACAGGCGTAAATTACCAAAAATTGCTTTCATATATCTCATTTCCCTAGAGCCAAAAATATACTTAATACATGTACCCAATTATCAATCGTAAGAGAAAGTATGTACAATTGTTTCGAACACACACAGGTGAACGGACCAGCAAGGCAGACAAATGATAGGAAGAAATGACAGAAAACAAAGGAGCAAGGCAGAAACAAAGAGAGAGAGAGAGAGACAGAAGAGAAAATTTCTAACACAGAATTTCCAGAAGGTGGGTATACTATTTATATTGAAAAAGCCCCCGAAATCCCCACAGGGGGAATAGAAGAGTTGCATGGAGTGATGAATGGACATGATGATATGATCAGCGCCATGGATTATCAATGAACTATGAGATCGTGGATCCAAGTTTTTTTGTTTGTTTGTTTGTTTTTCCGATTTAGACAGGCATTTGTTTGCGAATCTTAGAACCTTTGCACGATCAGATGACGCAATCAAATATCTTACAGAACTCAACAACCCTGTCACTTTTGTTTGATTTTCTTGTTTCTCACCTACCACGGATAAACAGAGGAGCACTCACTCATTTTCAAGCCTAGAAACTGACCGTGATCCAGGCTTAACCCTTTGACTCCCGCACCTTGTCCACCAGCATCCTGCATTATGAACGATGCTGACAAAGCAAAAGCTTAACCTTTTGAGAGAGTCAAAAGGTTAAGTTTTTGCAGTTGGTGGATAGTGTGCGGTAGTCAAAGGGTTAAACCACTGGTTCTTTGGTCAGATAGAGCAAGCATTTGTACAAATTTGCCAGCCCAGCCCAAGGGACACCAAGGGACACCAAGGACACCATGGCAACACGGCCTCAACAACCGACTGTTTTGAAATAT
Source organism: Monoplex corrugatus (assembly GCA_030674185.1). Lineage (NCBI taxonomy): Eukaryota > Metazoa > Mollusca > Gastropoda > Littorinimorpha > Ranellidae > Monoplex > Monoplex corrugatus. The sequence continues at coordinate 46,286,277 of JAPXFY010000014.1, read as the reverse complement.
TTTTTGAGAGGTCTTCTAGTTCAGACACAAAGTAAGGTCGTGGATACAAGCTTGTCGCATGGTTCAAACCTTAATGAATGGAACTCAGATTTGAATGTGTTACGGACTCTTCGGGAAGACTTGCCACCACACTGTAGAGTCTCATCTACTGAACGGATGCATCATTGAGTGTGTTGTTTAAATTTCTTGGACCACTTCAACAGGCATCAGCATCTCTCAGGTTTGGTTGACAGCAGGGTATATCATAAAAATAAGCATAGCCTACAGGAAAGCCGGAGGGAAAGGGAACACCAGGTAGACCCAGGGAGAAAATATTGGACGGACTTGCAGGGTGGCTGAGGACAGAGAGGGTGGAAGATGTGCTTGCTGCAACAAGGGATAGATACATGTAGGGCCATGATCGCCAACGCCATGCGGCAGGGGCACATGATGATGATGAAGCATAGTCTGTCGTGCAGTCTCCGTCTAAAAATGGAATCAGTTAAGTATTACTACTATCATCCCATTTACTCTCTCAAAGCACTGTGAAAAAAGTATCGCCAATTCTGTAACCCTTCGTGCTCAAATCACATGAGGACCTTAGTTTCGGTGGGTTTGGAGGCGTGTTGGAGAGTCGAAATGAGCGATGTGGAAATATAGTAACAAGGAGGGTACGCTGCTGTCATGGACACCCTGCAAAAAGTAAGTGAAGGTATTATAAATATTTCACTGATCTCTAATGCACAACATTAGTTTTTCGACCGTAGAAAATGTAAAATACACTCAGCCCCTTTGATTGTTCATCATTATGTTTTTATGATAAAAAATTATCATAAAGAGATAAATACATAAATAAATAAACAAATAAGCCAATAAACCAACATACAAATGAATAAATGAATAAATAAACCATAGTCCATATTGCTTATAGCCCAGCCGACTACTAGAGCCCCAAAAAGAAAGACAGAAACAAATAAATAAATAAAGAAACAAACAAATAAATAAATAAATAGATAAATAATAAAATAAATAAATAAATATAAATAAATAAATAAATAAATGAATAAATAAAGGATGATATCCAGTCAGCGCAACAGTGCAAATGGCAGGGAGACCACTTAATGGGAATTATGTCTGTGCAGATCTGTATCGGACACAATGTGCGCGGCTGCTGTGTAAATACACACAAGGCCACCACAATGATGAAGGTAATGGTGATGAAGATTGTTTGCCTGCTGTTACCCCCTGGGGATTGGAACCGGGAGAAAAATCAATGCACGCTTGAAAACTTAGGAAGATAACCGCATTTAGCCTGATATCACAAACAACATCAATAACAACACAAAAACGGCGACGACTACAAACAACAAAACAATAATGATGATGTTGATGCTGATGCTGATGCTGATGATGCTGATGATGATGATGATGATGATGATGGTGATGGTGATGGTGATGGTGATGCTGATAATGATAATGCTGATGCTAGTGATGATGATGATGGCGACGACGGCGACGACGACGACGACGACGTATGATGATGATGAGGAGGAGGAGAAAGACAACGATATCGATGATGACGACGGCGATGATGATGAAAAAGAAGAAGAAAAAGAAGAGAGAGGAGAGAAGAAGAAGAGAAGAAGAAGAAGAAGAAGAAGAAGAAGAAGAAGAAGAAGAAGAAGAAGAAGAAGAGAAGAAAGAGAAGAGAAGAAGAAGAAGAAGAAGAAGAAAAGAAGAAGAGAAGAGAAGAAGAAGAAGAAGAAGAGATGATAATGATGATGATAGATGATTGACGACGACGACGATGATGACGACGACGACGACGATGATGATTATGATGCTACTGCTGCTGTGTGATGATGAGAAGAAGAAGAATATGATGATAATAATAATGTGATGCCACTGATGATGATGATGATGATGACGACGACGACGACTACGATGATGAAAAATGATGATGATAATAATCGTGTCGTTGATGATGATGATGATGTATGATGTTGATGATGATGATGATGACAATGATGATGATGATAACAACTTGCACAGCGGTTCATCTCACAAAGAGCCCAATGCGCTTCACACAAGCGTGAGACGAAGGCAGACACACGTTAGGCAAATACTGGACAGCTCTCACTGTTATGGTGACAACAGATGAACGGTGATGATACAACGGCAAAGAAGTATCATCATCAAATATCCTTTTCATTTGTCGATTGTTTAAAAAATAAGGAAAAAAAGAAAGAAAGAAATGAAATTGAATGGACAGAGAGAAGAGAAATTAACAGTAAAAAAACTAGAAGAGTGAGAGGGGGAGAGAGAAAGAGAAAAACGAGAGAGGGGCGAGACGGAGAAAAGAGAGCGGAGAGAGAGAGGGGGGACAGGGGAACAGACAGACAGACAGAAAAGAGAGAGAGAGAGAGACCGAGCGAGAGAGAGAGGAAACAGAGAGAGAGAGAGAGAAGAGAGAGAGAGAGAGAAGAGAAGAGGAGAGAGAGAGACAGAGAGAGACAGAGAGAGAGAGACAGAGAGAGAGAGAGAGACAGACAGACAGAGAGAAAGAGAGAAAGATAGAGAGAGAGAGATAGAGAGAGTGAAGGGGAGAGAGAGAGAGAGAGAGAGAGAGATGTGTGTGTGTGTGTGTGTGTGTGTGTGTGTGTGTTGTGTGTGAGGGAAAGAGAGAGACACAGACAGACAGAGAGAGTATAGGGAGAAGAGAGAGAAGAGACTGCGATGACAGAGACCTACAGGCTTAGAGGAGTGAGAAAACGTTTTATTACTCGAGGATAGTAACTTTAGGTCGTAGTGGACCAGTCTTAAAGCAAGGCAATACTATTACACTCATATGATACATAAAGATATTTATAGCGAAATTTATCATTAAAATCAAAGAAAGATATCACTTCAGATGTATGATGTAGATGTATTGTGTGTGTGTGTGGTGGGGTGTGTGTGTGTGTGGTGTGTGTGTGTGTGTGTGTTGTAATGTGTGTTGTGTGTGCGTGCGCGCATGCGTGTGTGTATCTGTGGAAAAAGCAGAGAGAGAGAGAGAGAGCAGGAGAAAGGGAGTGAGGGAGAGAGAGAGAGACAGAGACAGAGAGGCAGAGAGACAGAGAAAAAGAGACAGAGACTAGAGAGAGACAGAAGACAGACAGAACCAGAGAGACAGAAACAGAGACAAAGACAGAGAGAGACAAGAGACAGAACAGAAACACAGACAGGAAACAGAGACAGACAGGAAACAGAGAGACATGAAAACAGAGACGAGACAGACAGACAGACAGACAGACACGACACGACAGACACGACACCACACACACACACACACACACACACACACACACACACACACACACACACAGAGACCTTTCCAATGATGCACAATTCTTTGACATGGTGTGAACGGCTGGCATGCCTTGGCAACCTCCAGAACTATGTCGGCTGGAGGCTTGTGCTCCTGGCAAGTCGAACAAGTTATTATTTAAGGTAAGGTAAAGGTAAGGTAAGGTAAGTAAGGTAAGGTAAGGTAAGAGTAAGGTAAGGTAAGGTAAGGTAAGGTAAGATAAGTAAGGAAGGTAAGGTAAGGTAAGGTGAAGTAAGAAAGGAAGGCAAGGTAAGGTAAGGTAAGGATAAGGCAAGGCAAGGTAAGGTAAGGTAAGTAAGCAAGGCAAGGCAAGGAAGGCAAGGCAAGGTAAGGTAAGGTAAGGTAAGGTAAGGCAAGGTAAGGTAAGGTAAGGTAAAGAAGGTCAGATCCGATCTGATCCGATTCCATCTGATCCGATCAAGATCAAATGAATACCAGATGAGATGGGTTGAGATGAGATAAGCCGAGATGAGATAAGTGTCATTATTTACGAGCGTAACACATGAGCCCTTGTGTGCCTTTTTACATGCATCTTAATTCAGAACTAAAGTGAGACCACACCGCATGTTGTTAGACATCAGCAGGAAGATAACATCTAAACATCCTAAAATAACGTTGGTTGCTAAGTTCTGATTCATAAATTTTCAGAGAGAGAGAGAGAGAGAGGGAGAGAGAGAGAGAGGTGGAGGGAGAGAAAGAATGGGAGAGAAAGAATGAGAGAGAGAGAATTAGAGAAAGAGAGAAAAAGACAGAGACAGAGACAG
>JAPXFY010000014.1:46274667-46279667 GCA_030674185.1 Monoplex corrugatus | reverse complement strand
TGTGTGTGTGTGTGTGTGTGTGTGTGTGTGTGTGTGTGTGTGTGATGTGGTATTATCACTGCGATCGGCGGAATCGACCCGAGCCAGTTCTACTTTGCCAGCCAACCTCTCTGCTGTGGTCGTGATGTTGTTGGATAGGAACTACTGTCTGCTCATTTGTATTTGTTGTTGTTGTTGTTGTTGTTTTCGCTCTTATTTTTTTTTTCGTTTCGTTCTCGTTGTTTGTTTAGTTTTGTTTGACGGGCAAGTTGGTAGAGCTATGGACTCAAGATCTGTTATCTTAGAATCCAATTCCAGCCGGGCAACATTAAAAATCTGGCCTGTTCGCTGCCCACCTGAATGTTTCCATCGTTCTGTTGGTGTCAGCTTAGTCTTTGATAGGTCCATTCTCAGCTTTCTCCGTTTCAAGACCTTAGCCCGCGTATAGGCGTTTGTGTTGGCTAAAGGAAATGTGTCAGATATTGGGATTGTGCAGCGCATATATGGAGTTGTCTGAGCGTGGTGAAATTCCCTTGCAATAACTCCAATAACTTTGTTTAGTTCTCGTTTCTGTTTCTGCTAACTCATCTTCTGTATCACTCTTGTGTCAACACTTATCCCCCCCCCCTTCCGCCCCCAGGTGCTTATTCGGGCTTTCCAACACTTTTTTTTTTTCAAACCCACCAAAACTGAAATTACCATGAGAACAAGGCGTGAGGGGCCGCTGAATCTGGACGACAACTGACTATCCTTGGTTTTTTTGTTTGCTTGTTTTTTTATTTTTTGTTTGTTTGTTTTTGTTTTGTGTTTTGTTTTTGTCTGTGTGTCTGGTTGTCTTTTGTCTATGTGTCTGCCTTTGTCTGTGTAAATGTTGTTTTCTTTTCTATGGGATTTCTACGTTCATTTAATGTGAATGGAGAAAAGTAAATAGAATACTCAGCGAAAGAATGAGATCCGAAATAACATACGAAGCCAACAAAAACAACCAACGAACCAAACCAAACCAAACCAAACACCAAAACTAAACCACACAACCACAACCAAACCAAACACTAAACCAAACCAAACCAAACCCAAAACCAACCAAACCAAACCAAACCAAACCAAACCAAACCCAACGAACACGACGAACTGAACCGAATCGAATCGAACCAAACCAAACCAAATCAAACCAAACAAACCAAACCAAACCAAACCAAACCAAACCAACCAATCGAACCGAACCGAAACCGAACCAAACCGAAGTACGCGAACCCAAACCGAACTAAAACCACCAAACCAAACCAAACAAACCAAACCAAACCAAACCAAACCAAACCAACCAACGAACAACTGAACCGAATCGAATCTAACCAAACCAAACCAAACCAAACCAAACCAAACCAAACCAAACCAAACCGAACCGAACCGACGAACCGAACCAAACCGAAAAAAACAACAACAACAAAAACACACAACAAAACTTTCAAAGGATCATAACGTTTATGCAGTTTTACTTTATGTTTATCTTTTCTTATCCATACCCCTTTACTTCAATGGCCACAGAAACTAACACAGTTTGCAGTGTTACGATGATGATGACGATGACGATGATAAGAACGATAATCATGACGCCATGGAGTACAATCTAGTGTGAAACTAGGAGCTGTAATGTCTGTTTTCTTTCTTTTTTCACTGGATCTCAGTTACCTATGCGACTTTTGTTTTTTTGCGTGCTCCACGATTTTTTTCATTGGTCTTTTCTTTGTTTTTTTTTTCTTTGTTTGAGAGAGAGAGGAGGGACAATGGAGGAGAACTACAATTATTTTCGGCACGACAGCACTATGCCAACCTTTATTCAATTAGTTTCAAATTTCAGATGATAACCTAATTTCCAGGCAAGAAATACACACACAATCCATAATACACGCACACACACTCTCTCTCTCTGTCTCTGTCTTTTTGTTCTCCCCCCCCCCCTCTCTCTCTCTCTCACACATAAACACACAAACCTACATTTACACACGCATGCACAAACACACACACGAATGCACACATACATACACGCATGCATGCGCGCTACACACACACACACACACACACAACACACACACCGCGCGCGCGCGTGCGAGCGCACATACACACACAAACACACACACACCACCATCATCACCACCATTACCACCACCACCATCACACAAACGCGCGCGTGTATACACACACACACACACACCACACACCACACACACACACGCACACACGCACGCACACGCACCGCACACACACACAACACACACAACACACGTACACCGTACGTTTTTGCTTTGTAGTAACCACCCGTGATTTTTCCGTCCTGTTTCTCACCCAGTTTTTCTTTTCAATTTCCTACCATTTTGCTATAGCTCATGCCACTGTCGCCTTTCGCGTTTATCTACGAATCTACTGTAACAGCACTGTTATTGAGGGATATAGTTGAGAGAAATTGTGATGGCTGAAATGTAGGGTGGGGGTAGGGGTGGGGTGGGAGAGGTCAGGAACATGCAAAATAATGTGTAGAAGGAAATAGTGGGAAAGATAAATACCTTCATCAAGCCTATCTCCCCCACAGTTTCCGCCCAAAGCGTCTGTGTTTATTGCCCCCCGTTCGCCTTTTACCAGCCGTCACGCCTTCAGGGGATGAGAGACTTGGCAGTTTACCACAGACAGGACGAGGGCTTTTATCAGCAATGACCTTCACCATGAACTACGTGATAAAATCATGTTAATAATTTGTACAGATGTCCCTCTTTCTTACCTCTCTCTCTCTTCTCTCTCTCTCTCTCTCTCCTCTTTCTCTCTCTCTCTTTCTGTCAGTAGGGATGAGGGAGAGATGGAAATATGTGTTGTCTCTCTGTCTCTCTGTGTCTCTGTCTGTCTATCTGTCTGTCTGTCTGTCTGTCTGTCTGTCTCTCTCTGTAGGAATGAGAGAGAAATGGAGATATGTGTGCAGTCAAAACTTATCTTCTAGCATTTTTTTTTCTTTTTGGCGGAGCAGAGTTTGTCATTTCCCACAGAGTGAGAGGATATCGGTCGTGGGAATCTTATTTATTTATTTACTTATTTATTTATTTAAGTATTTATTTATTTATTCATTTGCTTAGTTATTTGTTTATTTACTTATATAATTATTTATTCATTCAGTCAGTCATTTTTCCTTTTCTTTCTTTCTTTATTCAGTAATCCAATTATTTTGTTCAGTAATTAATTTGTTTATTTATTTCTATACAATTACATGGACAAAGATAGCATATAGATGATTTTTTTTCTCTTACTACACCGGTCAGTTATTGTTGAGAAGACGCACGCTCGTGGCTCGTCCATGATCAGAGAAGGCAGTCGTTTAGATGCTTTGTTTTTCTGCTTTTACCATGTAGTATTTCAGATGCCTTGTGCTTCCGTGTTGATCAGTCATGGGCATGGACGCTTCTTGACCATGCTTTTTAGTGAGAGTTTAAAGTTTGGAGTTTGTTCAAGGGGGGATTCATCGCTCTCGGAAAATTCCATATGCGCTCCATCCAAATCAGTTATCTGGCGTACTCCCTGAGCCTGCACAAATCCATAAGCGCTGGCAAGGTCTTGAAGTTTCAGTTTCAGTTTCTCAGGATGATATCTCCGCGCTCGGAATGAATTCCATATGCACTTATGTCACAGATGCCATGTGATGGTGATCATAGCATAGGCCCTTAAGCCTCCACATAAACCCATGAGCTGGCCAGGTCCTGAGGTCCCATCTGGTAGCCTATGTTTTACTTAGCCTACATTTTTTTCAGTCTTGTACTATTCTTGTACAGTCCATCACTGGAACAAACTTGCTTACATAGTCTTGAAACAGTGGTTGACATGGGGGGACTGTTGTGATCTCTACCTGACACAATGTGTCATTCAATTTGATGCCGGTGATTGACATAGGGAAACTGTTGTGAACTGTACCTGACACCGAAAGTCGTTCCATTTCATGCCCAGAATTTCACCTAAGCATCTGGTAATGAAGGCATCCAGTTTCTCCTCCTAGGTGGTCACAAGTATTGAGACTATAGTAATGAGAAAAACACTGGCAACTAAACGAGCTGGTGGCTGGGCAGGCTGCCCAATAGAGATCCAAAACAAATGTGACTGCCCGCGTTCAAGCAAACAGGAACCACAAAAAAAAAAAAAAAAAAAAAACACGAAAGAAGAATTAGAACGCGTATTTAATACAACAAGACAAGACAGGCGCAAATTTTCGGCCAACTGGCCTTTGTCAAGTGTAAAATCACAAACAAACAAACACCAGATACAAAAATTAAGGAAAAAAAAGACTGAATCTTCCCTGCGGCTCCGTCGGGTGTGAGAAAAGGAATAAACTGCCCAACAGAGAGATGAACTCCCAGTGTAAGGCGAGGAATGGCTCTTTCGTTCTCTCTTTGCTCCTGTAGCTGGGCTCGACCTGGTTGGCGTGCATTATGTGGCTATGTCACGGGGTTCGTCATCTCCCCACTTTACCTTTCGGTTTGTAAAAAAAAGGTAATGATAACTGGGTCTGAATGGGGCATGCAGCACATGGACAGCCCCCACCTCCCCCTCCCTTTGCTTAGTGAAATGGCTACTGTGTGGCATTGGGAGCTGTGAGGTAATTATCCGGACAGGGGTGAGATATTGGTGTTCTGGGTCCTTTAGTTAGAACAAAAACAGCTAGAAAACCGTCAGCGTGATACAGTGGTTAGCGAAACGGACTCGGGATTGGAAGGTTTAGGTTTAAATCTCACAGATCTTGTCAAAATCAAGTAGGATTTTTCGGCCCCGTCTAGCTCCTTCCCAGAATTAAGTGTACTATGGATTCATTGGGAAGTCTGGAACCACAAAGTCAAGTTTCATTCACGTCATAGATGCATCATGGAGAATGCTGTTTAAATACTCTGACAAACAATAAATAATAATAATAATAATAATTACAATATTTATATAGCGCAAAATCTTGATAAAATCAAATCTAAGCGCTGAAGCAGACACACACGCAAGCACGC
>JAPXFY010000014.1:46259667-46269667 GCA_030674185.1 Monoplex corrugatus | reverse complement strand
CATTTTCCCTCCCCCCCCCGCCCCCAAACATTAAAAACTGGCCTGTTTACTGCCCATCTTAATGCTTCCATCATTCTGGTGGTGTCAGCTTATTGTTTTATAGGTCATTTTCCCTCCCCCCCCCCCCGCCCCCAAACATTAAAAACTGGCCTGTTTACTGCCCATCTTAATGCTTCCATCATTCTGGTGGTGTCAGCTTATTGTTTTAGAGGTCATTTTTCCCTCCCCCCCCCCCCCCCCCCCCCCCCAAACATTAAAAACTGGCCTGTTTACTGCCCATCTTAATGCTTCCATCATTCTGGTGGTGTCAGCTTATTGTTTTATAGGTCATTTTCCCTCCCCCCCCCCCGCCCCCAAACATTAAAAACTGGCCTGTTTACTGCCCATCTTAATGCTTCCATCATTCTGGTGGTATCAGCTTATTGTTTTATAGGTCATTTTTCCCTCCCCCCTCCCCCAACATTAAAAACTGGCCTGTTTACTGCCCATCTTAATGCTTCCATCATTCTGGTGGTATCAGCTTATTGTTTTATAGGTCATTTTTCCCTCCCCCCTCCCCCAACATTAAAAACTGGCCTGTTTACTGCCCATCTTAATGCTTCCATCATTCTGGTGGTATCAGCTTATTGTTTTATAGGTCATTTTTCCCTCCCCCCTCCCCCAACATTAAAAACTGGCCTGTTTACTGCCCATCTTAATGCTTCCATCATTCTGGTGGTGTCAGCTTATTGTTTTATAGGTCATTCCCACCCACCCCCCAACATTAAAAACTGGCCTGTTTACTGCCCATTTTAATGCTTCCATCATTCCGGTGGTGTCAGCTTAGTTTTATAGGTCATCCCCCCCCCCCCCCAACATTAAAATCTGGCCTGTTTGCTGCCCATCTTAATGCTTCCATCATTCTGGTGGTGTCAGCTTATTGTTTTATAGGTCATTCCCCCCCCCCGCCCCCAAACATTAAAAACTGGCCTGTTTACTGCCCATCTTAATGCTTCCATCATTCTGGTGGTGTCAGCTTATTGTTTTATAGGTCATTTTTCCCTCCCCCCCCCCACCCCCAAACATTAAAAACTGGCCTGTTTACTGCCCATCTTAATGCTTCCATCATTCTGGTGGTGTCAGCTTATTGTTTTATAGGTCATTTTTCCCTCCCCCCCCCCCAAACATTAAAAACTGGCCTGTTTACTGCCCATCTTAATGCTTCCATCATTCTGGTGGTGTCAGCTTATTGTTTTATAGGTCATTTTCCCTCCCCCCCCCCCCCCGCCCCCAAACATTAAAAACTGGCCTGTTTACTGCCCATCTTAATGCTTCCATCATTCTGGTGGTGTCAGCTTATTGTTTTATAGGTCATTTTCCCTCCCCCCCCCCGCCCCCAAACATTAAAAACTGGCCTGTTTACTGCCCATCTTAATGCTTCCATCATTCTGGTGGTGTCAGCTTATTGTTTTATAGGTCATTTTTCCCTCCCCCCCCCCCCCCCCAAACATTAAAAACTGGCCTGTTTACTGCCCATCTTAATGCTTCCATCATTCTGGTGGTGTCAGCTTATTGTTTTATAGGTCATTTTCCCTCCCCCCCCCCCCCCGCCCCCAAACATTAAAAACTGGCCTGTTTACTGCCCATCTTAATGCTTCCATCATTCTGGTGGTATCAGCTTATTGTTTTATAGGTCATTTTTCCCTCCCCCCTCCCCCAACATTAAAAACTGGCCTGTTTACTGCCCATCTTAATGCTTCCATCATTCTGGTGGTATCAGCTTATTGTTTTATAGGTCATTTTTCCCTCCCCCCTCCCCCAACATTAAAAACTGGCCTGTTTACTGCCCATCTTAATGCTTCCATCATTCTGGTGGTATCAGCTTATTGTTTTATAGGTCATTTTCCCCTCCCCCCTCCCCCAACATTAAAAACTGGCCTGTTTACTGCCCATCTTAATGCTTCCATCATTCTGGTGGTGTCAGCTTATTGTTTTATAGGTCATTCCCACCCCCCCCAACATTAAAAACTGGCCTGTTTACTGCCCATCTTAATGCTTCCATCATTCTGGTGGTGTCAGCTTAGTTTTATAGGTCATCCCCCCCCCCCCCCAACATTAAAAACTGGCCTGTTTGCTGCCCATCTTAATGCTTCCATCATTCTGGTGGTGTCAGCTTATTGTTTTATAGGTCATTCCCCCCCCCCCCCAACATTAAAAACTGGCCTGTTTACTGCCCATCTTAATGCTTCCATCATTCTGGTGGTGTCAGCTTATTGTTTTATAGTTCATTTCTCCCTCCCCATCTCCTGATCCATTTCCAGATCTTGCCATTGCATAGGTCAGAGAGTCTGTCAGATGATTGCTGGCAGATTTGGTTGGAGCGCATATGGAATTGTCTGAGTGCTATGAATCCTTCTTGGACAGACTCCAAAGTCTTGGGAGTTTCTACAAAGTATCAAGCCTTCTCTTTAGCAACGATGATGTATGTTTTTTCTTTGTATCATATGCCTCACAATGACAACTTACAAGCGGTCTGTTATTGACTTAAGGTATGTCATCTCTTGGGGGGGGGGGGGGGGGGTTTTTCTATATGTTCTTTCTTTGTTTTTCTTTGTCTCTCTTTCGTTCTTATTTTTCAGATTTTAGTCGCTTCTTTAGACTGATATTGTGTTTTGTTGTTGTTTGTCAAGTGTTGTTGTACACATGTAAACAAATATAAAAGAGTGTTAAAAGAAACTTGTCTTTAGTTTTCTTGCAATGGCGTTAAGGACGTTTACACAGTGAAATATGAAGCAAGTGGTGCATAGCGGAAGGCTTACGGTGAGCAAAACCATCACGATATTATGAGAAAATAGAACAAAGTCCCATCCAGATCTTGATTGACTGCCCGAGGAATTTCCTGTTGTATGAATCCATATCATGCTACAAAGACCGAGCAAACCTTATCGGCAACTACAACTACACTCAACAATATCATTTTTATAGTGGGCGTTGTAATGTAAAACCTCTTTGAGTTAATCAACTGATAAGGCGGCCTTGAGCTGAGCTGAGCTGGAGTCTTGATGAATCACCACCAAGTGATGGCTGGGGAACTTTGGAATTCTGGCACAAACTGACTGCCAGCGAGCGCTAAATTCTTGTGGCCAGCTGTTGTGCATGACAAGGAGCTGTGTGTGTGGGCGGTTGAATTCAGAACTCCGATCTCTCTGAACACATGTATTTGCCATAAGAACCCAGTTTAGGGTTTTAATAATAATAATAATAATAAAGGCAATTTATATAGCGCTTTCCAGAGCACAAAGCGCTTCACATAAAATCAGTATATAACTAAATACAAATAGATACACCAACATAAAATTTAAACATACCGCTGCTAACACTATATAACATAAAACATAAAATTTACGTTCAACAAGACATATTAACATAGTAAATTCAAATATTACTAAAAATAGTGACAATCATACAAAAATATTTTCTCTCTCTTTCTCTTCACACACACACACACACACACACACACACACACACACACACACACACACACACACACACACACACAGACCCAAACACACTCCCTCTCTCAACCACTCAGTTTCTCTACTATCAAATTCTATCACGCTTACACATACTCTTACTCATACTCTCACTCTCTTGCCCCACCCCAACCATACTCTCGCTCTCTACCGTGCTCCCGATATTCCTTGCTCACTCTCTCTCTCTCCCGCACAGCCTCTCTCTCTCTCTCTTTTCCTCTCTCCCTCTCTCTCCCTCTCTCTTGCTCGCATAAACATGCTTCACACACACACACACACACACACACACACACACACACACACACACACACACACACACACACACACACACACACACACACAAACACACACACACACATATATGTAGGAACGATGATCAGGGCTGAGAGAGAAGAGAAAGAGAAGATCAATGAAAGTATTGAGTGAAAAGATAGGTCTTCAGACCAGACTTGAAAGAAGGAAGACATTGCTTATGGCGAATATGATAGGGAAGGGAGTTCCAGGTCATGGCAGCAGAGTGGGAGAAAGCTCTCTGACCATGCAGTTTCCGGTTGAAACGGGGAACACAGAAAGTTCTTGTGTCGGTAGAGGATCGGAGAGTTCTGGATGGTACATACACTTGAAGAAGTTCAGACAGAGACAGAGACTGATTTAATAGTTGACATAATAGTTAATGATCTCAGCACTGATTGATTTTTATGTGATTATTACTATCATCGTCAATGGGAATGAAAATGTATGAGTAACTGAGAATCGTGTGTGTGTGTGTGCGCACGTGTGTGTGTGTGTGTGTGTGTGTGTGACAGAGAGAGAGAGAATGTGTGTGTGTGTGTGTGCGTGTGCGTGCGTGCGTGTGTGTATGTGAGAGAGAGAGAGAGAGAGTGTGTGTGTGTGTGTGTGCGTGTGTGTGTGTGAGTGAGAGAGAGAGAGACAGTGTGTGTGTGTGTGTGCGTGTGTGTGTGTACGTGCGTGTGTGTGTATGTGTGTGCGTGCGTGTGTGTGTATGTGTGTGCGTGCGTGTGTGTGTGTGTGTGTGAGTGTGTGTGTGTGGAGGGGGTGTGAGTGTGTGTGTGAGTGTATGCGTGTGCACTTACACTCTGTCTTAGCTCTGATGCGAGTGGCTCCTGTTTCAACTGACCCCATGGGGATGCCGAGGGCTATTTCAGTATAAAATTAGTTTCCGGCCCTCCTGGACATTCTGCGCTAGACATTTCCTCTTTTGTATCGCTCTCTTTGTTTCTGCCTTACTCCATTGTTTCATGTCTTCTTTGTCATTTCGGTCTTGCTGTTCCGTTTATCTACATATTTTCCGCGAAGCTTTACATACTTAACATTTCAATTAGGATTGATGATTGGTTACATATATTGATAGTATGTTCAGTTCTAAGGAAATGTGAACTACTAAATGGCAATTTTAGGTACTACACTGTATAGGAAAGACAACCAGCCAGCCAACCAACCAACCAGCCAACGAACCAACAGTCAACCAACCAACCAGTCAACCAACCAACCAACCAACCAAACAACCAAACAAAATGGAAGAAATGGGTATGGATATAATTATGTAAAATGTAAAACTGTTGCTAAATAACCTTGACATTGTACATAGACACATAAGAATGAAATAACGATTGTATTTTCATTGAACGTTTAAATCCCAGCAATGGAGAGTTTCTACCAAACTGTCTAACTGAACCTTTAAACAACGTACAGTTAACGATTTAACAAGAAACACTCGAAGATGCTGGATGGGATCCAGAGCAACAATGCCTCACAACTGGCAAAACGATCATCTCCCAGTTCTCGGAACCATTTCGCCAAGCAAAGAGGGACTATGCATGCGCTGCATACCCCACTCGGGCCCAGTCATCAATTACGATGCTGTGCATTGTCAGAGAACGTGATGGTCAAGTTCAAATTCAGATTGCTTATAGCCCAACCGATTATCAGAGCCATATGAGGCCAACACCACGTCAAAAAGGACAACCACGCGACGTGATGGTCGACTAAAGGCCTGAAAGTAATTCACTAATATATCCAGTACAAAAAAAAAAAAAAAAAAAAAATCAGATACACACATCATCATCATCATCATCATCATCAGGTGCCTTGCTGCATGGCGTTGGCGATTATGGACTTCCATCTGTCTCTATGTCTTGTTGCCTCAAGCATCTCTTCCATCCTCCCTGTCTTCAGCCACTCTGCAAGTCCCTCTAGTATCTTCTTCTCGGGTCTACCCGGTGCTCTCCTTCCCTCTAGCTTTCCCGTTGTGACCAGGCGTTCCAATTCCCCTTTCCTCATAAAATGCCTATGAATGTTGCCTGCCTTTTCCTAATCTTCCTTATGAATGATCTACTTGTGTCTGTCTCCATCAAGACTGTCTCGTTTGTTTTCTTTGCTGTCCATGGAACTCTCAACATCCTTCTTAGAAACCACATCTCGGCTGCCTCAATCTTGTTCTGGCTTTGCTTGTTGACTGTCCACGCCTCGCAACGTACAACAGTATCTATATAACATTCAAGAACTCTCTTCCTGATGTTAATTGATAGGCATTTGTTGGTAAGAATGCTTTCCATCTTCTTGAATGTTGTTTTTGCTTGGCCGATTCTGCTGGCTATTTCTGATGTGCATCTGCCGTCTGGTGAAATGATCGTTCCCCGGTATTTAAACTTATAAACCTGTCTCAAGGTTGTGCCGTTTGCTGTTATTTTGCATGAGGGGATTTCATACACACACACTAATATAATTTCTTGAAAGCCATACAAAGCATGATTTATCGCTGTTCAGAAAAGCAGCTTCACCATTCAGAAACATCAAAATGATAATCAAGACAGCAAAACACAAATAACTTTGAAAAAGCTTTCTTTCAAAACCGGAATCCAAAAGATCAGCAAGTATTCAAGTAAACAGAAACATGAAAAGTGTTTGTTCCGAATTTGTTCAAGAGGGGTTCATCACCTGTTCACCTGTCGGCGACATCATTCTTGATGGTAGCCTCTGATGCATGCCCCGTCAGCTGTCTACATCCCCTTCTGTCTACAGTCCTGTATATGTTATCTTTCAGCACCTTCGCCCACTTGGCTATATGTTCTCTACATAGGAAGTCGGCGGTCTTCCTTGTCGTCTCTTGCCCTCCATTTTGCCCTGGGCCACAGTCTTCATTACATGGCAGCTCTCATTCATCACACTAGGACAATTTAATATGTGTACAAATCAATAATTTTTTGGGGCATATTCTCTGTGTCTGCCTGAACTCCATGCGCCAGCCAGGTCTTGAAACAGTGAGCGGGCAGGAGAACAGGACCTGTGGAACATTGAGCTGACCCCACAATAATAACAGAAGCATTCAGATTGGCAACGAACAGGCCAATTTTTACTTTGCGGGCTGAGATAAAACATCAACCTATCACCACGATAATAACAGAAGCATTAAGATAGGCAATGAAGAGGCCAGTTTTCACATTGTGGGTTGGATAAAACATTAAGCTAACACCACAATAATAACAGAAGCATTAAGATGGGCAATGAACAGACAAGTTTCTATATTGCTGACTGAGGTTAAACACGAAATAACAGATCTCGAGCCCACAGCTCTTGCAACAGAGAGAGAGAGAGAGATAGAGAGAGAGAGAGAGAGAGAGAGAGAGAGAGAGAGATAAAGAGAGAGAGAGAGAGAGAGAGAGAGAGAGAGAGAGAGAGAGAAAGCCAGATCGCTAACATGAAGAGAAAGCATTAAAAGTTGATGAAAGAGGGCAGGCACACATTTTCAGCCAAAGCAGTCTTTGTCATGCACATAAAAATGTTTACAGTTGCAAACAGACGCACAAAAGAAACAGATATATCAAGTAAGCACAGCTGTGTAAACTAGCCGGAAGAATGCTTCCAGACAATTATTATGGCATCACGAATAACATGCAGATCTCTATGAGACAAAATACGCTCAGCTGCTCCATAAATAAACAGAAAGTCAACGTGATTGGGTTTTTTTTTTCTTATTTTAGTACCCTGCATCAGATCGCACAGCAAGCAGAACATATGTGCAAGCCTGTAAATAAGGAAGATAACTGTGTTTAGCTTTCCTGTTTCTTCATAGTTTCGATATTGTTTATTCCTGTTTAAAGTTAACAAGTGAAGTCCCTTTTGAGACTGTGAACTTAACTGACATGCCATTGTAATTTCAACACACATGCAAAAGAGAGAGACACACACGAAGAGAGACAGACAGACGCAGAGAGAGAGAGAGAGAGAGGGAGAGAGAGAGAGAGAGAGAGAGACAGACAGACAGGCAGAGAGATAGAGAGACAGACAGACAGAGAGAAAGAGAGAGACAGAGACACAAAGAGAGACAGAGAAAGACCGAGAGAGACAGAGACAGAGAGAGACAGAGACAGAGAGACAGACAGACAGAGATAGAGAGACGGAGAGACAGAGAGACAGAGACAGAGAGAGAGAGACAGAAACAGAGATACAGAGAGAGACAAAGAGAGAGAGAGAGAGAGAGAGACAGACAGACAGACAGACAGACAGAGACAGAGAGAGAAAGACAGAGACAGCAAAGATCGATTTGATCTCATTCAATCTGGCCCTTTTTGCAAAGCCAGAGACTAAAATAGAATTGACAGAAACACACCTCGACGAAACAGATTAAAAAAAAATTAATAGAGACAGATGATATATCAAAATCTCAAATTGAACTTGAAATTGTTGATAAACTCTTTAGACTTTCTGTTAACAAAAATTCATACGAAAAACATTGCACATGCCACAATGAAACAGAAAAAATATAAAAGAGAAAGAAATCACTCTTACGAATGAGATGGAAACCCTTGAAATGGTAGAGAATAACACAGATATGGAGATAAGTGAAATTCAAGAAATAATGTAGATCAACCCAAGACAAAAGAATTTAGTTAGTATTATTGAGATCAAAGGCACGATGGATGACTGACGGTAAAAATAAATCTCGAAATGTTATTGTAATCTTTAGGAAAAAACTATGCCAGTAGTCAAACAAAAAAACAAAAAAATAGTAAATAAGGTAAATAAGGAAGATTTGATCTCATAGATATACTTAATAAAGTTTATTAATAAAGTTAATTTCTTTCATTAAAAAGTCCAACGTAGGAAAAGATACACCGAAGCCTGTAAAACGGGAAACCTTGGTAATACGAAAAACTTTGTTAACTTGACACACACATGGATAAGTATCGTAACCTTTCTATGCTTATGTTACGATGTTACTATGTCATACTCTCACATAAAATGTTTTATGTTTTTTTTTCGTTTTGTTCTGTTTTGTTCATAATTCCATAACACCGTTTCATTCATTTTCATTGGACTTTTATAATAATAATAATAATTACAATATTTATATAGCGCAAAATCTTGATAAAATCAAATCTAAGCGCTGAAGCAGACACACACGCAGGCACGCACGCTCGCACACACACGCACGCACACATACAGACACACACACACACACACACACACACACACACACACACACACACACCCACACACACGCATGGCTATAAATGGGGAGAAAGAATAAAAGCAATAAAAGCAAGAATAAAAGCAATGGAAAATTATAGAGAGCATAGCATACAATTATATATTATAACCATGTGATTCCCTCCGAGCGGAGACAGGCTGCAGAGGGGAGGGTTGAGTGAGGTTAGGATTTTATGCAGGAGAGAAAAGGTGAGTTTTGAGAGCGGACTTGAAGGAGACAAAAGTAGGTTGCTGACGGACTGAGAGAGGAAGTTTGTTCCAGGAGAGTGGACCAGAAACAGAGAAGGCTCGTGGACCGTAGGTATTGAGCTTAGTGCGTGGAAAGCGAAGAGTCAGAGGATCAGAGGCAGAGCGGAGGGTACGTGAGGGAACATAGATCTCAAGTAGGCTTGACAGGTAATCGGGGGCTGCGTTATTGAGGCTTTTGTAGCACATGGTGTCTAGTTTGTACTGTATGCGCTTTGATACAGGGAGCCAGTGAAGTTGTGCCAGGAGAGGAGATATGTGGTCAGCTTTTTTCTTTTTGAGTACAAGGCGTGCAGCATTGTTTTGAATGCGCTGTAGGATGTGAATGGTGGAGGCAGGAAGACCAGACAGGAGTGAATTGCAATAGTCAATGCGAGACATTATGAAGGAGAGAACGAGTTTTGCAGTTGTTTCGACAGAGAGATACTTCCTGATCAGCTTTATACGATGGAGATGATAGTAGCAGGATCTGGCAGTTTGAGAAACAAAGTTGTTCATGGAGAGGGTAGAGTCAATGCAGACACCAAGGTTTTTAGCTGAATCAGAAATTGGGACTGATGTGTTACATAATGGGAGAGAAAGAGGAGGCAGCTGAGAAAGTTTCTGACGGGTGCCAATGAGGATAGCTTCTGTTTTGTCGTCATTAAGCTGAAGTCTATTGTGTGTCATCCAGTTCTTAATGTCCGAGTAACACTCAGTGGTGCGAGTCAACAGGCGCTGTATATTATTGC
>JAPXFY010000014.1:46227167-46237167 GCA_030674185.1 Monoplex corrugatus | reverse complement strand
TCCCTTGGTTTAACCCACCACTTGATTCCCGGACAGGATCGAACTCAGACTTTCCAATAAGAACTCGAGCATCGTAATGGCTTGACTATCATCATCATCATCATCATCAAGTGCCCTGCCACATGGCGTTGGCGAGCATGGCTCTCCATATGCATCTATCCCTTGTTGCCGCAAGCACATCTTCCACCCCCTCTGTCCTCAGCCAGTCTGTCCTCAGCCACACTTGACTATCGAGCCCGTCATATTAGAGCATACACAGACCTGTCATGCGCCCAGAAATGTTCACAAAGGGACAGGCAGAAAGCACACATTACAGGCAACGTTCCCTGTGTGCATGTCCGTCGTGCTAAATGAGTTATCCACAACTCGGTTTTACTTAGGTTCTTCTCAAATGAGACCAGACAAGAGATCATGTGTGACATTAACCAGCTATCTCTGTCCAGGCTGGACCGGCAAGGTTATCATTGTATAACCTGTATCCCCCTCCCCCCGGGGAGTTCCCCCCCCCCAAGAGGTTCATATTGATGTTGCCCTTTAGTACAGACACTAGGTCCACATGGCACACCTGCAGGCACAACCCTTGTATTGAAGCCATTCCCATCTCCTGCCTCCAGTGTATTGCGACAGTACACACACATTCTGTCTGTCTGTCTGTCTCTCAACTCTGTCTCTCTCTCTCCCCCCGTCTGTCTGTTTGTCTGTCTCTCTTCTCTCCCTCAATCTCTCTCTCTCTCTCTCACTCTCTCGCTCTCTCCTCTCTTTCTCTCTCTTTCTCTCTCTCCCCTGTCTATCTGTCTGTCTCTGTCTCTCTTCTCTCCCTCAGCCTCTCTCTCTCACTCACACACTCTCTCTCTCTCTCTCCGAACTTGCCCCTGGGGTTATTGAGATATTCCTATTGCTGTTTGCAGACGATGTTATTCTTCTCTCTGGTACAGTCAAAGGCTTACAAAACCAGTTAAATGTCTTAAAGGAAGAATCGGATCGACTAGCTTTAACAGTTAACATGGATAAAACTAATATTATGATTTTCAGGAAGGGTGGACATTTATCAAAATACGAAAAATGGTTCTATGGAATTAATGAGGTTAAAGTTATTAATTCTTATAAATACTTAGGAATGATATTTTCGACAAAATTAAGTTTAAATTATGCATGGGAAGAATCTTGTAATAAAGGGAAAAAGGGTGTTATTGAAATTCTAAAATCCTTACGGAAGCTCAATTCTATTGATTGTAATTTATATTGGAAAATGTTTGATACACAGATAGAACCTTTACTTACATATGCAGCTGAAGTATGGGGTCTTACTGTAAATCCACATATGGAAAAAGTGCATACATATGCTATAAAACGTTTTTTGGCTGTACCAATTCACTCTTCTAACACTGTTTTATATGGAGAAACTGGAAGATATCATTTATACATTAGAACCTTTGTGAAGAGTATTAAATACTGGTTGAAATTGTTAAGGCTTCCACAATCTCGGTTATGTAAACAGGCATATGAAATGACGGTTACTCAAATGGAAATAGGAAAACAGAACTGGGCCTATCAGGTAAAAAAGGCTTTATCAGAACTTGGGTTTGGAATCGTGTGGTTGTCCCAGGGAGTAGGAAATGAGTGTCAGTTTATTAATGAATTTAAAGACAGGCTTATTTGTTCGTTTAAACAAAATTGGCACTCAGATATGGAAAACAAAGAAAAATATAGTTGGTTCTTCTCATTTAAAGATGTTTTTCAAACCAAAAAATATCTCAGTGTTGTTACGGATAAATGGCAAAGAACTAATTACGCAAGATTTAGATTAAGAACACTTGGTTTCAATGCAAATAAAAATTGGTTTCAACCTGGGACGTCCACAGTATATCCTTGCTCCTTATGTGGAAACAATATCGACAATGAAAAACACTTTTTATTCCAATGCCAAATTTTTGACACTACGTGGAAAATGCAAAGTTTTTGAATCCGACATGGCCAAAAGACAAGATGTTGTATCTATTTTGTCGTCTGATGACGAAGTCATAATCAAATCAGTGGCACTATACATTGCGGAAGCACAAAAAATAAGACATAAACACTTACAAGCCCGACAATAGTGCTAGACAATATCATACTGGGATTAATTTAATCTCTTTTGACTGATATGGGCTATATCACGTTAACTCCAAAAGAAGCCGCTTTATTATAGACTGTTTTGTAAAGAGCTGTTTTCATTTGCTTTATTTTGCTTTGTTTGCCAATAATTTAAGAGTAGCTAATAATATGAAAATAATGGTATATTTGTAGAATATGTTAGAAGTGGATATTGAAAGGGTATATAGACACTTAAGGGTCTACTATACATGTTAACAAAAAAAAACAAAAAAACAAAAAACAAACCAAAAACAAATAAATAAAAGGCATAGTGATGTCCCTTGTTAACAGAGTATTATGGGGCAGTTATGTGAAGATTATATTATTATCACTAAATGTAAGGTTTGGGTGGTCTAGCCCAGATGTTTCATCATATTACAGTTTTGATGTGTGTGTGTGGCGTGCGCACGAGCGCGCGCCCGAGCGTGAGTGTATATGGATGCGTGTGTGTGTGTGTGGGTGTGTGAAAAAGATTTGGTTTGCCTAAACCTAGACAAATTATTGGCCTGAATGTAGGAACACTGTTCTGATATTTGTTTGTTTGTTTGCATTATGTAGTACTGATAAAATGGATGATTGTTCATTATATATGATTTGAATATGTTCGACTATTCAAGGAATGGATGTTCGATATTTTTTTTGATTATGCGTGAAGAATTTGCGCACATACAAAGAGTGGATTATGTGTCGCACTACTGGAAAATTGTTATCCCCCTTGTCAAAAGACCTTTTCGGGTAATGACAATAAACAGTTTCAGTTCAGTTTCAGTTTCTCTCCGAACTTGCTTGTTCCTTGCCCATGAATATGTTTCAATCCTTCTTGTATTTTCAATTTTAAAAAACATTATGGACTCAGATGACTGCGATACATGGGGCACTCTTTTCATATTTTCCCCCTCCACAACCCCATTTTTTCTCAAGGCATCCTTCTTCATTCATCTCTCTCTCTCTCTCTCGCTTTTGATTTTCCTCAATTTTATTTTTTCGACTATTTTCTGTTGTCTTTTATGTTACGTAGCGATGCAAACAAGAGACGCTATCTACTATAATTATTGTCTGTTTGCTTTTCTATCAATGGACAGTTAGATTGTTCATGCATGTTTTACAATACATCATAATTCCTGGGTTTTTCTATTATATGTTATGTACATGTTTATATGTACGTAACATATAAACATGTACGTGTGTGTTCTAAGGTACTAGAATCATATGGATAACCACTTCAGGCACTTAATTATTTGACAAAAGACTGAATTTTCCCCTCTACTTCCCTGCCACGCTTTCTATATCCCTGTCTCTCCATATCCTTCCCTCTCTCCATTACCACTTTTATTTATTTATTTATTTATTTATTTATTTATTCATTGTTTTATTTATTTTATTTGTTTATTTTGATTTCCTTGCAAATATTTGATGTTCAAACATTATGCAGAATGAAGAAATTGTGTATGTCTTTTTGGCGATACTGGTACACACTTTACCAACTGATACTATCTTCTTACCTGAATGTTGTATATCAGCATTCAGTTCATGGCGTTGAATGACAAACAATACTTCATGTAAAGATACGTTTACGAGTCTCCGAGCATTACCATGTACATATTCTTCTCCTCCTTTTGAAAAATATCGAACAAGATGCCACTTGTACAAGAAGTGCTCAATTTAGTCTGTTTCATCTGGACAAAATGAACATTTGGTGTTGTCTCTTCTTTCATTTCATGTTACAAGATATTAGATGGATAATGTTGTGAAGGAAGAAAATGACAGGAAGAAATGACAGAAAGCAAAGGAACATGGCAGAAACAAAGAGAGTGACAGAAAAGAGGAAATTTCTAGGACAGAATTTCCAAAAGGTGGAGATATTATTTATACTGAAAGTGTCCCCGACAACCCCAGGGGGGAACCGATGTTTCTCTTTCTAGTTATTTACTTTATGTAATACCCTAATGGTCCCTTGACTCTGGTTGTATGACGTTTTAGTTTTCTAAAGGATTCGTTAAAAGATCAAGTTATTCTCGTTTTAATTTTGTTCCAGAAGAATTTCATAAATTCAACTGTAAAACCATCACTTCCTGTTGAAGATCCATTATATTTGCTTTAAGAGCGTTCCTTACTTCTTCCACTGCATGTAACCCACTAAACAGATAAGAGGCAGACGAGAAAAAGATGGGAAGACAATATCAGAGAGTGGACTGGCCTTGAATGGAACATCATTCTGCGGAAAGCTGAGGACCGTGAGGAGTGGAGGAAGTTGGTTGCAAAATCTTCAGTGGTGCCCCAACGGGACTGATGATGATGACACAGTTTTGCTTCATTTTGTTATGTTTTTGGAAAACATATTCCTGCAACAAATGATTTTGCGTCGTCTTTCTTATTCTCACATCCTACACTCTGATTGTATAACATTGAATAATACTGAACTATTTCTTTTAAAACGCCATTCTGACTATTACAATTTCTCCATTTTCTTTTTGTCAAAATATTTCCTTTGCCGTTTGATTCATCAAACTTAAGACATGTTTGTATTTTTTTCTTCTTCTTCAGTCCTCATGGATCGTTATATAACATGAGGAGCTCATTTACTTTTTTCAAGGGACAGTGTTTCTAGTTAATATTTTACTGTCACATTACCGTTTGTAGGTATATACAGTGTTTCTAGTTAATATTTTACTGTCAACATTACCGTTTGTAAGTATATACAGTGTTTCTAGTTAATATTTTACTGTCAACATTACCGTGTGTAGGTATATACAGTGTTTCTAGTTAATATTTTACTGTCAACATTACCGTTTGTAGGTATATACGTCTAGTAAAAACACTTCACGCAATTTTCATGATTCATGAGGTATGGATGCATGCATATACGTACGTTTCTTTCTTTTTTGTCTTTCGTTTTGCTTGTTTGTTTATTTTGGAGAACCATGGACTCAAAATCTGATGTTTTCGAGTTCAGTCCCAGCCTACAACATATAAACTGGCCTGTTTGCTGCCCATCTTAATGCTCCAACCATTCTGATGGTAACAGTTTAAGTGTTACAAGATCCGGTTCTCCACCTCCTCCATCTCCATTTCAACACGTTGACAGCGTGCAGAGTTTTGCAAAGGCTCAAGGAGTTTACCAGAAAATTCATGCCCGGAGCTTGCCAGAGAATTCATGTCAGATTTAAGTGGAGTGCATACGGAAATGTTCGAGAGCAAAAAGAAAAAAAAATCCAATGTCAACTCTCATGGGAAAACTTACTCCACAAAAATTCTACGTTCCTAACACATACACTCCACCAATGCACTCTCTGCACCGTCATCACCCCCACCCCACACACGCAACATGAATAAAAAAAAAAAGCACAATCTGTGTAGGAACTCTATCATCAGTTAGGCACGGTTATGTTTTCGCAGCGTCCCTGAGCCATCACAGCTGTTATGATCATGAGCTTTCTGCTGATGAAAACGGGTTGAGGCTTATCAATAATGAAACCAGCGCCAGATCCATCATCAGTTTAGTACGTTAGGCCTGTAGATTGCAGCCTTGCTGAACGACCAAGGCTGTTATAATCATTAGCTCTCGCAGATTGAAACGGGTTTGATGGTTATGCGCGGGCTGGGTGTTTCTTTTGATGTAGCCGCGGACTCAGAATCTGATATCTCGAGTTTAGTCCCAGCCTGCAACATATAAATTGGTCTGTTTGCTGCCCATCTTAACGCTCCAATCATTCTGATTGTGTGAGCTTAGTGTTACATAGATGCGGTTCTCCACCTCCTCCATCTCCATTTCAACACTTTGCAGAGTTTTGCAAAGGCTCAAGGAGTTTACCAGAAAATTCATGCCCGGAGCTAGCCAGAGAAACCATGTCAGATTTCAGTGGAGCGCATACGGAAATGTCCCAGTGCGAAAACAAATCCAATGTCAAGTCTCATGGGAAACCTTACTCTACAAAACTTCTATGTTCCGAACACATACACTCCACCAGTCCACTCTCTGCACCGTCATCACCCCCACCACCCCACGCACACGTAACATGAATAAAAAGCACAATCTGTGTAGGAGCTCTATCATCAATTTGGCACGGTTATGTTTTCGCAGCGTCCCTGAACCATCATAGCTGTTATGATCATGAGCTTTCTGCTGATGAAAACGGGTTGAGGCTTATCAATAATGAAACCAGCGCCAGATCCATCATCAGTTTAGCACGTTAGACCTGTAAATTGCAGCCTTGCTGAACGACCAAGGCTGTTATAATCATTAGCTCTCGCAGATTGAAACGGGTTTGATGGTTATCAATAATAAACCCTTCACGGGCCGGGGGGTTCCTTTGATGTAGCCGCGGACTCAGAATCTGAAATCTCGAGTTCAAACCCTCCCGCAACATCAAAAACTGGCTTATTTGCTGCCCATCTTAATGTTTCTATCATTCCCGTGGTGTCAGTTTAGTGCTTCATTGGTTCCTTCCTTCCTATTTCATGTCCTTGACAGCGTGTAAGGATCTACACAGGCTTAGACAGTCTGTCAAGTAATTGCTGGCAGATTTAGGTGGAGCACATATGGAGTTGTCTCGATGCCATGAGTCTGTTGAACAAGCTCCAAAAAAAGTTCAAACAAACTCCAAATAATAAAAAATCCTGTACATTTTCATTATCAATTGCACGTTATTTATTCCTGTTGTTTATTTATTTTCAAAGTTCCGATATTTTTGTTGAATGTACGTATTCACGTTGTTTTGTCCACACTGCGCGGGCGGTAGGTGTGCATGATGGGTATTTTCATATCTTTCCATGAGCCACCGAACTTTGGCATGTTATACAGGATCTTTAACGTGCATATTTGATGTTTCGCTTGCTTATGTGCGTGCGTGCCGATCAGTTAACATCAGGAAGAGAGTTCTTGAGTGTTACATAGAACCGATACTGTTGTACGGTTGTGAGCCGTGGACAGTCAACACGCAAAGTTAAAACAAGATTGTGGCGACTGAAATGTGGTTACTAGGAAGAATGTTGAGTATTCCATGGATAACAAAGAAAACGCTAGACAGTCTTCAAAGAGGCAGACACAAGAAGAACATTAATAAAGAAGATTAGGAAAAGACAGCAGACAAAAGAAGAACATTTATAAAGAAGATTAGGAAAAGACAAGCGGCATTTATACGACATTTTATGAGGCAAGACAAACTAAAGCACCTGGTCAAAACAGGAACGCTGGAGGGAAAGAGAGCACCAGGTAGACCCAGTGAGAAAATATTGGACGGAACTGCAGAGTGGCTGAGGATAGAGAGGGTGGGAAATGTACTTGCAGCGACAAGGGACAGATTCCTATGGAGGGCCATGATCGCCAACGCCATGCGGCAGGGCACATGATGATGATGATAATAATACACACAAAAAGGGTATCTTACTAACACCTCTGTATACGTGTTGATCTGGGAGATCGAAAAAAATCCCCCTTTTACCCGCCAGACCGAGAGGAACCCATTCAGGATTGAATCCACGCCTTCTGATTATAAGTTTAACGTCTTACCCACTTGACTAATAGGACCGTTGGCAGGTCACAATTTGCAGCATCCCTGAACAACCGAAGCTGTTATTATCATCAGCTACAGCAAGATGAAAATAGGTTGAGGGTTATCAATAATCAACAACATTTATATCCGCTTGATACCGTGAGGGTCCCTTACCATGATGAACAAGTACACGGAGAACAGGGAGTGTAGAAGATGTGGTGGCCAGCGCCTGAACGTGATAGGAATTATGTGTTTGAATAAATCATCACGGTTGTGGCCATACATTATTGCAACATGTGGATAGAGTGTTTTATGCTGTGGGTAGTAAACAATTAAAACACTACTACTGTCTCTTTCTCTTTTCTATGTGCTATTTTAAAGAAAACAAACAAGACAGTCTTTAAGGAGACAGACACAAAAAAGAACAGTAATGAAAAAGATTAGGAAAAGACAAGCAACATTTATAGGACATTTTATGAGGCAAGAGAAATTAACGCACCTAGTCACAACACGAAAGGTGGAGGGAAAGAAAACAACAGGAAGACCCAGGGAGACAATATTGGACGGACTTGCCGAGTTGTTGAGGACAGACAGGGTGGGAGATGCACTTGCAGCGACAAGGGATAGATTCGTATGGAGGGCCATGATCGCCAACGCCATGCAGCAGGGCACATGAAGATGATGACGGTGAAGATTCAAATTATTCTGTCAAAGTCTTTCACAGAAATTCACACAGAATATGCATGTCTCATCTCTCTGTAAATCCTTTCCTTCCAGGACACAAACGCGTGCATGTAGAATGATGCCAGAACAGGAAGAGAGCAGACAGACAGACAGCGATGGAGACACGTAACACCGGTGATCATGCAAAGTGCTTACAGCTGTCCCTATTTACATTGCAAATGGGGATGTAAATTTCACTACAATGTAACCTAGGTTGTTCCAAAGAGAGACTGACACAAAAACAGAGACAGAACCTACACGCCTCCAAACCTTGACAGTCCATACAGCATCCACACCGGCTTGTGGCTTATGCCATGATTATTTTGGATCTTCTCCATCACGTGGCATCAGTGGTTACATCCGAGCTGCATTAACCTTTGACTTTCAGGGCTATGGTTCTCACGTGCATGCAGTTTCTTTCCCTTGAGGGATTCGTCGCATTCGGACAAATCCGTATGCGCACCAACTTGTTATTACTGTTATTGTGATTTTGTGTAAAGTCCAGCCGACTGCGTAGAGCCACATCAGGGTTATAACCATTCAAAACATACACAATACTTCAACATCATCATCATCATGTGTCCTGCCGCATGGCACTGGCGATCATGGCCCTCCATATGTATCTATCCCTTGTCGCCGCAAGCACATCCTGCACCTTCTCTGTCCTCAGCCACCTTGCAAGTCCATCCAATATTTTCTCCTTGGGTCTACCTGGTGCTCTCTTTCAACAGGAAAACAACAAGGAAAAGAAAATTAAGTACACATATCAATGCATTCGCGCAATTAATCTAAGGCGCTGACCACTCCGTCCAATTTATCACATGGGGGATTTAAAAAACACAGACCTGAAAACAATCTTAAACGTAACTAAGGACACAAAAAACATATATAAACGGGCCAAAATTACCTAAAATCAATTTCGCATATCTCATTTCCCCAGAGCCAAAAATGCACTTCACAAACGTACCCAATTATCAATCTTAAAAGGAAGTATGTAAAACTGTATCGAACACATGCAGGTGAATGACGAGCACGGCAGAAATGATAGGAAGGAATGACAGAAAGTAAAGGAACAAGGCAGAAACAAAGAGAATGACAGAAAAGAGGAAATGTCTGTCACAGAATTTCCAGACGGTGGGGATACTATTTATACTGAAAGAACCCCCGGCATCCCCACGAGGGGGTGGGGGGGGGGGTTAGGGATGGGATGCGCTCCAAACAATCTGTCAGCAAACATCAGGCAGACTTTGTCGAGCCTGCACAAAACGCTGTCATCATCATCATCATCATCATCATCATCATCATCATCATCATCATCATCATCATCAGGTGCCCTGCCGCTTGGCATTGGCGATCATGGATTTCCATCTGTCTCTATCTCTTGTTGCCCTAAGCATCTCTTCCACCCTCCTTGTCCCCAGCCACAATGCAAGTCCGTCCAGCATTTTCTCCCTGGGTCTACCTGGTGCTCTCTTTCCCTCCAGCTTTCCCGTTGTGACCAGGTGCTCCAATCCCCTTTCCTCATAAAATGGCCTATAAATGTTGCCTGTCTTTTCCTAATCTTCCTTATGAGTGATCTACTTGTGTCTGCCTCCATCAAGACTGTCTCGTTTGTTTTCTTTGCTGTCCATGGAACTCTTAACATTCTTCTT
>JAPXFY010000014.1:46199667-46222167 GCA_030674185.1 Monoplex corrugatus | reverse complement strand
AGATGCACTCGAGCGACAAAGGATAGATTCATGTGGAGGGCCATGATCGCCAACGCCATGCGGCAGGGTACATGATAATGATCATGATGAAAAACATAAAGAGAGTCCTTGAATGTTATATAGAACCAATACTGTTGTACGGATGCGAGGCGTGGACAGTCAGCAAGCAAAGCCAGAGCAGGATCGAGGCAGCCGAGATGTGGTTTCTAAGAAGAATGTTGAGAGTTCCATGGACAGCAAAGAAAACAAACGAGACAGTCTTGATGGAGGCAGACACAAGTAGATCACTCATAAGGAAGATAAGGAAAAGGCAAGCAACATTTATAGACCATTTTATGAGGAAGGGGGATTTGGAGCACCTGGACACCACGGGAAAGCTGGAGGGAAAGAGAGCAGCAGTAGACCCAGGGAGAGAATGCTGGACGGACTTGCAGAGTGGCTGGGGATGAGGAGGGTGGGGGAGATGCTAGGGGCAACGAGAGATAGAGATGGTTGGAAGTCCATGGTCGCCAACGCCATGCGGCAGGGCACCTGATGATGATGATGATGATGACAATTGATTTAAAATCCTTAGCAACAGGTGTGAATCTCAACACAACTTACTAAAGCTCTTTTATTATATAACACATACCATGATTTGCAATTTGCATACATTCGCTCAACTTTTTTGCCCTTTGATGGTTTATCTTAAGGCAACACAGTTGTACGAGTGTATGCATCAAAACAGCTAAATGAGTGCTAAAATTGTCTTTTTTCATACTGAAATTCATTCTTTACAAAAAAGAACGGGAAATGATAGAAGAAATACCTATGCATCCAAAATTTGAAAAAAAAAATCCCAGGTTTCATCATCTGACCCTTTGTCACCTTTCCTGGTTTCTGGAGCAGTACGACCTGCGCGACTTACGGATGATTTTGTCAGGGATGGTAACAAATGTTTACAGCTATCGCTTTTATTCAGCATCTAATCTTCATAATTTATGGCTATGGCATTGCAGCGCAAATGCAGACCTGCAGTATTCGTTTGTAAATGCTTCCATAAATGTTGCCTATAAGCAAGTTGGGAACAAAATCCGAAAACGATGGAAGGGAAACGGAACGCACTCGCACGCATAGAAGAATTCTTTGTTAAGTGGACTGGACGGCTGTCTTGATCGAGACGTGGGCCCAGAATCTCTTATCTCGAGTTCATCCTGACACAGTAACATAGATGTTGGTTTGCTTGTTTCCCGTCTTAACCCTTCGACTCCCGCACCCTGTCCATTCGCAGCCCTAAATTGTCAACCATGCTAACAAAAGAAAAACTTAACCCTGTGACTCCTTCACCCTATCCTACAGGAAGCTGGTGGATAGGGTGAGGGAGTCACAGGGTTAAGTTTTTGCAGTTGATGGACAGGGTGCAGGAATCAAAGGGTTAAAATTCTCCAATCATTCTGGTGTGTCAGTGTTCCCTAGGTCCCCTTCGTCTCTTCATCTCAAGACTTTGCCAGCACATAGGGTTTTGCGTAGGCTCAATATGACTGCCAGATGATAGATTTAGGTCGAGCGCATATGGAATGTTCAAGTATGAAAAATGCCTTTCTGAACAATTTTGTTTTCAAACCCCAAACTCCAGACGTCTCTCGTATGCCCACCCTCACACAAATCCAAACTTCAATCCACTGCTTCTGTCGTGACCATTTCTAGAAATTGCCGATTTAGTGTAATAGGCGGCTATTTTATAATCACATAAACACTAGCGTGAGAAAAGATAACACGGTATGGTAGATAGTGAATGCAAGCACGATTCATGTTTGCTTATAAAGAAAAAAGTGTGTGCACTGTGTGTATGTTGTGTATGTGTGTGTGTGTGTGTGTGCGCGCGCGCGCACGCTCACGTTTGTCTGTCTGTCTGTCTGTCTGTATATATGTGTATGTGTGTGTGTGTGTGTGCGTGTGTGTGTGTGTGTCTGTGTGTGTGTGTGTGTGCGCGCGCGCGCACGCGTGTGTGTGAGTGTGTACGCGCGTTTTGTAAACGTGTAACTTACTCACTCCAGGAATAATTACCAGCAAGTCTGGGAGAGAAGTGTTGAAGTTTTGGAAACCAGTAGTAAACGCACGTTCTACCAAAATGTCAAAAACTAATCTGGAATAGAAAAATATATTACACAGTTACCAGATATGTATGTTTTTTTCTCCCCCTTTTGATTAAATTTTGATGCAGCTGCAACAAGCCTGAGACTGAATTCAGCAGACGCAAAGAGTAAACAGACAAAGACAGAACGTGTGTTTTTTGTGGTGACAAATGCCTTAGGCGACGAGTTTTATTTTATTTCTGAATGTTGTAAGTTCAATAATGACCGACAGAAGTTTGTTCGACAAAAATATTTGTCAGTTAAATCAATATTTGTCAGTTCCCATTGTGTAACTTCATTTCTGAAAGGAAAATAATTGAAATTAGCCATATGCATCAATTTTTTTTTTTTTTCTGAAATTGGGCAGTCATCTAAATATTTGAGTATTCTATCGTAAGGCAATTTCAAATGCACTTTTTTTCTCTTGACTCAAGTTCTTCCTGTTTTGTGTTATATGTCAATCCCGTTGTATTTGTATTCATTTGTTGTTATATCCTCTGCCCTAATTGGGATCAAAGGATCTATTAAACATTGAACACCGAATAGTGTGTGTGTGTGTGTGTGTATGTGTGTGTGTGTGTTGTGTGTGTGTGTTGGTGCGCGCGCACGCGCGCGTATGTGTGCGTGTTTATATACACATATATATAATATAATTATATACATATATATATATATATATAATATGTGTGTGTGTGTGTGTGTGTGTGTGTGTGTGTGTGTGTGTGGTGTGTTTGTGTGCAGATATATGCAGAGAGACACAGAGAGATATGTGTGTGTATGTATTGTGTGTATGTATGTGTGTGTGCGTGCGTGTGTGTGTGTGCGCGGGTGTGCACGTGCGCCTCTGTGATGTGTCCTGATGATGATTATGATGATAACGATAACGATGATGATGATGATGATGATGATGATGTGATGATGGTGATAATGGTATGATGTATAGGACAATATATTCAATGATATCATCATCATCATCATCATCGTTGTCGTCGTCATCATCAATATCATTTTCATCATCATCATCATCAGCATTATCAAGCTCAACACCAATACACTTCTACCACTACCTACCCACCAGCAACAACAACAACATCGACGACGACGACAACAAAAACAACAACAACAACAACAACAGACGACAACATCAATCTGCATAATCTCTATAACTGTAGTCGCATGAAACCAGCGACTATCTGCAGCTGCAAGCGTCTTTCAGCTTACCAGCCATGGATGTCTTCTCTCTTCTCTCTCTGTCTCTCTCTTTCTCTCTCTTTCTCTCTCTGTCTCTCTCTCTCTTTCTCTCCCTCTCTCTTTCTCTTTCTTTCTCTCTCTCTTTCTCTCCCTCTCTATCTATCTAATCTATCTATCTATCTATCTATCTATCTATCTATCTATCTGTCTGTCTGTCTGTCTGACTGTCTGTCTGACTGACTGTCTATCTGTCTGTCTGTCTGTCTCTCTCTCTCTCTCCCTATCTCTGTCTGCCTGTGTCTGTCTGTCTGTCTGTCTCTCTCTCTCTCTGTCTCTGTCGGTGTGTGTGTTTGTTTGTGTGTGTGTGTGTGTGTGTGTGTCTTTTTAATGACTGCATTTATTCCTCTCTCTCTCTGTGTCTCTGGTGTGTCTCTTTCTTTCTTTTTTTCTTTCTCTTTCTCTCTGTCTGTCTCTCTCTCTGTCTATATATAAGTATATATTATATATATCTGCCTGCCTGCCTGCCTGCCCACCTGCCTGCCTGCTGCCTGCCTGTCTATCTCGCTCCCCCCCCCCCCCCCCGCTTCTCTCTCTGACTCCTTTCAAAGGAGAATTGTGTGCACCTGAAGAATGCAGGTTTACGTAACGGGCTGTTTAGCTTGGCCGATTCTGTTGGCTATTTCTAATGTGCATCTGCTGTCTGGTGAGATGACTGTTCCCAGGTATTCAAACTTATCAATTTGTCTCGATGTTGTGCCATTTGCTGTTATTTTGCATGAGGGGATTTCTTGCTTTTTTTCTTTTTTCTATTTCTGCTGTCTATTTCTATAATATTCACAAGATTTTGAGCGTCTTTTTCATTTTTTGCAATTAGAATGGTGTCATCGCACCAATGTAGTACGCATAATAAAAATTCACTGCCGAGTTGACACCAAAGTATTTATGATGACACTACCGTCCTCACAGACACCCATTTACGATCTGAGAATTCAAACCAATGAACTGATGACAGCAATGAAGGCATACAGTTACTATGGACCACATACCGAAATCGGTCACTGAATGGCCAGCTCTGGGTTATTCATGAGATAAACTGCGATCAGGACGCCACAGTTATACTATTACTGCTGCTGCTGCTACAATTACAATTACTACTACATACTAGTAGTAGAGTAGTAGTAGAAGTTATTGTAGCAGTGCTACTGATGCTACTACTACTGCTGCTGTTCCTGCTACTATTGCAACTACTATTGCTGCTATTGCCACTTGCTCTGTTATGGAAATGGATACTACTACTGCTACTTTTATTCTGCTGCTATTGCTAGTTCTACCACTACTGCTGCTGTTGTCGCTGCTA
Source organism: Monoplex corrugatus (assembly GCA_030674185.1). Classification (NCBI taxonomy): domain Eukaryota; kingdom Metazoa; phylum Mollusca; class Gastropoda; order Littorinimorpha; family Ranellidae; genus Monoplex; species Monoplex corrugatus. The sequence goes on along the minus strand of JAPXFY010000014.1, from coordinate 46,217,505 downwards.
GTACTACTGCTATTGCTGCTGTCAAGTTATTGCTTCTATTGCCTCTACTGCTATCATGGCTGCTAATATCATGAAAATTAACATTGTTATTACTAACACTACTGCAACCAGTAATATAAAACATGGAACAACAACACCATCAATAATATCAGTGACAATTTCAAAAGGTGACCCGCAGTCTACAGAGATGTCTTATCTTTCTGTGGTTTCTTGCAGACTAACAATGTGTGCTCGTGGACCAGTGCCAAGACAACAAGACACCAGACGGAGAAAGAGAGGCACGTACCGCTAGCGACTAGACTTGTACACACATCGACATTCAAGTGCTCACACCTGTCTCTCTTTATCAAGCCTTCAGCCTTCAGCCTTCCTGGCTATGGTTCTCACAGACAGTGCCACGGGTGCGACAGTCAAGTGGGTAAGACGCCAGACTTCCTATCGAAAGGTCTGGATTCAATCCTGGTACCTCCCTGTTGGTGGGTAGAAGGTGGAAACTTTCAGTCTCCCAGTCAGAGGTGGGCACACCTGTTACCCGCACACACAACATCAAATGTGACCCGTTTTCACGAAATGAGTCCTAACTCGCAGGCAGCGAAAAGCGTAGAGGCCCGGAAAAGGTGTGATGGGTCGATTTTGTCAATTTTTACTTTTCGACAAAAATGGAATATTTAATCTTTAAATTACATGTACATGCACTCAGCACTTTATAATTCAATCGGAAAATGTATTTAAAATGCGTTTTAACCAGATAACGGCATGCTTTTTGTGTCAGAAAAAGGGATATATATATAAACTTAAAAAACAAGACAATTATAGTAGATTTTCACACCAATTTTGTGTGCTATTGTGGCATGATGTGTTTTACCATGGTACACAATTTGGTAAAGATTGGTGAAGTAGAAATACTTGTTGCTAAGGTAAAACTTCACTGAATTGGTGAAAATTTTAAAACTAGATTTTCTCAAAATGGCTGTTTGCTATGTTACACACTTCAAAACACCCATAACTTCTTGATTTTTAGGAGTAGAATAAGAAATTTCATATGAAAAGAAAGTTAATAATATCTCGACATTTTGAAAACCATAATATCCTAAAATATGTTATTTTCACCTTAAGATTCATTTTGTTAAAACGGGTCACAAATATGGACGTTAAAGATTGTAAGTGCCATGTCAGTGTCCAATAGTTTACGTCAACATGAAAACACCCGGCAGGCAATCCCTGTTCCTATCGAAGATCAGAGTATGCTAAATGTGCAGCTGCCATATGCAACCGGCACAGTCATCATCACATGTGCCATGCCGCATGGCGTTGGCGATCATGGCCCTCCATACGAATCTATTCCTTGTCGCTGCAAGTACTTCTCCCACCCTCTCTGTCTTCAGCCACACCACAAGTCTGTCCAGTATTTTCTAATACACTGCCTGCACACAGTGGGCACAAAACCGTGCACCATACGGGCATTCTAGAAAAATCGAGCACTTAACGAAAAGAAAATAAATCATAAAAAAAAACCGAAAGAAAACGAACCAAACATGTGCAGAACTGCAACGCTTACGAAAAATAATTCCTTCTAGACAGAGAAACCACGAAAAAAAAAAAACCCAAAAAACAAACAACCTCAAAAGTGATTAGCTAAAAAGAAGCCGAAGAAAGCACTAAATACCTATATAAACAAGCACATAGGACTGACAGAGTTTGGTAACCAGTGGCTGCCAATAAAGTGTCGGAAATTCTCAGCTAACTGTCAAGTTAGCCAAGCCGGCAACCTAGAACTCTCGGACGAGAACAAGGGGAACAAATCGAGCTCCACGTGTTGATAGGTGTCAGTTCCTGCAAATCTATCAGTGTTTCCTCAGCTTTTCTGGCTGGTTGCCCAGTCGGCAATCTCATGATAGTAGGGAGATCTTAGCCCTGAAAACCTAACAGTTTAGACATTGTTCAAAACAGAGTCATCGCACTCGGACAATTCCAGATCCGCTCCACCCAAATCTGACAACGATTATTTGCCAGATTCCTTGAGCCTGCGCAAAAACCCTATGCGCTGGGAAGGTCTTGAAATGGGAGAGGGTGGGGTAGTGGTGGAAGAAAGGACCTATCAAACACGAAGCTTACACCGCCAAACTAATCAAATTAATGGAAACATTAAGAGGGACAGCGAACATGCCAGTTTTTCAATATTTCAGGCTGAGATCGATTGACCTCGAGATACCAGGTCTTAATTCCACGGCTTTATCGAAAGTACCAACCAGCCGCGAAAAAGAAGAAGAAAAAACAATAACATCCGACAGTTGAACCCACAAACTCTGCCTTATCAACATGGCGCTGTAACAATTAAGCTAATGCGACACTACAAAAAAAACAAACAAACAAAAACAAACAAACATCCCCCGAAAAAAAAGACACAAAATAGAAACAAACATAAAGGCGTATCTAGGTACAAAAGTCTGTGCAAATTGTACAAATAAACAGACACGGAGACTAACATTGTTTTATCATGACAGCCACCGATCCCTACACAAACAAGAAGGGAGGGAGATAGGGAAAGGAGGGAGGGAGGGGAGGGAGGGAGTCAGAGGAGCCAGGGGAGGGAAAGAGGTAGGGAAGGGAGGGAGTAAAGAAACGTTCGTACACAGTAACGACTTCTCATGTTTGCTGTAAACTCGGTCAGTACAACAACAAAAACATAGTGGGTTCTACACACAATACATACATAATCCACCAACTGGATTAGTGGTTTAAGATCTTCTGTGAGTCATAAATATACATTGCTACATTAGTTGCAAGTTCAGTGATACGATCTTCAAAAACGACATACACAGGTAAATCAGTGTCGTGGAGAATGTTCTAGTGCGTCGATCCCATCCTCTGTCTATCTGTTTCTGTTGTATGATGAAGTGAAAGTACAAAACCCTGTATTTCCCATTTTTCCTCAAGATCCCATGCCTGCTTAAACTGGAATCAGCCCCACTCGACATAGTCGAGACTGAAGGAGCTCCCCCCAGGAAATTTGGTGGAACTAACTGGTTAAACCCTACCGGTTCCCTTATATTAAACTTGGGGGAGCTGCGTCTCTAAGACCCGTATTACACTAAACTTACGCCTGGTATTGGAGTAATAACAACAGAAATATAAATCTGATGAAAAAAAACAGAAAAATAAATGTGGTCTTCCACAGAGTTTAGGACATAATGGGCGTTCGTTTTGTGATCATACTGCTTAGTTCAAACCATTCATTTACACCCAGACACAGTATGATCAAGCTGTCGCTAGATTTCTTTATAGTTTTATTGTTCCATAAGACTCTAATTGATGCCATTATGTCAACAAACGGCAGACGGAAGATGTGGTCCCTGCTCACTATTTTGCGTTTCCAGAGAGAGAGAGAGAGAGAGAGAGAGAGAGAGAGAGAGAGAGATGAGAGAGAGAAGAGAGAGAGAGGGAGAGACAGACAGACAGAGACAGAGACAGAGAGAGAGGGAGGGAGGAAGAAGGAGGGAGGGAAGGAGGGAGAGGGAGGTAGAAAGAGGGAGGGAAGGAAGGAGAGAGAGAGAATGAGAGAAACATGGAGGAAGAGTAGATGGAGAGAGAATTAGAAAGACAGAGAGAGAGAGAGGAGAGAGAGAGAGAGAGAGAGAGAGAGAGAGAGAGAGAGAGAGGAGAGAGAGGAGAGAGAGAGAGAGAGAAAAAAAAACAACAAAAACTCCAGGTGTGTTTGATGTGGGATCAACTGTTGCCCTTAGCAATCAAACACCATGGTCACAGACTGATAATGAACACAGATAAGCCGTTCTCTGGTGTTGATAAACCGCCAGATGCTCGCTCTGTCTGTCTGTCTGTCTTTGTCTCTCTTTCTCCTCCCTCTTTCTCTGTCTCTCTGTCCCTGTCTGTCTGTCTGTCTCAGTCTGTCTCTGTCTCTATCTCTCTCTCTTCCTCTCTCTCTCCTCCCTCTTTCTTTGTTTCTCATTGTCTCTCTCTGTCTGTCTGTCTTGTCTGTCTGTCTCTCTCCCTCTATCTGTCTCCCTCTCCCCTTCTTCCCTCACACTTTCTCCCTCTCTCTATTTCTCTCTCTCTCTCTCTCTCTCTCTTCCGCCCCCCTCTCTGTTTCTTTCTTTATCTCCCTCCCTCTCTCTGTCTATGTCTCTTTCTCTCTCTCACTGTCCATCTGTCTATCTCTATCTGTCTCGTCTGTCTCTACTTCTCTGTCTGTCTGTCTGTCTGACTGACTCTCTCTCTCTCTCTTTCTCTCTCTCTCTCTTTGTCTTTCTCTCTTTGTCCCTCTCTCTATTTCTGCCTTTCTCTTCATCAGTTTGGAATAATCAAAAGCATACTGGAAAGTATGGAACACAAAATTTGCTCAAGTTCATATAGAGTTGACAACCAGCCATAGCGACCTGAACACAGACAAGTGAAATGTGAAGAAAGGGACACACAGCTGGAGAACAGAGAAGGTAGTCATACTGATTGTGTGTGTGCTTGTGGTTTGTTTGTTGATTGTTCGTCTGTGTGTCTTTAAGTTGGTCGTGATGGTTGTTTACTTTTTGTTTTGTTTTGTCTTATTTTGTGTCTGTGTTGGTTGGGTGTGAGTGTGAATATGTGTGTATGTGTATGTATGTGTTTTCATTGTTTTGTGACTGCCAGTCTGGTTGTATTTTAAATACGCGTTCTGATTTTTTTTTTTTTTCGCGGTTTTTTTTTCTTCTGGTTCCTGCTTTAGTTTTCTTTCGTTACAACAATAATACGTTAATACCTACGTTCGTAGCAGATTTATACGTTCGTAGCAGATTTATAGCGGATAATTGTCAGCTATAGTCTTTAGGATGGCAAGAAACACGTCCTCGTGACGAAACCTGTTAAAACTTCATTTCGATTTCGCATTGGAATGACTGTGTGTGGTGGGACAATCTCAGACGGCGCACGAGGTCGACTAGCCATGACGGCAAATTGACCGTAACTGTACAATAATTTCCGGTACCACAGCAGACAACCGGAACGGAAAGCAATATGGCTGACCACTCGTGCTTATAAGTAAGTAATATTCATTATTGCTAAATGGGTCAAATTCAGTGGGGAAATAATTTACACACCTAAAATAATTTACGCACCTAAAATGCACTTTTACCGTCTTTTTTGGTATTGTTTTGTTGTATTGTGTTGTGGTCTGTGTACTTGTGTGATGCATTCTTTGCCGTCGGGCATCGTGATGTACGGGTATGAATGTGTATGTATGAGTGTGTGTGCTTGTGTGTGCTTGTGTGTGAATGTGTGTGTGTGTGTGTGTGTGTGTGTGTGTGTGTGTGTGTGTGTGTGTGTGTGAGTGTGTGTGTGTGTATATGTGTGTGTGTGTGGTGTGTGTGAGTGTGCATGTATGTGTGTGTGTGTGTGTGCGTGTGTATGTTGTGTGTGTGTGTGGGGTTGTGTGTGTGTGTGTGTGTGTGTGTGTGTGTGTTTTACTGTCATTACTTATTTATTTTTTATTTCTTACTTGTTTATTTATATATTTTTTTCCTCACAGGTGGACGACAGACGGGATGGGCTATGATTAAGGAGAAGTTATTTTCATCATGTTGATAGGCAGTGGAGGCTATGTCTAGTGTTGATTGTGGGTCTTTCTATGATGTGAGACAAGGTTAGACCCAGTGCACACTTGTGTTTCTATTCAGTCCTTCTTTTCTCACTTTGTTTATTATTTTATTTTATTGCCTTTTTAAAGATGAGATACACACATCATTACAATGTAGCTGAGATTGTTCCAATGACAGACTGATAGACTACTAGTATAAGATAAAAACTTAATGGCCAGATAAAACCTCAGGATCTGGCCAGCCCATGGGTTTTTGTGCACGCTTAACACATTCCGTACCGCGTCACGAGATCCTCGAGACTCGGCTTTCTCTCTCCGTGGACCGTTCACGAGGATTTCATGCCCTGAACCGTAGTTTCAGTTTCGAGTATATAAATAGAAAATTACCGCATTGCTGACGTAATCCTTTTCCGGCAAAAGGGAGTATCTTTCTGCATTTACACGACGTTTGAAGCGGCAAAAAATGGCAAAAAACAGGCGTAATTTGAGTGTTTCTGAAGTCATCTGCTAACATTACTTGGTCAATAGTTAGTACAGTGACCTATTTTCTTGGTAGGAAAAGGGTTAAGACTTGTACCATGATCATTTTACACTTCCTCCATCGCATGGCACCAGTGGCGTCAGTGCATATGGAATTCATTGTAAGCGCGGAGACGACTGTTTCAGTTCCAGTTTCCGCGTTCGGAATGAATTCCATATGCACTAACGTCACCGGTGCCATGTGTCTGGTGATCATGGCCACAGACATCTTAAATGTTTAGGATGTCTGTGATCATGGCACAAGCCTGAAGCCTGCGTCATCAATGAGAAACTGAAACTGAACGAAACTGAAAATGAAATTGAAGAGTATTACTTCAGTCAATCCACATGCGTAAATTGATTTGCATGGATGTTTCTTCATAGTCGACCCTTTCTGACGTTGTGTTTTTCGTTGTACCAAATGAAGCTGTAACTGCGTAGTTGTTGATGTTACAGCAAGGGGAACGTACCCATGTGGCACTCCACGCTTTCCTCCTTGAACTTCTTTTCCCCTCCAGTGTTTGTGTGGCATCGTTTTGGGAGGGAGATGGAAAACGGCAGGGGGTGGGATGGAGAGACACGCGATGATTGGTGAGGTAAAGGAAGATGTGTGTGTGTGGTGTGTGTGTGTGTGTGTGTGTGTGTGTGTGTGTGTGTGTGTGTGTGTGTGTGTGAGTGTGTGTATGTATGTATGTATGCTTGTGTGTATATATATATATATATTATATATATATATATATGTGTGTGTGTGTGTGTGTGTCTGTGTGTATATATATATATATATATACATACATATGTATACAGATGAATTATACATACACATGTGTGTGTATGTGTGTGTGTTTACGTGTGTGCGTGTATGCGCGCGCATGTATGTGTATGTGCGTGTGTATGTGTGCATGTGTGTATGTGTGTGTATATGAGAGAAAGACAAAGAAGGAAAAAAAGAGAAGAAATAATAGTAATAATAATGATGATGACAATAATAATCATGATGATAATGATGGTGACAGTAACAATAACAATAACAACAACAACAATAATGATAATAATAATGATGATATAATAATAATAATAATATAAAATATAAAAATAATAATAATATATACATGTATGACAAAAACAAAGAGAGACAGATACTGGGACAGAGACAGAAAGAGAGAGAGAGAGAGAGAGAGAGAGAGAGAGAGAGAGAGAGAGAGAGAGAGAGAGAGAGAGAGCAACAAGAACAAACCTCCAGTAAGTATGTTGTTGCTAAAAACAGAACACCACTAATCTACAACAGCAGGCTACACCATCACAGTGCAGAACTACAGACAAGACAAGTTCGTTTACCTCAAAGCACATCCATCACTATTTTCTCACCTTTCATCCAGTCGTCAGTCTGTCAGTTCATCGTATGTTTGGCCGCTCTTAAAAGAGTGGTCACAGCTCACCGCCTCTAAATCAAAAACTCATCTCCACCAAACTGTATTGTGCATCTGACACGGGAAGCGCTCTCTAAAAACTATCTTTCATCACTGAAGTATAGTAAAATACCGGACAAAGAATAATCTGCTTTGTTCAACGCGATGACTGAAACAAAGAGTTTGCGGGTATTAGACCAGGGATAATATTTTAAGCGTACTGAGACTGATGTCGAGTTTTTAACTCACCGCTGTGATAGCCAACATCTGCCTTAGAAACATACTATGGTTTACTGATGGAAATCGGCAGACTAATCAGCTACTGGTTTCCGAGGGTTATTGACCGACTTACTAATATAAACAAGCTCCCTCAAGGTTGAAGCTCCAAAAGGTCATGAGTTGATTCACTGTCTATATTATGAGGAAGGTTTGCTACACATGGCAGGTCAGAAGAAATAGAAACAGACATGTACACCACAGCGCACGTAGCACACTGCTTGTGCACTTTCACCTTTCCACACACGCATGTCATTAGGGCGCGCGTGTGCTATCCAGGCCAGGCAAAGAGCACGAGGGGCTAAGCTGTGTATTTCCTTCCTCGGCACAACACCACTGTGAAAAAAAATCCACACAGCAGCTTTACCGGAGACTGGCTGGTCGTCGACACCCCATCACTTGCATATATATATACAGGAGATTAAATTGGGGGTGAGAACGGCAAACCTGCCTGTGCTGCTGTATCGGGTTTAGATTGCTGCATGCAGAAGCTGCTGTATGGTAAACCGATAGAGCCATGTCGTGAGACAGTGGTGCGATGACTAGAATTACTTCACTTCATCAAAGCCTCAGTGAATTTCTCTGTTCTTCTGTCTGTCTTTGTCCCTGTCTCTCCTTCTGTCATCTGTCTTGTTCCTGTCTGTCCCTGTGTCGTCTGTCTTCTGTCCCTGGTCCTGCCCTGTGTCATCTGTCTTGTCCCTGTGTCATCTGTCTTGTCCCTGTGTCATCTGTCTTGTCCCTGGCTGTCCCTGTGTCATCTGTCTTGTCCCTGTCTGTCCCTGTGTCATCTGTCTTGTCCCTGTCTGTCCCTGTGTCATCTGTCTTGTCCCTGTCTGTCCCAGTGTCATCTGTCTTGTCCCTGTGTCCTGTTTCGCTCTGTGTCATCTCTGTCGTCCTGTCCTGTGTCCCTGTCTTGTCCTGTCTGTCCTGTGTCATCTTCTTTCCCTGTCTGTCCCATGTGTCATCTGTCTTGTCCTGTCTGTCCCTGTGTCATCTGTCTTGTCCCTGTGTCATCTGTCTTGTCCCTGTGCCTGTCATCTGTCTTGTCCTGTCTGTCCTGTTGTGTCATCTTCTTGTCCCTGTCTGTCCCTGTGTCATCTGTCTTGTCCCTGTCTGTCCCTGTGTCATCTGTCTTGTCCCTGTCTGTCCCTGTGTCATCTTCTTGTCCCTGTCTGTCCCTGTGTCATCTGTCTTGTCCCTGTCTGTCCCTGTGTCATCTTCTTGTCCCTGTCTGTCCCTGTGTCATCTGTCTTGTCCCTGTCTGTCCCTGTGTCATCTGTCTTGTCCTGTCTGTCCCTGTGTCATCTGTCTTGTCCCTGTCTGTCCCTGTGTCATCTTCTTGTCCCTGTCTGTCCCTGTGTCATCTGTCTTTGTCCCTGTCTGTCCCTGTGTCATCTTCTTGTCCCTGTCTGTCCCTGTGTCATCTGTCTTGTCTGTCTGTCCCTGTGTCATCTTCTTGTCCCTGTCTGTCCCTGTGTCATCTGTCTTGTCCCTGTCTGTCCCTGTGTCATCTTCTTGTCCCTGTCTGTCCCTGTGTCATCTGTCTTGTCCCTGTCTGTCCCTGTGTCATCTGTCTTGTCCCTGTCTGTCCCTGTGTCATCTATCTGTCCCTGTCTCCCGTGTCTCTGTCTTGTCCCTGTGTCATGTCTTCTTGTCCCTGTCTGTCCCTGTGTCATCTGTCTGTGTCCCTGTCTGTCCTGTCTCTCTTGTCCTGTCTGTCCCTGTGTCATCGCTGTCCCTGTCGTCCCTGTGTCATCTTCTGTCATTGTCTGTCCCTGTGTCATCTGTCTTGTCCCTGTCTGTCCCTGTGTCATCTTCTTGTCCTGTCTGTCCCTGTGTCATCTGTCTTGTCCTGTCTGTCCTGACTGTGTCCTGTGCCCTGTGTCCTGTCATCTGTCCTGTCGCCTGTCTTGCCCGTGTCCTTGTCACTCTGTCCTGTCCTGTTCTTGTGCCCTGTCTGTCCTGTCTGTCCCTTGTCTTGTTCGTCCTGTCCCCTGTGTCATCTTCTTGTCCCTGTCTGCCCTGTGTCATCTTCTTGTCCCTGTCTGTCCCTGTGTCATCTGTCCCTGTCTGTCCCTGTGTCTCTTCTGTCCCTGTTGTCCTGTGTCATCTGTCTTGTCCCTGTCTGTCCCTGTTCATTCTTGTCCCTGTCTGTCTGCCTTGTCATCTTCTTGTCCTGTCTGTCCCTGTGTCATCTGTCTTGTCCTGTCTGTCCCTGTGTCATCTTCTTGTCCCTGTCTGTCCCTGTGTCATCTGTCTTGTCCCTGTCTGTCCCTGTGTCATTGCTGTCTTTGTTGTCCTGTCTGTCCCTGTGTCATCTTCTTGTCCCTGTCTGTCCCTGTGTCATCTGTCTTGTCCCTGTCTGTCCCTGTGTCATCTTCTTGTCCCTGTCTGTCCCTGTGTCATCTGTCTTGTCCCTGTCTTGTCTGTCCCTGTGTCTGTCATCTTTTCCCTGTCTGTCCCTGTGTCATCTGTCTTGTCCCTGTCTGTCCCTGTGTCCCTGTCTGTCCCTGTCTCTCTTCTTGTCCTCTGTCCCTGTGTCATCTCTCTTGTCCCTGTCTGTCCCTGTGTCATCTGTCTTGTCCTGTCTGTCCCTGTGTCATCTGTCTTGTCCCTGTCTGTCCCTGTGTCATCTGTCTTGTCCCTGTCTGTCCCTGTGTCATCTGTCTTGTCCTGTCTGTTCCCTGTGTCATCTGTCTTGTCCCTGTCTGTCCCTGTGTCATCTGTCTTGTCCTGTCTGTCCCTATGTCGTCTGTTTTGTTTCCTGTCTGCCCTGTGTCATCTTTTTCCCTGTCTGTCCCTGTGTCATCTTTTCCTGTCTGTCCCTGTGTCATCTTCTTGTCCTTCTGTCCCTTGTCGTCTGTCCTGTCCCTGTCTGTCCCTGTGTCATCTGTCTTGTCCCTGTCTGCTCCCTGTGTCATCTGTCTTGTCCTGTCTGTCCCTGTGTCATCTGTCTTGTCCTGTCTGTCCCTGTGTATCTGTCTGTCCCTGTCTGTCCCTGTGTCATCTATCGTGTCCCTGTCTGCCCCTGTGTCATCTGTCTTGTCCCTGTGTTATCTGTCTTGTCCCTGTCTGTCCCTGTGTCATCTATCGTGTCCCTGTCTGCCCCTGTGTCATCTGTCTTGTCCCTGTCTGTCCCCTGTTGTCGGCTATCTTGTCCCTGTCTGTCCCCTGTGTCATCTGTCTTGTCCCTGTCTGTCCCCTGTGTCGTCTGTCTTGCTCCTGTCTGTCCCTGTGTCATCTGTTTTGTCCCTGTCTGTCCCTGTGTCACATGCCTTGTCCCTGTCTGTCTCTGTCTGTGTTTCTGTCATCTGTCCCTGTGTCCCTGTCTTTCTGTCATCTGTCTTGTCCCCATCTATGTTTCTGTCATCTGTCTTGTCCCTGTCTGTCTCTCTGTCATCTGTCTTGTTCCTGTCTGTGTTTCTGTCATCTGTCTTGTCCCTGTCTGTGTTTCTGTCATCTGTCTTGTCCCTGTCTATGTTTCTGTCATCTGTCTTGTCCCTGTCTGTGTTTCTGTCATCTGTCTTGTTCCTGTCTGTGTTTCTGTCATCTGTGTTGTCCCTGTCTGTGTTTCTGTCATCTGTCTTGTCCCTGTCTGTGTTTCTGTCATTTGTCTTGTCCCTGTCTGTCTCTCTGTCATCTGTCTTGTCCCTATCTGTGTTTCTGTCATCTGTCTTGTCCCTGTCTGTGTTTCTGTCATCTGTCTTGTCCCTGTCTTCTTTCTGTCATGTCTTGTCCCTCTCTGTCTCTGTCATCTGTCTTGTCCCCATCTGTGTTTCTGTCATCTGTCTTGTCCCTGTCTGTGTTTCTGTCATCTGTCTTGTCCCTGTCTGTGTTTCTGTCATCTGTCTTGTCCCTGTCTGTGTTTCTGTCATCTGTCTTATCCCTGTCTGTGTTTCTGTCATCTGTCTTGTCCCTGTCTGTGTTTCTGTCATCTGTCTTGTCCCTGTCTGTGTTTCTGTCATCTGTCTTGTCCCTGTCTTCTCTCTGCCATCAGTCTTGTCCCTGTCTTCTCTCCCTGGTATCTGTCTTGTCCCTATCTGTGTTTCTGTCATCTGTCTTGTCCCTATCTGTGTTTCTGTCATCTGTCTTGTCCCTATTTGTGTTTCTGTCATCTGTCTTGTCCCCATCCGTGTTTCTGTCATCTGTCTTGTCCCTCTCTGTCCCTCTGTCATCTATATTGTCCTGGTCTGTCCTCCTGTAAATCTGTGTTGTTTTTGTCTCATCTTTATCCATGTCTTCCGCAGTCTCTGTGTGGACTTGAACTTCTACTTTTCAGTGCTGAAGGCCTCTTGGGTCTTTTTCATCTTTCTGTAGGAACAAAATGTGATGTCTGCTGCGTGCATAAGATTGATTTACAAATGGAAGAGCGTGTAATCCATCCTTTTAAACAATGACATGGGAAGCGCTCTAGTACCACAGTCTTGCAGAATTAATAGTACTATGAAAAACCTTGTAAGCTTCAGATTAAATTACTGTAGGTCTCTGATCAATCCAGACACTCTGCTGTATCCATGCTGAATTATACACCAATTACTTGACTGATAGCTGAATCATAAAGCAAATGTAACATTTATCACAAGGAATTTAGAACTTGTTCAAGAGGACCCCCATCGCATCAGCACAGTACCATCAACCCTTTACCCAAATCTGACAGTAATCATCACTCAGACTTCTGGAGCCTATGCACAGCTTCTGCATGTGCTGAGAAAGACTGGTAATTTGGAGGGGGTAAAATACAACGTTAAGTTGACACTCTTTGAATGACTGATGCAATAAGACTGGGCAGTAAACAGGCCAATTTTTATATTGTAGGCTGGGACTGAACCCAAGACATTAGACCTTGAGTCCATAGCTCTATCTACAGAGCCAGTCAGTTTCCATAAAACCAACAACAGCAACAACAGAACCCATTTATCATGAATGCTAAAACAATGATGAAAGGGGAATTAGAGCACCTGGTCACAACAGGAAAGCTGGAGGGAAAGAGAGCGCCAGGTAGACCCAGGGAGAAAATATTCGACGGACTTGCAGGGTGGCTGAGGACAGAGAGTGTGGAAGATGTGCTTGTGGCAACAAGGGATAGATGCATATGGAGGGCCATGATCGCCAACGCCATACGGCAGGGCACGTGATGATGATGACGACTAAATCAAAACGAATGCCAGCGTTGAAGCAATCAGAAAAGGAATCAGAAAAATCACACAAATAGAATTAGAACGGCTTTTTCTTTGTTCCCTTTACTAAGCGTTTTGATTATAATTGTGTTTGTGCGTGTATGTTGTGTGTGTGTGTGTGGTGTGTGTGTGTGTGTGTGTGTGTGTGTGTGTGTGTGTTGTGTGTGTGGTGTGTGTTTGTTTGTGTGTGCGTGTGTGTGTGCGTGTGTGTTTGTGTGTGCGTGTGTGTGTGCGTGCGTATGTGTTTGTGTGTGCGTGTGTGTGTGTGTGTCTGTGTGTGTGTGTGTCTGTGTGTGTGTGCTGTTGTTATTGTTGTTGCTGCTGCTGCTGCTGCTGCTGTTGTTGTTTTTGTTTTGTTTTTGTCGTTGATTTTGTTTTGATTTTGTTTTTTTTGTTTTGTTTTTGTTTTTTCATTCCTACAGATGGATGTGCTTAGCACTGAAATTCTGTTTTCAGAAAGAAACTTGGCAAACTCAGTGCCAGACCAATCATGTTCTATGAGTTACTGGATTAGAGAGATCTAAACACAGCTCAGAAAAACAGAAACATGGATACACGCTTTAGACTACATTTTTTTTTTTTTTTTTTATTTATTTTTTTTTTTTTTACTTTCTGTCACTTTCACCTTTCCGACACACGTCTTTCATCAGGCCAGGTGCGTTATTCAGACCGGGCAAGACGTATGCCAGCTAACCTTTGCATTTCCTTCCCCATCACAACAACAACTCTGCATTGCATGAGGCTGTCTGGCCAATACACCATCTCTTGCACGTACAGCAGTAAAGATTAGGAATGAACAGGGTGTGCACACCTACTTCTGCTGTGTTGATTTACATCTCTGTAAACAGGAGCCGCTGCTGTTGTAGTGTAAGCTGATAGTCCTACGAGACTGTGGGTGTGGTGGATAGTTTCAGATTTAGTTTACAGTTCTTAAATTAAAATGGCTTCAAAGCTGGAGGGAAAGAGAGCACCAGGTAGACCCAGGGAGGAAATGCTGGACGGACTTGCAGAGTGGCCGGGGGACGAGGAGGGTGGGGGAGATGCTAGGGGCAACGAGAGATAGAGACAGACGGAAGTCCATGATCGCCAACGCCATGCGGCAGGGCACCTGATGATGATGATGAAAATGGCTTCTCCGGGCTCTAAACAAATTGCGTATGCCCGTTGCTGTCGATGCCATACGATTGATATTATCCCAAATGATCATGGCATAAACCATGTCTGCACATCAGCTATATGGTTGAGCAAGGTCTGGAATTATTTCAGTTCATCACAACTCTGAATGAATCAATCATTACATTGGGACTGGCTAGCCGATACAACGTGCAACATCACTGGATTGTAGGCTTCCAGCAGATTAGATGGAGGATGAGGGTGGCAGGCATGTATTTGTTGTGGGGGGGGGGGGGGTGGAAGGGTGTGTGAGTACGTGCTAAACCATTGGACCAGCAGGAGACTCAATCATCGTTACTCACAGCATCAGGATCATAATCGTGTGTGTGTGTGTGTGTGTGTGTGTGCCGCGCGCGTGCGTGGTTTGTGTGTGTGTATGTGTGTACGCGCGCGCGCGCGCGCGCGTGTGTGTGTGTGTTTATGTGTGTTTGCACGCGCATGTGTTCGTGTATGTGTGTTTGTGTTAGAGAGATAGAGACAGACGACACACACACACACACACACACACACACACACACACACACACACACACACACACACACACAGATAGAGAGAAATGAACAGAGACAGAAAGTGAGAGGGAGAAAGGGAGAGAGAGAGGGAGAAAGAGAGGGGAGGGAGGGAGAGAGACAGACAGACAGACATAGAGACAGACACACAGACAGACACACAGACAGACACACAGAGACATGTATGAGTGAGTATACTAGTGTGTGTGTTTGTATGTTTGTGAGGTTTGTGTGTACGTAAAGGAGGATAAGTGGGAGGGAAACACCAAGCTGACACCACTACAATGGGGGAAACATGAAAACGGGCAGCGAGCAGGCCAGTGTTTTTTGGTTGTTTTTTTTTTTAATGTTGCAGGATTGGATTGAACTCAGCATAACAGATTTTGAATCCACAGCTCTGTCAAAAGAATCAACCAGCTTGTCTACACCAACACCACCACCACCACCAACAACAACAGCAACACAAAATCAACAATAGCAACAGCAGCAACAACAAGCAACAACAAGAAACAACAACAAAACCAGCATACCAATAACAACAACACTAACAACAAACAACAACAATAACAACAACAACACAATACAACAAACAATCAACAACCAACAACAACCAACAAACAAAACAAACAACCAACAACAACAGACAACAACAAACAACACAACAACAACAACAACAACAGCGACAACAAAGCAATACAACAACAACAACAACAACAGCAGCAACAATAAACCTTGACCCGTCTGAGCGTTGAACTCACAAATGTCAGCGTCATCAACTGGCGCTCGAACAGCTAAGCTGTCGGGCCTATTAAAATTCAGCTCCTTGACGCGACTCCACACGGCTCCCAACTCAAAATAGGATCAGGTACCCATATAAATCCGGGCATAATGGAGGATTATGCCACTCATGTTGACACCCTATCGGCATACTCAGCTGTATCGGTATATTTCGTTGAAAACAGCACACACAACAATATTTACGAAATCTAAAGCTTAACGTTTCAACATATTGCTTCAGAAGAATATCAATATTCACACAGTGAAAAATAAAAAGGTCACGATTAAGTTAGAAAGGACTTATTTAAAAGTCCTTGGTTCGGCTTGACCTCCCTATCCCGACCTACCGTTCGCTGTAAAAGGATATCTATCTATCTATCTATCTATCTATCTATCTATTTATCTATCTATCTATCTATCTATCTATCTATCTATCTGTCTATCTATCTATCTATCTATCTATCTATCTATCTATCTGTCTGTCTGTCTGTCTATCGATCTATCTATCTATCTATCTAATCTATCTTATTATATATATATATATATATATATATAATCTCTCTGTCTGTCTGTCTCTGTCTCTGTCTCTCTCTGTATATACAAATGTATATACATATATATATATATATATATATATATATATATATATATATGTGTGTGTGTGTGTGTGTGTGTGTGTGTGTGTGTGTGTGTGTGTGTGTGTGTGTGTGTGTTGTGTTGTGTTGTGTTGTGTGTGTGTGTGTCTAGTGTGCGGGCTAGTGACTGCGTACTTGTCACCTCTCATTTTCAGCCTGCACTGCTGGCTAGCACTGCTGCTTGTAGCTGTACTAAAAGAAGAGCAGAATGCGTAAGTCTCTTCCTGTCAGTACATAGCCTCTCCATCACCAAGCCCTACGTTATGCCTCCTCATGCGGTAACTGAGCACCTCACCGATTCAGGATTAATCTCGAGGGACTCGGAGGAGATCTGGCCCTCAGACGTGCGGCACGCAGGCCCTCTGGCGTGTGGATATGCCCTGGTGCCCACGAACCAGATCCCCAAGCTATGGATAAATATCTCCACTGCCTTGTGGACATCTCGGGAGAGAATAAAGCTAAGGGAGTTAACCCTGAAAAACCCCCACCCTACTGCATTGTAGATTGTCGTGGGAACGACAAAGGCTAGCGGACAGACCGTAAATAAACCGATGGAAGGCAACGGGAAACCACCACCGTATTTTCCCCAGGATATTCATGGATGGACAGACAAAAGGAAAATGAAGATAACGACGTAAATAGGTGCTCCTATGGAGCACCTTCGTCCGGTAGGGACCGTCATGTGGCGCAGGTAACACCAGACCGTCAGCCAGCTACTGCGACCAAACCCAAACTCAAACTCAAAAATACCAAAATAGCAACATGGAACATCAGAACACTGTTGCAGAAGGGAAAATTAGACAACATCAAAATGGAAATGGAAAGGCTTAACATTCGTACTTTAGGACTAGGGGAAGTGAGATGGAAGGGGTCAGGCATGATATAACATCAGGAGAATACACAGTGATATACTCTGGTGGTAATTCACATGAAAGAGGAGTAGGCATCGTAATGGACAAAGACAAACCAAAAGCAGTTAAGGGATATTGGGCTGTGTCCGACAGAGTTTTGCTGGTCAAATTGAGAGGCAGACCATTTGATATCAACATCATACAGGTGTATGCACCAACATCGGCAAGTACTCAGGAACACATCGACAACTTGTACGAAGTATTAGACATGGCCAAGGCCCAATGTAAATCACAAGAAGTTACAGTAAAAATGGGAGATTTTAATGCTAAAGTGGGACAGGATAGGGTGGAGGATATAGTTGGACCTCATGGCCTTGGTACACTAAATGAAAGGGGAGGGAAACTTGTAGAATGGGCACAGATGAATGAGTTAATAGTAGGAAACACCTGGTTTGAGAAGCCTAACAGAAGAAAATGGACATGGATGAGTCCAGGAGATAATACCAAAAATCAGATTCACTGCATCCTCATTAAAAAATTTTTAGAAATTCTTTACTGTCAGCAAAAACACTACCAGGCTCAGACTGCAACAGTGACCACAATCCTGTTGTGGGAAGATTTAGGCTGAAACTAAGGAAAAGGAAACAGACCAAAGCAACATCAAACTAAATCTTGAACTCATAAAGACAGATGAAGTGATAGGTAAAAAATCTAATGCACATGTTCAAAACAAATTCAGTGCTCTGGAAGACGTTGGTGACAATGAGGAACAATGGACAAAGTTGAGAAATTCGATATATGAAGCTTGTGAAGAAATCCTTGAGGAAGATAGAAAAGCAAAAAAGAACTGGATGACAAAGGAAATTTTGGGCTTGATGGAGGAAAGGAGGAAGGCAAAGAGAAACGAGGAGATATACAGGAAGATAACCAA
>JAPXFY010000014.1:46184667-46187167 GCA_030674185.1 Monoplex corrugatus | reverse complement strand
CATCTATCTATCTACCTATCTATCTATCCATCTACTATCTGTCTACCTATCTATCTACCTATCTATCTATCTGTCTTTCCACCCATCTGTCTATCTATCTATCTATCTATTTATCTGTCTATCTATCTATCTATATATCTATCTGTCCGCCTATCTATCTGTCATATCTATCCATCTGTCTGTCTATCTGTCTATCTGTTGTCTGTCTAACTGTCTGTTGTCTATTTGTCTATCTATCTGTCTGTCTATCTATCTATCCAGCTCTCTGTCTCCTGTCTCTCTCTGTCTCTCTCTCTCTTTATGTGTCTGTCTGTCTCTACCACTCTTCTCTCTCTCCCTCTCTCTCTCTCTTTCTCCCCCCCCCTCTCTCCCTCTCTCTCACCCTGTCTATCTCATTTGGAACTGAAGCCAGTCTGTCTGTTGTCAGACAGGATTAACAGCTGTCTGCATGACGCTGGCATACGCTGTAGTGACACAAACTGCATTCACTGACGCTGAGTCATTGTTACTGTATGCACTCCAGGCTACACTGTATATTTCTGGAATCCGTCTGACGTATTTTGAACTTAGATTACTCATGCAAACAGAAAGATCAGAAGAAAAGAGAGAGAAGAGGAGATAAGAGAGGAGAGAACGAGAAGAGAAAAGTAAAGAGAAAGAAATGAAGAGAAGAGAAAAGAGAGAAGAGAAAATAGAAGAGAAGAAAAAGAAGAGAAGAGAAAGGAAAGAAGAAGAAGAGAAAAGGAAGAGAAGAAAAGAAGAAGAGAGAGAAGGAAGAGAAGAGAAAGAGAAGAGAGAGAGAAGAGAGAAGAAAGAAAAGAGAGAAAAGAAAAGAGAAGAGAAAAGAAGAGAAGAGAAAAAAGAGAATAGAGAAGAGAAGAGAAAAAAGAAAAGAGAGAAATGAAAAGAAAAACAAAAAGAGAAGAGAAGAGAAGAAAAGAGAAGAGAGAGAAAAGAAGAAAAAAACAAAAAACAAAAACGAGAGTAAGAGAAGGAAGGAAAAAGAGAAGAGACGAGAAAAGAAGAAGAAAAAAAAGAGAGAGAAGAAAGAGAAGTGAAGAGAAGGAAGAGAGAAAAAAGAATATAAAGGAAAGAGAAGAGAAGAGAAGAGAAGAGAAGAAAACAAACAAAAAACAGAAGAGAAGAGAAGAAAAGAAAAGAGAAGAAAAGAGAAGAGAAGAGAAGAGAAGACAGAGAAGGAAGAGAAGGAAAGAAAAGAGAAGATAAGAAAAGAAGTAAATATATTTCAGATTAATAGGCTTACTGGAGAAGAACATCACAGACCTATTCGGCCTTGTCTGTGGTTATCACCCTGTTGAAGGAGCTGGTTTTCCCTATCTTGTCCACTTGAACACTGTGATGGTTTGACATTTTCTGTAAGTCTGTGTGTTGAACGGCTTCTGCGTACATGCGTGTGAGAGAATGTTTATACATGCCTGAGTGTGTGTGTGTGTGTGTGTGTGTGTGTGTTGTGTGTGTGTGTGTGTGTGTGTGTATGTGTGTGGTTTTGTGTGGTGCGTGTGTGTGTGTGTTTTATGTACATGTGTGTGTACAATATGATGTGACACTGATATGCTTGTAGACCTGGTGTCATCGACAGTTTGGAAAGGACAAATACAAAATAAAATCTTGAATCTTGAATAATAAAGAGACGCAGAAGATACATACGGTGGCAAAAATATACTGATCTTTTTGTGTGCCCGTTTAAAATCCACCGCCCGTGGGGATGCCAGGGACTCTTTCAGAAAATTAGTATCCCCACCCTCTGGAAATTCTGTGCTAAAAAGTTTCTCTTTTCTGTCGCCCTCTTTGTTTTTCTGCCTTGTTCCTTTGCTTTCTGTCTTTTTTCTTCTTGTCATTTTCTGCCTTCGCAACATGATCCAACTAATGTCTTGTAACATGAAATGAAAGGAACAGACAACACCAAATGTTCGAGATGAAATAGACTACATTGAGCACTTCTCTGCTTTCTGACATTTTTTCTTATCATTTCTGCCTCGCTGGTCCATTCACCTATATGTGTTCAATAAAGTCTCTTAGGATGATAATTGGGTACATGTATCAAGTGCATTTTTTATTCTTGGGAAGTGAGATATGCGAAAGCAATATTAGGTCATTTAGGCCCGTTTTTATGAATGTTTTAGTGTTCTTATTTATGTTTAAATTTGTATTGAGGTATGTATTTTTTATATCCCCTGTGTGATAAAATGGATGGAGTGGTCTTCTTCTTCTTCTTGGCGTACGCTGTTACACAATCATCTGAGTCCGGGCGATGAATGCAGCCGTCTTTTCCAGCTCCTGTCTGCAGCCATGGAGTTTGGTTGTCAGCGGAGTGTCTGTCGGCCACACGTCCTGTCTTGCCACCTGGTGAAGGGGACATTTTTGGAGTATATGCTCCGTTTTTGGTCTTCTTGACCGCAGGGACAGGTTGGGGAGGGCGCCAGCTTCAGTTTGCGGTACATGTGGCTGTTCAGCCTATTGTGACCAGTGCGCAACCTCA
>JAPXFY010000014.1:46137167-46172167 GCA_030674185.1 Monoplex corrugatus | reverse complement strand
CTTCACTAGATGATGAGGCAAAAGACAGTCCAGACTTCATTCTTACTGACTCATTGAACCTGCTGCAAAAAGTGAAAAGAACAATAAGAACCCTGGTCTGGCACGAAGCAGTGAACAATATCAATCTATGAAAGTTCACTTGGATTAAGTGTCCCAGACACTCTGGTGTAGATGTCCTGTGTATGTCTGTAGATGTTCTGTAGATGTTCTGTGGATGTCTGTAGATGTTCTGTAGATGTCTGTAGATATTCTGTGGATATCTGTAGATGTTCTGTAGATGTTCTGTGGATGTCCTGTATATGCCTGTAGATGTATGTAGATGTTCTGTAGATATCCTGTATATGCCTGTAGATCTCTGTAGATGTTCTGTAGATGTCTGTAGATTTTTAAGATGTCCTGTAAATGTCTGTAGATGTCCTGTAGATGTCTGTTGTCTGTCTCTCTGTCTGTAGATGCCCTTGAGATGTCTGAATATGTCTGTATATGTCCTGTAGACATCTAAAGATATCCTCTAGATATCTGTAGATGTCCTGTAGATGTCTGTAGATGTTCTGTAGATGTCCTGCAGATGTTAAGAGAGCAAACATGTTGCATTGTTGATTTGGAGCAGCTGGCAACTATAGCGCACTGCAACATGATATGAAGAATGCAGGTCACTTAACTGGTGTATCAGTTGCTGGCTTAAGGGAACATGGTAGACGATTTAAATTTGAAACCGTTAACTTGACGGTGGAAAGAAATTACAATTTAGTCATTCTGACCAGTAATCAGATCTGAAACCGCCACACTAAGAAATTCACGTTCATAATGAAATACTTCACAAATACGGTACGAAAGTCTAAAACGAAGTACGAACATTAAATAAATGAAAAATAAAGAAACCAAGCCCATTCACCCTGTGAGAAAAGTTACCGGAAGTGACGTCATTTACGGGCTGTATGAGGCACAGCAAAATCCTACACGCAGGAAAACTCTAACGATGGGAAGAAGGTTTTGAACTAAACTTAAAGAAACCCTATATGACACCACATGGGTATATTTGGTGTTGATGGTTCCTGGAGGCTGCCATTGAAGGAAACAAAAGAATTGGTGATCGTCTCCTTACCATGGGTTCCCTCACAGTGTCCGGCTCAGCACCAGGGTAATCATTTGGAGTTTGGAGTTTGTTCAAGAGAGATTCATCGCACTCGGACACTTCCATATGCGCTCCACCCAAATCTGCCTAGAATGTATCTGGCAAGACTCCCTTAGACTGCGTAAAATCTTATACGATGGCAAGGTCTTGAAAAAGTAACTATTGTGGCTTGAAAGGTGATTATCAGGGAGACTATTTTTTCAGTGAGTTGGATCAGAACAGGCATGACTGGGCTCCATCAAAGTTAAGCAGAGGCAATGTGGTCTCCACTGGCAGGTGGCCTTATCAAAGGTCTACATCACTGCCTCCTGCAGGCTTCCTGGCACTATTCCTTCGATCTGATGGAGTATAGAGGAGCTAGCTGAGATAAGTGGCATGGAGTCAGTGCTACTGAAGCAGCATGGAAATGTGACAAAAAACAAGGGCAAGGTAAAGCAACATGGAATTTGTAGCAGCAGCAGCAAAAAGAGAATAGCAGAAATCGAGAGAGACACAGAGACAGAGACAGAGAGAGAGAAGAAGAAGAAGAAGAAGAAGAAGAAGAAGAAGAAGAAGAAGAAGAAGAAGAAGAAGAAGAAGAAGAAGAAGAAGAAGAAGAAGAAGAAAACGAAACAAAAAAAAAAGAGCATGGAAAAAAAGTGTGTTTGTATCGAATTAAATTTTTGAAAACATCTGTTTGATCAGAGCATTAGAATGAGCAGTAAACAGGCCAGTTTTTATGTAGATGACTAATACTGACCTCAAGATATCAGATCTTGACTTTATGACTCAGGGTACTTGCCAAGAAATGACTCAGACTCCTATATCTATTGTGTGTGTGTGTGTGTGTGTGTGTGTGTGTGTGTGTGTGTGTGTGTGTGTGTGTGCGCGCGCGCGTGCGTGCGTGCGTATGTGTGTGTGTGTGTGTGTGCGTGTGTGTGGGTGTGTGTGTGTGTGTGTGTGTGTGTTCATTCTTTGATTTAACGTCTTTTTACAATGTGATATTAGATGGAAGAAAAAAAAGTGTAAACACGGAGGATAAAGCTGGGGGAGGGGGGGGGGACAGATGGGAGAAAGAGTAAGAGACAGAAAGTGTGTAAATGGAGGAGGCAAGATCTTGAGAAAAGAGACATGCGTGAGTAGACAGACATCATCATCAGGTGCCTTGCCGCATGACGGTGGCGGTCATGGACTTCCATCTGTCTCTATCTCTTGTTGCCTCAAGCATCTCTTCCACCCTCTTTGTCATCAGCCACTCTGCAAGTCCATCTAGTATCTTCTCACTCCAGCTTTCCTGTTGTGACCAGGTGCTCCAATTCCCCTTTCCTCATAAAATAGCTGATAAATGTTGCCTGTTTTTCCTAATCTTCCTTATAAGTGATCTACTTGTGTCTGCCTCCATCAAGACTGTCTCGTCTGTTTTCTTTGCTGTCCATGGAAATCGCAACATTCTTCTTAGAAACCACATATCGACTGCCTCAATCTTGTTCTGGCTTTGCTTGTTGCCTGTCCACGCCTCACAACCGTATAACAGTATTGGTTCTATGTAACATTCAAGAACTCTCTTCCTGATGTTAACTGATAAGCATTTGTTGGTAAGAATGCTTTTCATCTTCTTGAATGCTGTTTTGGCTCGGCCGATTCTGCTGGCTATTTCTGATGTGCATTTGCCGTCAGGTGAAATGATCGTTCCCAGGTATTTAAACTTATCAACCTGTGTCAAGGTTGTGCCATTTGCTGTTATTTTGCATGAGGGGATTTCATGTTTTTTACTGATCACCATGAATTCAGTCTTCCTGCCCTTACCTTTGCTTTCTATTTCTAGTATATTCACAAGGTTTTGTAGGTCCCTTTCATTTTCTGCAATTAGCACAGTGTCACCTGCGTATCGGATGTTGTTATTACTTTTCCTCCAATCTTTAATCCAGGGTCTTCCTCTAGGTTTCTCATGATGTTTTCACTGGAAGCCAAAATCAACAAATACACAAGAAAATGGCTCGGTGTCCCACCTGGTCTCACTGATGTTGCATTCTACTGTCGTCAAGCAATGCTGAAGCTACCTCTCAAATCCATAGTGGAGGAATACAAAGTTGGAAAAGCAAGACTGTTGAGCATGCTGGAGGAATCGGAAGACAATATCGTGAGATCAGTTCATCCAAAGCTGAGAACTGGCAGAAAGTGGAAAGTCCAAGAGGCTGTAAACAATGCCAAGAGAAACCTCAGCATCAAAGAAATAATTGGACACACGCAAATCAACAGACAGGGACTGGGAGCAACAAAAATGCAGTGGTGGTCCAAAGCCAAAGGGAAGGAAAAAAGAGACATGATCATACAGGAGTTGAAGGAAGAAGAAGATGTCAAAAGAGTGCAGAAGGCAGTCCAGCAAGGTCAACAGGGGCAATGGACAACATGGGACAGTGCACTCCAAAGAAGTCTCAGCTGGAACGATATGTGGCACATGGCTCCTCTAAGGATAAGCTTCCTCCTCAGATCTGTATATGACCTGCTCCCCTCGAATGCAAACTTAGTGAAATGGGGGAAATCAGACGACCCAGCATGTCCGCTCTGTCAGAAGAAACAAACAGTGGAACATGTCCTAAGCTCTTGCAAAGTAGCGCTAGCCCAAGGAAGGTATACATGGAGGCACAACCAAGTTCTGAAAGTGATAACAGACGTGGTTAGCGAAAAAACCATGACCCCCAAACGCACCAATTGCTATGACAACGTTCTACAAAGCAGGAGGGAAACAGGTCTGGCCCGAAAGTGCTATGACAACCAGCACATTGCCAAAGGGTCTTCTGGATGGAGCAGTCGACTGGGAGTGTACAGCAGACCTCCCAGAGTGGAGAAATTACCCAGATGTCATCAGCAAGACAGGCATGAGACCAGACATCGCTCTCCACTCTGACTCCTCGAAACAAGTGATTCTGATAGAACTCACTGTGCCATACGAAAGCAGAATGGAAGAAGCACATATCTACAAGACCGAAAAATACGCCGGTCTTGCCAGCACCCTGAAGAAAGCAGGTCTGCGGGTCAAAATCTTCGCCATAGAGGTCGGGGCAAGAGGGTTTGTGGGCACCTCCGCTTATGATCTCATGAAACAACTCGCCATTTCTGGGAAGAAGAGGACTAGAGCCCTTAAAGCGATGGCAGAGGCAGCAGAAAGGAGCTCAAGCTGGATCTGGGCAAGGAGGAACCAAAAGTGAACTTCATAAGGATTAAATTCCCTACAGATGATGTGTGCCCCGTTAGCACATTGGTAAAACCGCGTACCGCAGTTCTGAAACGCAGAATCGCCCAGGTTCGCTCCCCGGCGTGGGAAAAAAAAAAATAGACAACAGCAGAAGGGCATCCAGGAGTCATGACCTGGATGTGGCCCGGCCCCCCGAGAGTGTAAGGAATTCAGGGCCGAAACACTTGTCTAAAGGGGGTTACTTCTCTGAAGACCTTCTGTTGTCTAGCTCTCCCTAGAGTTTCTTTCTACCTAGGATACCAACATGCGTCAGCAATTACCAATGTCCAAGTAAATTTCCTGAAAGCTGAATAGCAACCATAGCCGCTAGGCCAAGATCACTAAGTTACCCAATTTTCTATGTCCGGTTCGATGGATGAAGGGCAGTTGAAGGACAGGTGGGAATGTTTGTGACAGAAACAAAGCTCGGTAAACGGAATCTCACCTGTATAAAGACCAGTCAGTCAGAGTAGTCAGCACTGAGTCGGCACTCAGTCAGCCATTAGGTCAGTGAGCGAGTGACGGCCAGAGAAGTCTCAGTGTCCAACCTATCTCAGAGGTATGTGACTCACGTTTCATTTTATACTTTTGTCAGAGAAGGGACAGACGAAGGTAGTATGTTTGATTTTCAATGAAGCAAAGAGAGAGGGAATAGAATAACACATAATATTTATGGAAGTGTTCACTTTCAAGCAACATGTAAGTTAGTGGAGATTCGTAACGCATCTTAGGGTTTTAGGACTATAACGACCCAAGGCAGTAAGAATGGTGCGTCACGTTTTATGTTGAAGCTGGTTAATTGAATAAATGCGTTGTAGTTATCAGTCTATGTGTGGACTGCTTTTGAGAATCAAGTCGAGTTTGGCTAGTGCATTTCTTCTTCTCACTCTCCTTCCTTGTTGTGTGCGTGACTTCTAAGTAGAGAAACAACTCCTCTACATTGTAATATATAATTGTATATAATATGCTCTCTATAATTTTCCATTGCTTTTATTCTTTCTCCCCATTTATAGCCGTGTGCGTGGTTGTGTGTGTGTGTGTGTGTGTGTGTGTGTGTGTGCGTGCGTGCGTGTGTGTGCGTGCGTGCGTGTGTGTCTGTCTGTTTCAGCGCTTAGATTTGATTTTATCAAGATTTTGCGCTATATAAATATTGTAATTATTATTGTAATTATTATTATTAATTATTATAAACAACCCGCAATCCATATTCCTACCATAGATAGTAGAACACAATTCCTTTCTTCGACACTAGCATCAATAATATGAAGAAAATTCTCTCCTTCTCTCTCTCTCTCTCTCTTTCTTTCTTTCTTTCTCTCTCTCTCTCTCTCTCTCTGTCTCTCTCTCTCTCTCTCTCTCTCTCTCTCTCTCTCTCTCTCTCTCTCTCTCTCTGTGTGTATACGAATGTGTCTGTTTCTTGTATTGTCAAAATGCGTTCGTTTGATTTTATCATTAATCTTTTCACTCATGTGTACACCATCTGGTGACCTTTCACAAAAGAATGGGGACTCACTCACACGCTAAATCATATCAATAATTAGTGTGCCAGTTCTTATCACTAATTCCTTCAAAAGCCAAGTGTTTACATCCATTCAGTCCGCACTAAACAGTCTTGGAGACAGTGCAGAAAGAGAATGTTGAAGGTGTGGCTACTGCTGAATGTTGCTTATATGATTATCATGGTATGGATTTATACAGCATGAAACACGACAGGCAACAATCTTGAATACAGAACAGGAAGACAGTTTCAGTTTCAGTTTCAATTTCTCAAGACGACGTCTCTGCGATCGGAATGAATTCCATACGCACTATCGTCACAAGTGCCATGTGATAGAGAAGATCCAGAATGATCACGGCTCAAGCCCTTAAGCCTGCACATAAACCCATGAGCTGGCCAAGCCCTGAGGTCCTAAACAGATAGTTCCATAACCTGGGGTCGTAGGGGAGTGAGGTGGCAGAGACCTCAACTTTTCCCGGGGTCAGTACCACGAGGGCGGCGCCCATCCCCTCTCCCTCGCTTTAAATTTATGTTCTTATTCACTTTTTTTTTT
This sequence comes from Monoplex corrugatus, assembly GCA_030674185.1. Lineage (NCBI taxonomy): Eukaryota > Metazoa > Mollusca > Gastropoda > Littorinimorpha > Ranellidae > Monoplex > Monoplex corrugatus. The sequence continues at coordinate 46,165,767 of JAPXFY010000014.1, read as the reverse complement.
TACCAAGACTTCAGAAATGCAAAAAGGATAACTGGTCTTAAAGGGGTGGGACCCGGGAAATCAACCCATCTCTCCAATGTTTTTTACCAAGGCGGGCGGGCAATGCCCTGCTCTTCACGATTTTCAACTACCGTAGGATCTTCAGCGTGCGCAGCCAAAAGGCACACAGGTACGACTCGTTTTTCGTCCCCTTCCGAAGGACTAGACATTCAGTTCGATCTTCCGGTCAAACTGAAGAGAAAAGTCAAGGCCTCTATGGGGAGCGAACCCTGGAATCTCAAGTTTAGTTATTGGCAAGTCGAACGTCTGAACCATTCTGCCACTCTTCTCCCCGAGAAGAGAATGTTGAAGCTGTGGCTTCTGGTAAACGTTGCTTATATGACGAAGCATGGTATAGACTTATACCACATGTAACAGGTCAGGCAACAATCTCCTTGTGTCTCTGTCTCTCTCTGTCTCTGTAACTGTCTCTCTTTGTCTCTGTCTCTCTGTCTGTCTTTCTGTATGTCTGTCTGTCTGTCTCTCCCTCCCCCTCTCTCTCCCCTCCCTATCTCTCTCTCCCCCCCCCCCTCTCTCTCTGAACAAGTAGAGAATGTTGAAACTATGGCTGCTGGGGAACGTTGCTTACATGATGTATCATGGTATTGATTTATACAACATGTAACAGGTCAGGCAACAATCTCTCTCTGTCTTTGTTACTGTCTCTCTTCGTCTCTCTTTGTCTCTCTGTCTATCTGTTTGTCTGCCTGTCTGTCTGTCTGTCTCTTCTCTCTCTCTCTGAACAGGAAGAGAATATTGAAGCTGTGGCTGCTGGGGAGCGTTGCTTATATGATGTATCATGGTATAGACTGATACAACATGTAACAAGTCAGGCAAAAATCGTTGTTTATATGATGTAGGCTATCATGGTATGGATTTACACAACATGGAACAGGTCAGACAACAATCGTGGATTCAGAGACGTTGCTTATATGATGAATCATGGTATGGATTTATACACCATGAAAGGGGTCAGGCAGCCGAGTTCTGGCGCATTTGATATTTATGTTCTGCTTTATGGGGACAAAGATGATGGCGGCAGCTGGGCCTTCGATTACAATGAGGATTCCTCTACCCAAGAGCTATTTTGACTTTTGCTGAGTTAGTGTCCTTAGCAACACGATAGGACCGTTTACAATACAGAAGATGGTGGCTGTTATATGTTGTGTTATTGTACATTCTGTTGGGGATGGGGAGTTTGAATCTTTTTGCAACCTGAATTCTTTCTTTAGTGAGTAAGCTTGTTTGATGTTGTATTCAAATAAAACATGTGTTTGTGTCACTTGTACCTTTCACCAGTCAAAGCGAAACAGCACATTCTCTCCTCTTCCGTGAACATACACATACACGCACACACACACACACACACATACACACATATACACTCACACACACGCATACACACATATACACACGCACATGCACGCACACACACACACGCACACATACACATACACCTACGCACACGCAGCACACGCACATACGCACACGCACGCACACACACATGCTCGCACAGGCATCCAAGCATACACCCATTCATAAACACAAAACGCACACACACATGTACGCACACACATATACACACACACAAAGACACACACACACATACACACACACAAAGACACACACACACACACACAAAGACACACACACCTGCAAACACGCAAGCACACATGAAACAACAAAATGTGGTCAAACACAGCTTTATTCAAGGAAAAGGTTTATAAAAATAGGACCTTCAAAGCGTAGCTTATGAGTCAAATTGGCGGTATGCACATGAACTCAACTATTGCGAAAACTGGTTATGTTGCGAAAATAATAATAATAATATATTTTATTTATATAGCGCAAAATCTTGATAAAATCAAATCTAAGCGCTGAGCGTATACATGCATACATACCTACATACATATGAGCGTATACATGCATACATACATGCATACATACTTACATACATAAATCTAAGCTGAGCGTATACATGCATACATACATACATACATAAATCTAAGCGTATACATACATACATACATACGTACGCACATGCATACATAATAATTACAATATTTATATAGCGCAAAATCTCGACAAAATCAAATCCAAGCGCCGAAAAGACACACACGCACGCACGCACGCACGCACACACACGCACACACACACACACACACACACACACACACACACACACACACACACACACACACACACGCATGGCCACAAATGGGGAGAAAGAATAAAAGCAATAAAAGCAAGAATAAAAGCAATGGAAAACCACAGAGAGCACATCATATACAATTATATATTAAAACAAAGTGATTCCCCTCCGAGCGGAGACAGGCTGCAGAGGGGGGTTGAGTGAGGTTAGGATTTTATGCAGAGGAGAAAAGATGAGTTTTGAGAGCGGACTTGAAGGAGGCAAAAGTAGGTTGCTGACGGACTGAGAGAGGAAGTTTGTTCCAGGAGAGTGGACCAGAAACAGAGAAGGCTCGTGGACCATAGGTATTGAGCTTAGTGCGTGGAAAGCGAAAAGTCAGAGGATCGGAGGCAGAGCGGAGGGTACGTGAGGGAACATAGATCTCAAGTAGGCTTGACAGGTAATCGGGGGCTGCGTTATTGAGGCTTTTGTAGCACATGGTGTCTAGTTTGTACTGTATGCGCTTTGATACAGGGAGCCAGTGAAGTTGTGCCAGGAGAGGAGATATGTGGTCAGCTTTTTTCTTTTTGAGTACAAGGCGTACAGCATTGTTTTGAATGCGCTGTAGGATGTGAATGGTGGAGGCAGGAAGACCAGACAGGAGTGAATTGCAATAGTCAATGCGAGACATTATGAAGGAGAGAACGAGTTTTGCAGTTGTTTCCACAGAGAGATACTTCCTGATCAGGCTTATACGATGGAGATGATAGTAGCAAGATCTGGCAGTTTGAGAAACAAAGTTGTTCATGGACAGGGTAGAGTCAATGCAGACACCAAGGTTTTTAGCTGAATCAGAAATTGGGACTGATGTGTTACATAATGGGAGAGAAAGAGGAGGCAGCTGGGAAAGTTTCTGACGGGTGCCAATGAGGATAGCTTCTGTCTTGTCGTCATTAAGCTGAAGTCCATAGTATAGATAAATAATCAATAGAAATATACAAAAACGCCTTCTCTCTCTCTCTTTTTCTCTCTCTCCCTCCCTCTCTCCCTCTCTCTCTTCCCCCTCTCTCTCTTCTCCCCTCTCTCTCTCTGATTCCACAAATGCAAGAAAATAATGGAAAATAAACGTTATATTCGAAAGTACATCATCACTTGTGTGACATACAGTTTTCATAATGGACCTTGAACACAGGATTAAATATTTGCATGTTCTTTTTCTTTCTTTATCTTTCCCTCTCTCTTTTTCTTTTTTTCTGTTTTTATTTTACTTGATAACACGTTATCACCTAGATGAGAAATAAAGCATACGTTGAACAAGTCATTGTTCTTTCTTTCTTTTCTTTTCAAAAATTATACCTATGTCTGTAACCACAATCGTAATGAAATCCTTCGTTTAGGAATAAAGTAGCAGATAATAAAATATGAAAGAAAGTTGTTTATATTCGTACAAAAAATCACTGGAAACTCAGCTGGTATAGATTAAAACATAAAAAGTAATTGGATAAAACGATACAAAAGGAATTGTTCTGGTGTCTGTATCAAAAATATATCAACGACGACAACAGCGAGCACACGCTCGTTTGCAAACACACACACACACACCATACACACACACACACACACACCACACACACACACACACACACACACACACACACACACACACACACACACACACACACACACACACACACACACACACACACACACACACACACTGTAGTAAACGTTGTCCTGTCACACAATCTCAATCCTAGATGAAACTCCATAGCATCATTATTATCATCCCCAGCGTCATTATCATCATAGCATTCTGAAAAGTATCTCGTATTTTGTGGTCACTAATGTGTTGTAGGAAATGGGACAAAAAAAGAAAAAAGATTTAAAAAAAAAACAGAAAAAAAGAATAACGTCCCCCTCCTACCTCCTGTGACTCCAGGAATTGATCTGACAACCAGAACTATGTGTTAGAAAATGTGTATTTACACTAAGAGAATGTTATTATGGAGTGAGCTTATACAAAAGGTTTCTGCATATTAGAGCTTACATCTCAGAGTTGATTATAAAAACAAGTATTTTGAAACATTATTCACAATGCTTCTTCAAGTTGATTTTAAGCAGTTTTTACATTATAAAGGTGTCATGAAACTCTAATACACGAACATGACATTTCAAAATAATGTTCAAACAATGGGTGATTTTCATCCAATAAAAGAACACTCTCGGGTGACGTTTGATATTCACACAGATTTACAGCGTAATCAGTATGTAATTAAAACCATTTCGTTAGGCACTGACAAGTAATCAACCAGTCTGGGACATGTATTCTTTCAAGAATCATAAACCTAGACAGATCCATTTTGATGCAACATCTGTGCGTCAACTAAATTCTCTAGCTCTTTTAAATCCCCGTTCTCTTTCTGAAGCTCCTTGTCCTCTCTCAAAGCAACTGCTTCTTCTTCTTTTCCTTCTTCCCCTTCACCCTTACCACGAACTTCCCTTCCATTGTTTTTCGTCGTCTTTTTACAAAACCGCTTGTAAGACAAGTATATTATCACCAACACAAGCAACGGAAGTGGTGTCATAAGGGCGGAAGCCATAGGCCCAACAGCCGCCAACTCACCATCTGGGGTGGGAAGCGAGAAAACCAAGAGCAGGTAAGCGATGTTGGTGTTCTGAATGCCTGTTTCTATAGCGATGGTTTTGACGCGGTAGCAGGGTTGTCGGAGAATGAGACTGATGAGCCCACCCAGAAGATATCCTATGTAGGGGAGGAGGCAACCAGCGAGAAGGGTGCGGGCAGAGAAGAGTCTGAACACGTACAGGTTGACGTACACTCCGAAGGTGATCATGAACAGAAGGGCTATAAGTGTGAAAGGTTTCAGCAACTTCACGATCCACTGCAAATCAATCAATCAATCTATCAATCAATCAATCAATCGATCGATCGATGGATCAATCAACCAACCAACAAACTAACTAACCAACAAACCGATCAATCAACCATCCAGCCAACCAACCAACCAACCAACCAACCAACCAACCAACCAACCAACCAACAGTTAACCAAACAACCATCAAACAACCGACCAAACATTCACAAATGAAACAATCTTTAACTCACTGTTTAGCCTCCTTCCTTGAGATTACCAAGCAACATTTTTTGTTGATTTCTTCCAGATAAATAACATCCCCCTCTTTGTCCAGTTCAATTCAAAATACATTATACTTTCTAAAAGACGACTGAAATACAACACAACTGTCCGCCACAGTTCCAGTAACAATTACAGAGCTCAACTGAAAAACAAGCAGACAAACAGCTCACATGGAACTGTACAGTACACTCCATGCCCACTTGCTATACATCCATGTATGTCTGATTGACTTGTTGAGGAGCACGACCGACTTCGGTACAAAGCTACTCTCTACTCCATTACTTTTGGTTCTGTGCTCAGCATGGAAGAGTAACACAGTAAGTACCTAAATCCACTCCAAGTTTAACCCTTAGACTCCCGGACCCTATCCACCAACTGCAAAAAAATTAACTCTTTGACTTTCCCGCCCTATCCACGAGCTTCCTGCAGGAAACTGGTGGATAGGGTGTGGGAGTCAAAGAATTCAGTTTTTGCTTTGATAGCATGGTTAACAATGCAGGATGCCGGTGGACAGGGTGTGAGAGTCAAAGAGTTAAAACTACACGAACTATGCTTATGATCTTTGAAATGTATGTTCACTGATCCTTTAGTGGAAGGATTAAAATTAAAAGAAAATTATCTTTAAGCAAGAAGCTCTGACCTTGGCGACCTTTGGGGCACATTTCTTGATGGCCAAGCCGACGAAAAGGGGGATGAGGATCATGGCCAATGTCATGATTATCCTGGCAAAGGGCACGTTGAGCGAGATCTTGTCGTCCTCAAATCTGGCACCCAGGGTGAACAACCACAGTGGTATCATGGCTGACGGTAACAAGAAAATTATAATGATGAAGAAAATGATGACGGTTGTGGTGGATATAATGATATAATATTAAAGATGACGATGTTGATGGTGACGACAACGAGGAAGTTGTTGCTGCCGTAGTAGCAGTTCTTATTATTGATGTAGCAGCAGCAACAGCAACAACAACGACAACAACAACAATAACAACAACATACTATTAATAGTAGTATAAATAACAAAACCAATCTAAGCAGTGCCACCACCATCATCATGCTCATTACAATTATTAGTGCTATTAAATATAACGACGACTGCAGACATATTTCCCTATACTTGCAACTGTCTTTGAAATCTAAGAAGTCAAACATCTCTGCCAATCTGACATCTTTGCCCAATCATGTGACAAACAAATGAAGAATCGCCGTTTCAAATGTTTTAATCGCCGACTTTGAAAAGATAACCCCGATTTCAAAATCAGCCCTCGGCATTCTGAAATTATTTGTTACATTTTGAAATCAGATCGAAAAAGTTACACATGATACCATAGCCTATCAACACAGAAAGCAAGGCAACAAGGCAGAAACAAAGAGAGTGACAGAAAACAGGAAATTTCTTGCACAGAATTTCCAGAAGGTGGGGATACTATTTATATTGAAAGAGCCCCGGCAACCTAACCGGGGTGCAAGTCCACCTAGCATCTTCTCCCTGGGTCTACCTGGTGTTCTCTTTCCCTCCAGCTTTCCCGTTGTGACCAGGTGCTCCAATTTCCCTTTCCTCATAAAATGGCCTATAAATTATGCCTGTCTTTTCCGAATCTTCCTTATGAGTGATCTTCTTGTGTCTGCCTCCATCAAGACTGTCTCGTTTGTTTTCTTTGCTATCCATGGAACTCTCAACATTCTTCTTAGAAACCACATCTCGGCTGCCTCAATCTTGTTCTGGCTTTGCTTGTTGACTGTCCACGTCTCACAACCGTATAACAGTATTGGTTCGATTAACATTGAAGAACTCTCTTCTGATGTTAATTGATAGGCATTTGTTGGTAAGAATGCTTTTCCTCTTCTTGAATGCTGTTTTGGCTTGGCCGATTCTGCTGGTTATTCTGATGTGCATCTGCCGTCTGGTGAAATGATCGCTCCCAGTATTTAAACTTATCAACCTGTCTCAAGGTTGTGCCGTTTGCTGTTATTTTGCATGAGAGGATTTCATGTTTTTTACTGATCACCATGACTTCAGTCTTCCTGCTGTTTAGTTCCAACCCCTTATCTTTGCTTTGTATTTCTAGTATATTCACAAGGTTTTGTAGGTCCCTTTCATTTTCTGCAATTAGCACGGTGTCATCTGCGTATCGAATGTTGTTTATCATTTTCCCTCCAACCTTTAATCCAAGGTCTTCTTCTAGGCTTCTCATGATGTTTTTGTTGTAAAATGAAAACAGATCTGGTGACAAAACACAACCCTGTCTGACTCCTCTTTTGATGTTTTGGAAAGAGCTTATATCGTTTTCTATTCTCATTGCAGCTGTTTGTTCCCAATACATATTTCTTATTATTCGTAGATCTTTTCCATCAATATTGAGTCTTTCTAGTTGGTTGATCAATTCTTCATGTCTTACCCGATCGAAAGCCTTGGTATAATCAACAAAGCATAAATATAGATCCTTATTCATCTCGATTGACCTCTCTATGGTAGTTCTTTAGATGTATATGGCATTAAGAGTTCTTTTCCCTTCCACAAATCCACGCTGTTCATCTGTTATTTCTCTTTTGATTCTAGTCCTTGTCCTCATCATGGTTATTTTTAATAGGACTTTTGTTACATGACTCATCAAACTGATTGTGCGATGGAGTTCGCATTCTATAGCCCCTGTCTTCTTTGGAAGTGCAATGAAAATTTTTTGACATATCTTTGGGGATTTTTCCAGTGTCGTAAATTTCATTTCGGAGGACTGTTATTTTTTCAATACCAAATTCCTCCAGGGGTTCAATCATCTCTGTAGTAATGTAGATAAAACAAAATGAAAGAAATAAAACAAGATAAGATAAAACAAAATAAAACAAATAAAATAAAATAAATCGGTGCCAAAGATAAAATAAAATAAATAAAATAAAATCGCAACACAACACGCACATATACAATCACACACACACACACACGCGCACACACACACACACACACACACACCACACACACACACACACACACACACACACACACACACACACACACACACACACACACACACACACACTTACCCAGAGCAATCACAGAGCTGAGGGATGTCATAGTGACGGACAGAGAGATATCCCCATCCAGCAGGTAGCTGAACATGTTGCTGAGTCCTCCCCCAGGACAGATCCCACAAGTAAAGATCCCCAGGGACACTGCTGGGTCCCCTATCACCAAGGTCTTGGCTATCAGAAATGCAATCTAAAACAACAGTAAAAACAAACATTCATCGTTGGTTAAAAACTGAAAAACACACGGAGCACGCATGGGAATGCACATTCGTGCTTTTCCCCACTCCTCTTCCAGTTGCCTTTCTTTCCACATACACCCTCGCCACTATACCCCCGCCCCCCCCCCCCCGTTTTTTTCTTTTTCTTTTCTTTTCTTCTTCTTCTCCTTCTTCTTCTTCTTCTCTCTCTCTCTCTCTTGTCTAAAATCACTTAAGTGAATAGGTATTAAACTAATGATCTCCTCCACATTTGTGCCCTCTTCCTTATCCTATCTTTGATTTATTTCTCATAAAGCCATTTACGCACATTTTCTTCTACTGAATCCTACTATATCTAAATTCTTTTTATATGATAATGATGATAATAATGATACTGTATTTTGTTGGTGTTAATCTTGCAATACTTACATGGTTAGGTTTATTTATGGTATTCATTCATTTATATCTAATTCAGAATGTTTCTTGTCTTTTAATCTGTCTGCATTGTGTATATTTGTTCTTTTTTTCTTGTTTTTTAATTATGATAAATATTATACACATTGTGAACAATTGTTGAGTAATACTTTGTATTAAATTATCTTTGTTAAATACAAATTATCTTTCTTAATCTACCTTAATTTGTTTTTTTTTATTCATTTCGCGACCTATGTCTATATATTTCTTCAGCGTATACAATTTTATCTCGTCTGTATATTTGCAAATCTAGATGTAGCAATTAACTTCATTTCACTATATTAAGATGTTGTCTTTGTATTGATTGCAATAATTTGTAGTTTAGCTCCATCTTGGAAGATGACTAAAGTTACTTTCGTAAATAAGATGTTATCTTCCCATATATAGACATTTAAAAACATCAGCTGAGGTTGGTTCATGTTAAAAGATCATCATCTAGTTCCGCAGCCGATATGGTCATTCATGGAAAGATGGGAGGGGGGGGGAGGGGGTGAGGAGAGAAAGGATGCAATGGCAGACAGGATTCTCCACATCTGTTTTTCTCTTGGATATTACAATCTGCAGGCAAGTCAGATATGCTGATTGTCATTCTAGACATTTACCATACGGCTGCTGTTCTTGTTTAGATGTGACCTTCAATCATCATTCTGAAAGATGTCGTAGATGTGCCGTAGTGAGTGATGTGATGAAAACGACCTAGCACGCAAGGTAAACATTTTCCAACAATCGTGGTTTTTGTGTGTGTGTGTGTGTGTGTGTGTGTGTGTGTGTGTGTGTGTGTGTGTGTGTGTGTGTGTGTGTGTGTGTGTGTGTGTGTGTGTGTGTGTGTGTGTGTGTGTGTGTGTGTGTTCGTGATTTGGTGATCGAAGTCGTAAGAACTTTACACTACCTTGGGTCAGTTTTTCTGAGGATGATTCTTTTCCTCTCTCTCTCTCTCTCTCTCTCTCCCCTCTCTCTCTCTGTCTCTGTCTCTCTCTCTCTCTCTCTCTCTCTCTCTCTCTCTCTCTCGTTTTCCCGATGGTGATCACGGTCGGGCAATCATGAACGATTGGATAGACTGGAGGACTGGAGCACACATATACACATACACAACCACACACACAACCACACACACACACACACACACACACGCAGACAACCACACACACACGCAGACAACCCACAACCACACCCACACCCCACACACACACGCACACACACACACACACACACATATATATATATATATGCATATATGCATATATATATATATATATATATATATATATATACAATCACTGCCCTCACCAACACACACACACGCGTGCACGCACGCACACAAGCACACACACACATACACACACACAAACACACACACACACACACACACACACACACACACACACACACACACACACACACACACACAACGCAACACAACACACACACACAATCAAATTCCTCACCAACACACACGCGCGCACACATACACACGTACACAGACTGACTACTCTCCACAAAACACACACACACACGCACACATACGCACGCACACACAACAAACACACACACATACACACACACACACACACACACACACACACACCACACACACACACACACACACACACACACACGCACACACACACACACACACACACTCCAACTCAATCGTCTAAAAGCACGTATGTGAATAGACGTTAAAAGAAATAACGAACGAACACGCGCACACACACACACACACACACACACACAACACACACACACACACACACACACACACACACACCACACACACACACACCACACACACCACACACACACACACACACACACACACACACACACACACACCACACACACACACACACACACACACACACACACACACACACACACACACACACACACACACACACACACACACACACATACACACTCCAACTCACCAAAGGCATGAAGAGATACTGACAGAAGAATCCAATAGCAGGGGCAACAGGTTTCTTCAGCACACCCATCACCACAGACATCTCCGTCTTACAGCCCACACCCACAGTGACCATGATGATAAAACCGGACAGAACGCCCCGGAACGCAATGTCCACAACACGTATATCATTCAACACAGTCACCACGTGCTTCTGAAGTGTGCGAGCGTGTGGAATTGAACTGATCAGGTTTGTCATGGTATGGGCTAGATGAAGGCGAGATGGAACCGTCTTCAGTTTTAATGTTTGAAGACACTGTGACTGAAGTCTGAAGATTGGGCGTTTTGGGCTTGCTCCATGGCAGAACCAAGATGTCTGGAATGACCACTCCAGGATCTACGTGTCGTTCTCCGAGTACGTAGAGCCATGTCCGTCCTAAAAGATCAGCTTTCAGGGTGAAGTTGAAACTCCCTGAACTACGGGATAGAGTCCAGACTGTTATTTTTGGACTCGTGTTCGAAGACAGCATCCACACAGGTGATGCTGAACATCTCAAAGTCTTCCACAGTGGCAACGTTGGAATGTTCAGTGCTCAGTGTGATGGAGTACCGGATACTAGGATGGGAACAGTACAGAGTACAGTTCATCTTCACTCTGCTCTCATGCCTCATCTTGATGGTCAAAGTCTCATTGTGGACGACTTCAAGCTGTAGCTCCTTCGTTTGATTGATGATTTGCAGGTCAGCGTCAAGACTGGATGAAAGTTTTCCTGCTTTATTTTCTGGCCCGCTGTCGACAATGCCAGAAGAATGTAGCCCTGAGGTAAGATGGAAGATAATGCAAAGTACCACCACGTAAATCAGGAATGAACTGTTGGAAGATAACCTGCCATTGCCATAGTATCGTGTGGTAAACGTTTTTGTTGGAAGCGCCAACACTTCTGGAAGGAACATGTTGAACACTGGCCCCAAGCACAAATATTCCAATGCACAAGTTACCACAGTTACGACACAGTCAGTGATTAAACCTCAGATCCAGCAATGCCTTCAACTGCGTGTTCTGAACACGAGAGTTTCAGTTTCAGTTTCTCTGGATGACGTCTCCGCGCTCGGAATGATTTCCATATACACTAACGTCACAGGTGCCATGTGATGGAGAAGATCCAAAATGATCACGACACTAGCCTCAAGCCTGCACGTAAACCCACGAGCGGGCCAGGTCCTGAGGTCCTACCTAGATTGAACATGATAGATACAAGATAAACAAATCTGATATCAAAACACTGTTGTCGATTTCTTTTGTGCTAATAACTTCTGTATAATGCAGAATGAAAACGTGCAGTGTGACGATTGATTTGCCGTTTACAGTAAGTGAATTTCAGACTTCACACACTGTTCTTTACAACTCGAGACTGATCAGGCGTGAAGTTTGAGGAATTTCGACATAATTTTCTTTTTTCGATGGCAACTGGTCCTGTGGTCTATAAAACCTAGTATCAGAAGAATGTCAATAGCAGTTTCTTTGCAATACGAACTGATCTGACCTGGAGTTCATAAAAATGATGAACAACGGATGGCGGCACAGTGTTCTTGTTGATACGGACAGCAGAGCACAGTACTATTCTCCTAGTAGCAAACCATCTGTAATCCTCGACCCTTCCTGAAAAAAGTGTGACAATTCAGCCTTAATAGAGCATATGGATACATTTTGAAATTAATCTTATCCATATAAGTCCTCGAAATACGCTGCAAATTCAACCTTATCACATCAACCCCTTCATGAAATACACTAAGAGTTTAACCTTATCACATCAACTCCTTCATGAAATACACTAAGAGTTTAACCTTATCACATCAACTCCTTCATGAAATACACTAAGAGTTTAACCTTATCACATCAACCCTTCATGAAATACACTAAGAGTTTAACCTTATCACATTAACTCCTTCATGAAATACACTAAGAGTTTAACCTTATCACATCAACTCCTTCATGAAATACACTAAGAGTTTAACCTTATCACATCAACCCCTTCATGAAATACACTAAGAGTTTAACCTTATCACATCAACTCCTTCATGAAATACACTAAGAGTTTAACCTTATCACATTAACTCCTTCATGAAATACACTAAGAGTTTAACCTTATCACATCAACTCCTTCATGAAATACACTAAGAGTTTAACCTTATCACATCAACTCCTTCATGAAATACACTGAGGGTTTAACCTTATCACATTAACTCCTTCATCAAACTCACCTAATTCTGAAAACATTATATTGCTTAAATGATTGATAAAATTTGACTGGCTCTTATATCAACTAAGTAACATAACTCTTGAGAGTCACGGAGTTATCTCCCAAGTAGAATTTCCCAAACCCAACACAGTTTGCGCTACCCATTCAGCTAGCATAGACGCAGCCACAAAGCATAAAGAGGTAAGCTCAGAACAAAACATAAAGTGATAAGCTCAGAACTCTATGCCAAAAATAAAAAAACCCAATCTAATCTAACCATGCTCTAATGCAGAGGAACAAGAACACATGCATTCAGTCAGACTAGATAATGTGAAGTGTAGTTACATTTACTGCACTGTACAATATACTGTATTTTACAGTGTACAACACTCAGGTCTCCAAGAGGTTACGATAAAAGTTGCTACAGAATTCTGAGGTAGTATATCAGGTTGATAAGTTTAAATACCTGAGAACGATCATTTCACCAGACGGCAGATGCACATAGAAATAGCCAGCAGAATCGGCCAAGCCAAAACAACATTCAAGAAGATGGAAAGCATTCTTACCAACAAATGCCTATCAATTAACATCAGGAAGAGAGTTCTTGAATGTTATATAGAACCAATACTGTTGTACGGTTGTGAGGCGTGGACAGTCAACAAGCAAAGCCAGAACAAGATTGAGGCAGCCGAGATGTCGTTTCTAAGAAGAATGTTGAGAGTTCCATGGACAGCAAAGAAAACAAACGAGACAGTTTTGATGGAGGCAGACACAAGTAGATCATTCATAAGGAAGATTAGGAAAAGGCAGGAACATTTGTAGGCCATTTTATGAGGAAAGGGGAATTAGAACACCTGGTCACAACAGGAAAGCTAGTAGAGGGAAAGAGAGCACCAGGTAGACCCAGGGAGAAGATACTAGACGGACTTGCAGAGTGGCTGAAGACAAGGAGGGTGGAAGAGATGCTTGAGGCAACAAGAGATAGAGACAGATGGAAGTCCATAATCGCCAACACCATGCGGCAAGGCACCTGATGATGATGATGATGATGATGAAGTCGACATGATAGAAATCTCAGTTTATTTCTAGTCCAACTGTATGACTGCGGTGCCCATTTCCTCTCCCTCGTTGCTTTATATTCTCCAACCCAGGAGAAGATCATGTACACCTATTCACAACTGACCGCACACACGAAGGTTTTTCTTGAGCATGATTAACACACGTGCGGGACCATGCTGTCAGATTGATTGATTGATTGATTTGGTTCAGTTTTTACGTCGACACCCACCTAAAATGATATGACCGACGGGGATAACCATCCCAGGGAAGTAGGGGAGGGGGGGGGGGGCTTATAAAATCCTATACTGACACCACCAGAACAACAATGATGTTAAGATGGGACAATGAGAAGGTTACAACCATTAGCATGTGAATCCCACGCTCAAACCAACGGAGCTACTGGGGCTGGAACGTGGGGGCTCTACTAAAAGGCCTACATCATCCAGGCCTCCAGGTCGCTACAGGGATACGACAGCCCCCAAGATGACCTTCGTGGTTGGCTAAGTTCCGTGAACTGAATAAAGGGGAAACCATTATTGGGGACACAAGGCACCTGGACCTACCACAAAAGATCCATGAACGCAGTGATAATGAACGAGAGTGGAACGGTCCCCTCAAAAATGAAAAAGCAACACAGAAAAGATTTCCATGGCAACATCACTGAAAAGACCGAAAGAACACAAAGACATACTCGTTTTACTACCACAGCAGTTACAATGGTTGGCTACTGTGGTGTAGTTAGCTGGATGGGACATCAAATTGAGCGAGAACTGAGAGCTGTCACAAGTCTTTCTTCTGCTTCCTTTTGCCATAAGCCAAGATTCTTTCTGGTGTTCAGATGCTACAATTATGTTGAAAATAAATGAATGAATGAATGAATGGATGGATGAATGAATGAATGAATGAATGAGTGAATAAATGAATGATGAATGAATCAAAATAAATAAATAAATAAATAAAAAAGAATAAATATAAATACATGAATATAAATATGAATAAATAAAGAAAGAAAGAAACAAATAAATAAATAAATAATAAATAAATAAACAATAAATAAATAAATAGAGCTACGCAGTCGGCTGGGCTTTCAACAAAAACTCAAAATAAAAATAACTATCAACATCATCATCATGTGCCCTGATGCATGGCGTTGGCGTTCATGGCCCTCCGTATGAATCTATCCTTTGTCGCTGCGAGTGCATCTCCCACCTCGTCTGTCTTCATCCACTGCACACGTCCGTCCAATATTTTCTCCCTGGGTCTACCTGGTGCTCCTTTGTTTCCCTCCTGCTTTTCTGTTGTGACTAGGTGCTCTAATTTCTCTTGCCTCATAAACGATCCTCTAAATGTTGCTTGTGTTTTTTTCCTAACCTTCTTCATTAATGTTATTTTTCTGTCCAGCTTTTCTGTTGTGACTAGGTGCTCTAATTTCTCTTGTCTCATAAAATATCCTGTAAACGTTGCTTGTGTTTTTCCTAATCTTCTTCATTAATGGTTATTTTTCTTTCTAGCTTTTCTGTTGTGACTAGGTGCTCTAATTTCTCTTGCCTCATAAGATATCTTGTAAATGCTGTGTTTTTCCTAACCTTCTTCGTTGAGGTCATTTTTCTGTCCAGCTTTCCTGTTGTGACAAGAGTATAGACACCATTATTACGAAAAGACGATGAAGATGGGCTGGGCACATAATCCAAAGAGGGAGAGAGTGAGATAACAACATCGAGACTAGACTGCCTTTCACTGGACACTACATGCAGAATGAAGACATAGGAGAAGACCCAGGCGCACGTGGCCACGAACAACAGAAAGTAAACACGAAGCCCTGAACCACGCCTGGAGTATCTTACAGAGGCTGGCCCAGAACAGACAGGTATGAATTGTCTTCATTGCTGTCCTTCATGCAAACTGGGTAATGGGCAATACGTAAGAAAATGAGTGAGAGAATGAGTAAGTAGGTAGGTAGGCAAGTAAGTATGTACTTAAGTAAGTAAGTAAGTAAGTAAGTAAGAAAGTAAATAAGAAAGTAAGTAAATGTGTAAGTTATGGGTGAGTGGGTGAGTGAGTGAGTGAATGTGTGAGTGATTGAGTAACTAAGTAAGTAAGCAAGCGAGTAAGTGAGTGTGTGAGTGAATAAGTGAGTGAGTGAGTAACTCAGTCAGTCACTCAGTCAGTCAGTCAGTCAGTCAGTCAGTATGTCAATCAGTCAGTCAGTTAGTATGTCAGTGAGTGAGCGAGCGAGTGCATGAGTGAGTGAGTGAGTGAGTGAGTGAGTGAGTGAGTGAGTGAGTGAGTGAGTGAGTAAAGTAAGCAAAAAAAGAAAAAAAAAGAAAAAAAAGGAACTGTGACTGTGCTCTGTATATTTGGAATTATTTGGTTAGGTTGTACATTGTGCTGTTGTTGTTGTCGTGGTGGTGGTGTGCATGTGTGTGTGTGTGTGTGTGTGTGTGTGTGTGTGTGTGTGTGTGTGTGTGTGTGTGTGTGTGTGTGTGTGTTGTTGTTGTGTGGTGGTGGTGTGCATGTGTGTGTGTGTGTGTGTGTGTGTGTGTGTGTGAGTGTGTGTGTGTGTGTGAGCGCGCGCTGTGTGTGTGTGTGTGTGTGTGTGTGTGTGTGTGTGTGTGTGTGTTGTGTGTGTGTGTGTGTGTGTGTGTGGGTGTGGGTGTGTGTGTGTAAGACGCAATACTTCGGTTAATATTTTCATGTACAATTTATTCATATTAACATTGTACAGTCCTGGGCGGCAGTTAGGTGTTGGAGAGCTCTGTTATCTTAGTAAACTGTTAGTTTTGTTATCATAAAGGTAAGGTCAGCAACAACCCTAATTATTTACTACACTATCCCAACCATACATTTCATTCTGTCTTCGAAAGTGACAGTGTACGTCATGGCACTGACGTAAATATGATCAAAAATAGGCTCTAAATCGCATGAAAAAAATCACTCTTAATATAGAGCGAGCACACAGATTCCCTCCATAAGACCCACATATGTACCGTAGCAGCACACTTGATATTTATTTTCGAAGTGAATGTCGTGGATAGAAATAAGCTAGCAGGCTACCGTTACTGTTTCTGACCCGATCCGAAACTGTGACATCGTTTCACTTGATATATTTTTGAACTGAATGTCGGATTGAAATAAGCTTGCAGGCTACCGTTACAGTATCTGACCCGATCCAAAACAGTAACAGTGTTCTGCTGGCTTATTTCTATCTAACACTCGGTTCGAAATTACATGAACCAGAAAAAAAAACACAGTGTAAGAAAAGGACTAAAATCAGTGTGAGAAAAAGACTAAAATCACTCTGGACGAAACAGCACGAAGTTTATTTTTTCTCCTTATTTTTGTGTTTGATGTTTGTTCGTCTGTGATCTTACGTCTACGCTTGACAAAGTGCCATTTGACCGAAAATGTGCGCCTGTCTTATCTGGTTGTATTAAATACCCCTTCTGATTCTTTTCTGCGTGTTTCTTTTTTCCTGGCTCCTCTTTGCTTGAACGCGGGCAGTCACGCGTGTTTTGGATTTCGAAATTACATATCAAGTGCTCTGCTATGGTGCACATGCACTCTGTTTACTAAATGGAAAATGTCAGCAGGCTTGCCACCATGCGCCCTATCTGGTTTGAAATCTGGGCTTTGGGAGCTCGAATACTCCTGCAGCGGACGACTTTAGGAGCACCGTGGTGTGTTTGTCTTGGGTGTTTGCCTTACAGTTTACTCTGTGTCCAGTACAACCTTTCACTGCTGGGTTGTACATGCAGTGCTGACAGGCTGGCTGTGCAGCGCAAAGTTCAGTCAGGAGTTTGTTCAAAAGGGTATCATCGAACTTGGAAAGTTCATATGCACTTCATCTAAATCAACCAATAGTTATATATACATGGCGGATTCCTTGAGCTTTCGCAATTGGCAAAATCTTGTAATGGAGAGGGGAGGCACAGAACCGGATACGTCTCGATACGTCCCTGGTTCGACTCCCAGCTTCGATACGTCCCAGGTTCGATACGTGCCAGGTTCGATGTGTCCCAGGTTCGACTCCCAAGTTCCATATGTCCATGTACAAAAAATCTCTACATTTTGTTTGTGAGTGTGTGAAAGAGTGATAGAGCGGAATGAACACAGAAAGAATGCTGATGTTCTTCCTTTCAGCACCGACCGATCATCTGCCATGTAATACCTACCACCCATGTTCCCAGACAATGTTTTCCTGCAGGAAGCAGGTGGATAGAATGAAGGAGTCAAGGAGTTAAGTCTTTTTCAGTTGGTGGACAGGATGCGGTAGTCAAAGGGTTAAGAATAAGAAAGCAACGAGGGAGGGGCCATACACATTGCCCTCATAACGCTGGCCCTGGGAAAAGTTGAGATCACTGTCACCTCTCTCCCCAATGACCTCAACGTTTATCTTACAACCATTCATCTATCCAACCGACATCCAACCAACCAATACATAAATACAGTAATACATATGTACACACGTGCACAATACATTTTATGGTGTGGATCAGTGATCTGGCGTTTAAAGCACCCGTATAGAAATACGAGATGTCTACTTTTTGGTTACAGAGATTTTTCTGCACAAGTTGAACCATTATATTTCAGTTCTATAAGTTGATATAGGAGTGATGATTGTGTATAAAATGCACAGCTATATTTAAAGTTCGATTCTTTGGTAGACCTTCTCAGAATATGCATTACTTTGTTTGTTTCAACAGCTGTTCTTGTGCATACATAACTTGGTTATTTTTTCTGGAAAATAGTTCCTAGGTCTGTGCTGGCCTGTGGCTTGAATACTGTCATCATCAGCAGCAGCAGCATGTGCCCTGCCGCATGGCGATGGCGATCATGGCCCTCCATACAAATCTATCCCTTGTCGCTGCACGTACACATCCCATCCTCTCTGTCTTCAGCAAACCTGCAAGTCTGTCAAATTATTTTCTCTTGGGTCTACCTGGTGTTCTCTTTCTATCCAGCTTTCCTACTGTGACCAGGTGCTCTAATTTATCTTTCCTCAAAAAGTGCCCTATAGATGTTGCACAGCATAACGGTCCCTACCAGACGAAGGTGCTCCACAGGAACCCCTATTTACGTTGTTTTCCTCCTTTTTTGTATTTTGGCTGACCATGACAATCTTGGGAGTATGCGATTGTGGTTTCCCGTTAACTTCCATCGGTTTTTGTACGGACTCTCTGTTAGCCTTTGTCGTTCCCACGACTATCCACAAGGCAGTATACTGTGGAAGCCACATCTGATTTTTTTGAGAAGTTATATGGGGGTCGTTTTTAGTATACAGATTATGCCTCTGCCCCCTACCCCCTTTTTGTTTTGTTGTTGTTGTTATTTTTATGTCCCTGTTCCTCGACATACTTATGAAGATTACCTAATTTATTTTACACTCATTTTATTGGTTGTTAAACAACAAGCAGTGTAATGTAAATGTTAAAAGACGAAGATTTCATAATACCTGTTTCACTACTGAAAGTATAATACTCACATAAAATCAACATATCTTTTGAATAACAACGGTCTTAAAGTATTTTCTTGAAGTGTTCATTTTTGTAACTGTATCTGGTTTTTATACTTGATTTAGCATTTTCATTACATGACACAACTACCTTTGAATCCAATTTCGAATAATTTCAACATAAAATCTTTACGTCATACACGATGAATGTCTTTCTAGAAGTCATTTAAACAGCCGTTGAATCCACTTGTTTCCCTCATTTGTAATTGTCTTGTTATACCATTATAATTGCTATGATAGAAAAGATCTCAGTTAAAAGATGGTATCAGAAAAAAAAAATATCCAGATAAATTTCGTAAAACAGTTCACAGTTCCAGAGTGGTGAGGCATTGGTGCACTGGGTCTCATCCTGCACCCTCATGTGTTTCTTGTTCACTTGTTAACTATTTTGCTAGGACTGAAAGGATGCTATGGTCGCAACGACACTGAGGTGTATAGCTAGCCATTTGACTGAGAAGTGAGGTATTCGTTAGAGCTATACGTTTGGTACGACGTACGTACAGAGAGACATACATACATACATACATACGTACATACATATATACACACACATACACACATACATACATACATACGCACATATACATAATAATAATAATAATAATAATTACAATATTTATATAGCGCAAAATCTTGATAAAATCAAATCTAAGCGCTGAAGCAGACACACACGCACGCACGCACGCACGCACGCACGCACACACACGCACGCACACACACACACACACACACACACACACGCATGGCTATAAATGGGGAGAAAGAATAAAAGCAATAAAAGCAAGAATAAAAGCAATGGAAAATTATAGAGAGCATAGCATATACAATTATATATTATAACCATGTGATTCCCCTCCGAGCGGAGACAGGCTGCAGAGGGGGGGGGGGGGGTTGAGTGAGGTTAGGATTTTATGCGGAGGAGAAAAGGTGAGTTTTGAGAGCGGACTTGAAGGAGACAAAAGTAGGTTGCTGACGGACTGAGAGAGGAAGTTTGTTCCAGGAGAGTGGACCAGAAACAGAGAAGGCTCGTGGACCATAGGTATTGAGCTTAGTGCGTGGAAAGCGAAAAGTCAGAGGATCGGAGGCAGAGCGGATGGTACGTGAGGGAAGATAGATCTCAAGTAGGCTTGACAGGTAATCGGGGGCTGCGTTATTGAGGCTTTTGTAGCACATACATACATACATACATACATACATACATACATACATACGTACGTACGTATATACATACATGCATGTATGCATACATACATGCATGCATGCATACATACATGCATACATACATGCATACATACACACGCAACCACATACACAGAGTCTAATATCACTCTTAATGATAAGTGATAAGACGTTAAATCAGAGAAAACACACACACACACACACACACACACACACACACACACACACACACACACACACACACACACACACACACACACACACACACACACACACTGTTACAAACTAAATCTAAAGTGAAAATAGAGAAAAAATGTTTACCTCAACACACATAACGTACATACAGCACATACATACGCGGGCATATTCTCCAGCTCATAGTTTACAAGTATGACTATCCAGGTTCCTAACAGTTCAGCTTTTATTTCCTTGTTTATCACCACGTTGTCCTAGTGAGATAAGATTCAATCCACTCATCACAAAAATGATATCCAACAATTGAAGAGTCAGTCAGAACACGACTCGTCTCTAAACGTAACTTGCCGCACTCACAGTCCAAGGACAGGCCCACAACTGAATTCACAAGCTGTAGCAGTTGCAAACATATATGCAGCTCAGTGGCTTAAATAAATAGACTTTCTTTTCCATAACGATTCATACTGATGTCAAACTCTAAACGGTAGCTTAAAAAAAAAAACTTCACTGTCTGTGTTCTGGCGCACACGCACCCTCTCTTGCACTTTTGCAGTAAAGCTGCGCTGACACCCCACCTCACGTTTTCAAGAGGTCGGCAGTATAGGAAGTCGGTGAAATGAAATCTAAAGCTACAGACCTGTGCCCTTTTAGTTTTGGGCTCCATTACCTCACGTTAGACCACACTCATCCCACGATCAGGTTCGTCGCAAAATGCACATGCACCACAGGCTATTTTAAAAGTGCGTACGAACATAGCTATTGTTAGTGTTAGTGTTATTATCATTATTATTGGTATTGTTGTTTAAAAGCCCAGACGACTGTGCAGAGTCATATCAGGGCTACAACTATCTCAAAATGAACACCACACCTCACTGGAGAATAAAAATGAACACATGGAAAAGATTATTAAGTACACATATCAAAGCATTCGTGCACATGATCTAAGGATATGTCCCTGGCGTTGACCACTCCGTAAATCTATCACCAGGGGAGTTACAAAATCAAACATGAATACAAAAACAAACATAACCAAAGACACTAAATCATGTAAAAACGGGCCTAAATTACCTAAAACTGCTTCTGCACACCACATTTCCATAGAGCTAAAAATGCACTGAACACATGTGCCCAGTTATCGATCCGAAGAGAATGTATTTAAGGCTTTACAGAACACATACAGGTGAAGGGACCAACAAGGTGGAAAATGATAGGAAGAAATGACAGAAAGCAAAAGAGCAAGGCTGAAACAAAAAAGAAGAAGTTTCTAGCACAGAATTTGTAGTAGGTGGGGATACTATTTGTAATGAAAGAGCCCCTGGCATTCCCACAGGGGAAGTATGAATGGATGAACGATCACTTACGTAGCACACCTGCACACTTGTACGTACACTTACACCACACACACACACACACACACACACACACACACACACACACACACACACACACACACCACACACACACACACACACACACACACACACACACTCGTACACACACACACACACACACACACACACACTCGTACACACACACGTTAAATTAAAGAACGAACACGCATGAGCGCGTCAGCTGTCACCAAAAAGTCAGACTTCAAAAATAACATTATTTGAGAAATGATGGAAAATTGAATGCATTCTGTAATTTTGTGTTGACAATTTGAAAAAAAGAAAACAGTCACAAACACACAAATAGATATTTAAATGAATAAAGAAATGAAGAAATAAATAAATGAATAAATAAGCAAACAAATAAACAAACAAATAAATAATAAATGAATGAATGAATGAATGAATGAAAGAACAAATAATGAAATGAGTAAATAAATAAACAAACGAACGAATGAACGAATGATAAACAAAAACGCATACATGAGTGAATAAATAGATAGATAGGTGAATAAATGGATAGGAAACAAACAAACAGACAAATGACTAATCAAATAAATAAATAAACAGATAAATGAATGAATGAATCAGTCAATCAATCAATCATTAATCCGCAAATAAATAAATGAATAAATAAACAATAGATAAATAAATAAACAATAAATAAATAAATAAATAAATAAATAAATAAATAAATAAATAAATAAATAAATAAATAGCGAAACAAGCCTGACAAAACAATTATGTCCAGTCATCATGAGTGGCGAGAGAGTGTGCACTGACGTCCATTAATGGTGCTGCTGTCCACTTAAGGGGTCCATATGTGACAGAGAAGCATCAAGTATGATAAAACTTAAGGCGATGCGAACACAATAATAGACTGAATTAGCATAAAAAAATATATTCAGTAATAAGGCCAAATTTGCATTTGAAGGGGTGTGAACACATCATAAACATTATACAAACACATCATAAACATTATAAACATTATAAAAACACAAAATATAATAATACCTCAAATATTTTGGAATAAATACAATATAGGACCCACACTCAAACTTCAGTGGTGTACTGTCACAACAGTGATAACAGAATGTAGATATTGTCGAAAGTGTCCGAGAAAGTGCTGTCTACATTTCTTATTCAAGAAGTGCTAATTTTAGACACATTTTGGTCCGCGTGGCCTTGCCCTTGGCGCCATGTCTTCCAAACTTACGCCTTCACAACTCTTCGGTCAACAGTCCACATTCTTGAACCAATATTGGGAAAGATCCATCCACAACAAGCAGCTAAGAATTTCTAGCTGACACAGTTTTGTCAGATATAGACAGATAGATGGCCGATATGAAACGATGACCTTTTTTCAAAGGCAGTTGGAAAAAGGCCTATCATCATTGTTATCATATGCCCTGCCGCATGGCGTTAGTGATCATGGCCCTTCATACGAATCTATCTTTTGTCACTGTAAGTAGGCCTACGTTTCCCAACCTCTCTGTCGTCATCCACTCCACAAGTCCATACATTTTTTTTCTCCTTGGGTCTATCTGGTGTTCTTTTTCCCTCCAGCTTTCCTGTTGTGACTAGGTGCTCTAATTTCTCTTGCCTCATCCTGATCAAAGGCATGTTATTTCATGTCACATTGAATCGTAAGATTACTAGTGTAAACGCGTGTTACCTGATTTCGAGGTCATAAACAGTTGCTGATGTCGAGAAAGAAAGTATGATATCAGTATACGATTTTACTCTCGAGTGCCAAGAGAGAGAGAGAGAGAGACAGACAGACAGACAGACAGACAGACAGACAGAGACAGAGACAGAGAGAGAGACAGAGAGAGAGACAGAGACAGAGACATAGACAGAGACAGAGACAGAGACAGAGACAGAGACAGACAGACACACAGACCGACACACAGACAGATATACAGACAGACTGAGACAGAGACAGAGACAGAGAGAGTGAGAGAGAGAGACAGAGAGAGAGAGAGACAGACAGACAGACAGACAGACAGATAGACGGAGACAGCGAGTCCAACAGAGTTACAGAGAGGCAGACAGACAGAGATGGGGACTGACTGACAGACAGAGACAGAGAGACAGAGAAGCAGAGACAGACACACAGACACACAGACACACAGACATATAGATAGACAGACAGACAAAGAGAGAGAGAGAGAGAGAGAGAGAGAGAGAGAGAGAGAGAGAGAGAGAGAGAGAGAGAGAGTTCCATGTTCCCACAAAATCAAGTTATTGACAGCAGATCAACAGTGGCCGAAGTCCTATAAGGGAAACAATCGATGATGGCGCTTAGGAAATACTTGTCACCTCCCCTGGTCTGTTTACAATGAAGAAAGTACGTCGTCCGTTGCTGCTAACCACACTATAGGACATGCACTGTTTCGCGACATGTTAAGCGCTTTGCCTTTCCACTCTGTTCTTTTTCTGAGTTTTCCATTTTTCGCTTTGAACACGTAAATGCGTTGGGGTGACTTAGTATGGCTTTTAACAGATTTCTTCAACTGCGCAGATTCGTGTTTGCAGTTTATTCAAAGAGAATTTTCATCGCACAGGAACAAATCCTTATGCGCTCCACATACTCCAAACTGCTAGATCTTACCTAGTAGTTTAGATGCTGGTCTTTCGGGGGTAAGGCGAAAAACGGGGAGGGGGGTCATGTTCAGCACGCACTCAGCCAACGTAAAGAAAGAAACTGTGGGAACAAAGGATTTGTCCCTGGTAAAAGTCTGTAGAAAAATGCACATTCGAACAGAGAAACATTATGCAGACAAAGAACAAAACAAAAACAAACAAACAAGCAAAACAAACGAACAAAAAAACAACAACAAACAAACAAACAAAAAACACAAACAAAACAAAACAACAACAGCAAAAAAGAAATAGACAGAAGCAGATACGCATGCCTTGATATGTTTAACTTCAAAGATGATGAGGCAAAAGACAGTCAAGCTTTCATTCTTACTGACTCATTGAACCTGCTTCAAAAAATGAAAAGAACAATAAGAACCACGGCCTGGCATGAAGCAGTGAACAATATCAATCTGTAAAAGTTCACTTGGATTAAGTGTCCCAGACAACCTGGTGTACATGTCCTGGATATGTCTGTAGATGTTCTGTAGATGTCTGTGGATGTCTGTAGATATCTTGTAGATGTCTGTAGATGTTTTGTAGATATCAGTAGATGTTCTGTAAATGTTCTGTAGATGTCTTGTAGATATTTGTAAATGTCTGTAGATATCTGTAGATATCTTGTAGATGTCTGTAGATGTTCTGTAGATGTCTGCAGATGTTCTGTAGATGTCTGTAATGTCTGTAGGTATCTGTAGATGTCTGTACATGTGTATAAATATCCTGTAGATGTCTCTAGATGTCTGTAACTATCTGTAGATGTTCTGTAGATGACTTGTAGATGTCCTGTAGATGTCTGTGGATGTTCTGTGGACGTTCTGTAGATGTCTTAGATGTCTGTAGATGTTCTGAAGAGGTCTGTAGATGATCTGTAGATGTCTGTAGATGTCCTGTAGATGTCTGTGGATGTTCTGTGGACGTTCTGTAGATGTCTGTAGATGTTCTGAAGAGGTCTGTAGATGATCTGTAGATGTCTGTAGATGTCTGTAGATGTCCTGTAGATGTCTGTGGATGTTCTGTAGATGTTCTGTAGATGTCTGTAAATATCTGTAGATGTCTGTAGATCTCTGTAAATATCTATAAATGTCTGTAGACGTCTGTAGATATATGTAGATGTCTGTAGGTGTCCTGGAGATGTCTGTAGAAATCTGTAGATGTTCTGTAGATGTCTGTAATGTCTGTAGATGTCTGTAAATATCTGTAGATGTCTGTAGATCTCTGTAGATATCTGTAGATGTCTGTAGATGTCTGCAGACATACGTAGGTGTCTGTAGATGTCTGTATGTGTCCTGTAGATGTCTGTAGATGTCTGTAAATATCCTGTAGATGTCTGTAGATATCCTGTATATGTCTGTAGAAGTCTGTAAATATATGTAGATGTTCTGTGGATGTTTTGTAGACGTCTGTAGATGTAATGTAGATGTCTGTGAATGTCTGTAGATATCCTATAGATGTCTGTAAATATCTGTAGGTGTTTCTAGATGTTCTGTAGATGTCTGTAGATATCCTGCAGATATCTATAGATGTAATGTAGATGTCTGTATATGTCCTGTAGATATCTGTATATGTTCTGTTGATGTCTGTAGACGTTGTGTAGATGTCTGTAAATAACTGTAGATGTCTGTAGATCTCTGTAGATATCTGTAGATGTCTGTGATATATGTAGATGTCAATAGATGGCCTGTAGGTGTCCTGGAGATGTCTGTAGATGTCTGTAGATATCCTGCAGATATCTGTAGATGTAATGTAGATGTCTGTAGACGTTCTGTAGATGTCTGTAAATATCTGTAGATGTCTGTAGATGTCTGTAGATATCCTGTGGATGTCTGTAAATATCTGTAGATGTTCTGTAGATGTTTTGTAGATGTCTGTAGATGTCTGCAAGAAACCTGTAGCTGTCTGTAGATATCTGTAGAGATTTGTAGATGTCTGTGCATGTCCTGGAAATGTCTGTAGCTATCCTGAAGCTGTCTGTAGATGTAACCTAGATGTCTGTAGATGTCCTGTAGAGGTCTGCATATGTCCGTACATGTCCCGGAGAGGTCTGTAGATGTTTCCAGATGTTCTGTAGATGTCTGTAGGTGTCCTGTAGATGTCTGTTGTTGTCTGTTTGTCTGTAGATATCCTGGATGTGTCTGAGGATGTCTGTTTAAGTCCTGTAGATATCTGAAGATATCCTGCAGATGTCTGTAGATGTCTTGTAGATGTTCTGTAGATGTTAAGAAAGCAAACATGTTGCATCTTTGATTTGGAGCAGCAGACAACCACAGCACACTGCAACATGATGTGAAGAATGCATGTTACTCAACTGGTGTATCAGTAGCTGGCTTAAGGATACACAGCGGACAATTTGAATTTGAAACCGTTAACTTGATGATGGAGAGATATTAGAGTATAGTCATCCTGATCAGTAAATTGATATGAAACCACCACACAAGGACATTCGAGTTCAAAATGAAACACTTCACAAATACGTCACAAAAGTCAAAAAGGAAGTAGGAATATTAAATAAATGAAAAATAAAGCAGTTAAGCTCATTCACCCTGTGAGGGACTTCCTTTACAGATTCTTTGAGACAGCGTAAAATCCTACACGCAAGAAAACTCTGAAGATGGGAAGGAGGAGTCGAATGAAACTTAAAAAAAACATTTAATGACACCACATGGGGATCTTTGGTGTCGATGGTTCCTGGGGACTGCCATTGGACGAAACAAAAAAAAACTGGTGGTCGTCTCCTTGTCATGGGTTCGCTTACTAAGCCCGGCTCTGCACCAGAGTAAATTGCTTGGAGTTTGGAGTTTACTCAAGAGAAATTCATGGTACTGGGACACTAAACCCTATACGCTGGCAAGGTCTTGAAAGAGTTATTACTGTCTTTAGTAAGGTGATTGTCAGTGAGACTATTTTCAGATAGACAAGACTATGTATCTGCTTCATGCTAGACGAATGGGTAGCGCAAACTGTGTTAGATTTGAGAAGTACAACATGGGAGATAATTCTCAAGAGTTATGTCCTTTGATTAATATTTTCAGATAGTTGGATTAGGACAGGCATGACTGGACTCCATCGAAATGAAGCAGAGGCAGTGTAGTCTCCTCTGGCGGGTGGCCTAAACAAAGCTCTACATCACTGCCTCCTGCAGACTTCCTGGCACTATTCCTTCAACTTGATGGAGTATAGAGGAGCTAGCTAAGATACGTGGCATGGAGTCAGTGCTGCTTAAGCAGCATGGAAATGTGACAAAAAAACAAGGGCAAGGTAAAACAACATGGAATTTGTAGCAGCAGCAGAAAAAAGAGAGTTACAGAAATCCAGAGAGAGAGGGAGAGAGAGGGAGAGAGAGAGAGAGAGAGAGAGAAGAAGAAGAAGAAGAAGAAAGAAGAAGAAAGAAGAAGAAGAAGAAAGAAGAAGAAAGAAGAAGAAGAAGAAAGAAAGAAGAAGAAGAAGAAGAAGAAGAA
>JAPXFY010000014.1:46127167-46132167 GCA_030674185.1 Monoplex corrugatus | reverse complement strand
TAGGAAAAGACAAGCAACATTTATAGGCCACTTTATGAGGAAGGGGGTTTTGGAGCACCTGGTCACAACGGGGAAGCTGGAGGGAAAGAGAGCACCAGGTAGACCCAGGGAGAGAATGCTGGACGGACTTGCAGAGTGGCTGGGGATGAGGAGGGTGGGGGAGATGCTAGGGGCAACGAGAGATAGAGATGGTTGGAAGTCCATGGTCGCCAACGCCTTGCGGCAGGGCACCTGATGATGATGATGATATGACATTGAAGAACTCTCTTCCTGATGTTAACTGATAGGCATTTGTTGGTAAGAATGCTTTCATCTTCTTGAATGCTATTTTGGCTTGGCTGATTCTGCTGGCTATTTCTGATGGGGAATGTTGCTTATATGATCATCATGGTATGGATTTATACAGCATGAAACACGACAGGCAACAATCTTGAATACAGAACAGTTTCAATTTCAATTTTTCAAGATGACGTCTCCGCGCTCGGAATAAATTCCATATGCACTATTGTCACAAGTGCCATGTGATAGAGAAGATCTAGAATGATCACGGGACAAGGCTTCTGCCTGCACGTAAACCCATGAGCTGGCCAGGCCCTGAGGTCCTACCTAGATAGTTCCATAACCCTACGGTCGTAGGGGAATGAGGTGGCAGAGACCTCAACTTTTCCTGGGGCCAGCACCACGCGGGCAGTGCCCATCCCCTCTCCCTTGCTTCAAATTCATGTTCATATTCACTTTTTTTTTACTAAGACTTCAGAAAGGCAAGAAGGATAACTGGTCTTAAATGGTTTATACCAAGGCAGCTGGGCAATGCCCTGCTCTTTACGATTTTCAACTGCCGTGGGATCTTTAGCGTGTGCAGCTAGAAGGCACACGGGTCCGACTTGTTTTTCGTCCCCTTCCAAAGGACTAGGTGTTCAGTTCGATTTTTCCGGTCAAACTGAGGAGAAAAGTCAAAGGCTCTATGGGAAGCGAACCCTGGAACCTCGAGTTTAGTTATTGGCATGGCGAACGTCTAAACCATTCTGCCACTCTTCTCTCCGGGAAGAGAATGTTGAAGCTATGGCTTCTGGTGAATGTTGCTTATATGATGTAGCATGGTATAGATTTACACCATATGTAACAGGTCAGGCAACAATCTCTCTGTGTCTCTCTCTCTCTGTCTCTATAACTCTCTCTCTCTTTGTCTCTCTGTCTCTATCTGTCTGTCTGTCTGTCTGCCTGTCTGTCTGTCTCTCACACACACTCTCTGTCTCTGTCTCTCTCTCTCTCTGTGAACAGGAAGAGAATGTTGAAGCTGTGGCTGCTGGGGAACGTTGCTTATATGATGTATCATGGTATAGATTGATACAACATGTAACGGGTCAGGCAAAATTCTTGGATAACGAGACGTTTTATATGATGTATCATGGTATGAATGTACACAACATGTAACAAGTCAGACAACAATCTTGGATTCAAAGACGTTGCTTATATAATGAATCATGGTATGGATTTATACACCATGAAAAGGGTCAGGCAGCCGAGTTCTGGGCGCATTTGATATTTATGTACTGCTTTATGGGGACAAAGATGATGGCGGCAGCTGGGCCTTCGATTATATTGAGGATTCCTCTACCCAAGACCTGTTTTGACTTTTGCTGAGTTAGTGTCCTTAGCAACATGATAGGACCGTTTACAATACAGAAGATGGTGGCTGTTAGATGTCGTGTTATTGTACATTCTGTTGGGGATGGGGAGTGTGATTCTCTTTGCAACCCGAGTTCTTTCAATAGTAAGTAAGCGTGTTTGATGAGCATGTTGTACTCAAACAAAATATGTGTTTGTGTCACTTGGGCCATTCGATATTTCTACAGTCAAAGCGAAAAAGAACACATTCTGTCCTCTTCCATGAAGATACACACACACACACACACACACACACACACACACACACACACACACACACACACATACACACACACCACACACACATATACAGACGCACATGCACGCACACACACACACGCACACATACGCACACGCACGCACACACACACAGAGACACATACACATGCGCACACACACACGCGCGCACGCACGAACGCACACACACAAGCACGCAGTCATCCAAATATACACCCACTCATGCACACAAAACGCGCGCGCACACACACACACACACACACACACACACACACATACATACATACATACATATATACGCACATACACTCAAGCGCCCATACACACACACACACACACACACACGCGCATACACACACGCATATACACACACGCACACAAGCGCAAGCACACGTACACACGTGTACACACCAAAATCTGGTTAAACACAGCTTTATTCACTGAAAAGGCTTATAAAAATAGAAACTTTAAAGCGTAGCTTATGAGCCAAATTGGCAATATGCACATAAACTCAACTATTGCAAAAACTGATTAAGTTGCGAAAATATCCATAGCATAGATACAAAAACAATGAACAAAAATATACACAAACTCTCTCTCTCTCTCTCTCCCCTCTCTCTCCCTCTCTCCTTCCCTCTCTCTCTGATTTCACAAACGCAAGAAAATAGTGAAAACTAAATGTTATATTCGAAAGTACATCATCAACTGTGTGACATAGAGTTCTCATAATGGATCTTGAACACAGTATTAAAACTGGCATGTTCTTTCTCTTTCTTTCTCTTCCCTCGCACACTTTTTCTTTCTCTCTGTTCTTATTTTTCTTGATAACACGTTATCACCTACACTAATAAAGAAAGCATATGTTGAACGAGTCATTGTTCTTTCTTTCCTTTCTTTTTAAAATTAGACCTATGTTTGTAACCACAATCGTATTGAAATCCTTCGTTTAGGAATAAACAAGCAGATAGTAAAATATGAAAGAAAGTTGTCTATAATCGTACGAAAAGCATTGGAGACTCAGCTGGTATAGATTAAAACATAAAAAGTAATTGCATAAAACAACACAAAAGGAATTGTTTTTGTGTCCGTATTAAAAAGATATCACACACACACACACACACACACACACACACACACACACACACACACACACACACACACACACACACACACACACACATACACAAACACACACACACACTCTCTCTCTCTCTCTCCCACTGATCTAAAAATCTTTCCCTATTTCTTAAGGGAAGAAGAAAACACACTGTCACAAAATTACTTGTGATTTGACTCTCCAGATCAAGGAAGATCTTCGATTTCTTAATACGTAGTGGCAGTAAGAACTGTACCTGAAGCAGATTAAAATAAAAGTGCCGTTGCTCAGCGGCAAATTCACTCCTAGATGAAACTCCATAGCATCATGATTATCATTCCCATGATAGTAAGCGTAGAGTACAGTCCTGTCACACAATCTCAATCCTAGGTGAAACTCCATAGCATCATGATTATCATTCCCATGAGAGTAAGCGTAGAGTACAGTCCTGTCACACAATCTCAATCCTAGGTGAAACTCCATAGCATCATGATTATCATCCCCATGATAGTAAGCGTAGAGTACAGTCCTGTCACACAATCTCAATCCTAGGTGAAACTCCATAGCATCATGATTATCATCCCCATGATAGTAAGCGTAGAGTACAGTCCTGTCACACAATCTCAATCCTAGGTGAAACTCCATAGCATCATGATTATCATTCCCATGATAGTAAGCGTAGAGTACAGTCCTGTCACACAATCTCAATCCTAGGTGAAACTCCATAGCATCATGATTATCATTCCCATGATAGTAAGCGTAGAGTACAGTCCTGTCACACAATCTCAATCCTAGGTGAAACTCCATAGCATCATGATTATCATCCCCATGATAGTAAGCGTAGAGTACAGTCCTGTCACACAATCTCAATCCTAGGTGAAACTCCATAGCATCATGATTATCATCCCCATGATAGTAAGCGTAGAGTACAGTCCTGTCACACAATCTCAATCCTAGGTGAAACTCCATAGCATCATGATTATCATTCCCATGATAGTAAGCGTAGAGTACAGTCCTGTCACACAATCTCAATCCTAGATGAAACTGCATAGCATCATTATTGTCATCCCCAGCGTCATTATCATCGTAGCATTCTGAAAAGTATCTCGTATTTTGTGGTCACTAATGTGTTGTAGGAAATGGGACAAAAAAAGAAAAAAAGATTTTAAAAAAAACAGAAAAAAGAATAACGTCCCCCTCCTACCTCCTGTGACTCCAGGAATTGGTCTGACAATCAGAACTATGTGTTAGAAAATGTGTATTTACACTAAGAGAACGTTATTATGGAGTGAGCTTATACAAAAGGTTTCTGCATATTAGAGCATACATCTCAGAGTTGATTATAAAAACAAGTATTTGAAACATTATTCACAATGCTTCTTCAAGTTGATTTTAAGCAGTTTTTTACATTATAAAGGTGTCATGAAACTCTAATACACGAACATGACATTTCAAAATAATTTTCAAACAGTGGGTGATTTTCATCCGATAAAAGAACACTCTCGGGTGACGTTTGATATTCACAAAGATTTACAGCGTAATCAGTATGTAATTAAAATCATTTCGTAAGGCATTGACAAGTAATTAACCAGTCTGGGACAGATATTCTTTCAAAAATCATAAACCTACACAGATTTATTTTGTTGCAACATCTGTGCGTCAACTAAATTCTCTAGCTCTTTCAAATCCCCGTTCTCTTTCTGAAGCTCCTTGTCCTCTCTCAAAGCAACTGCTTCTTCTTCTTCTTCTTTTCCTTCTTCCCCTTCACCCTTACCACGAACTTCCCTTCCATTGTTTTTCGTCGTCTTTTTACAAAACCGCTTGTAAGACAAGTATATTATCACCAACACAAGCAACGGAAGTGGCGTCATAAGGGCGGAAGCCATAGGCCCGACAGCCGCCATGTCACCATCAGGGGTGGGAAGTGAGAAAACCAGGAGCAGGTAAGCGATGCTGGTGTTCTGAATGCCTGTTTCTATAGCAATGGTTTTGACGCGAT
>JAPXFY010000014.1:46112167-46117167 GCA_030674185.1 Monoplex corrugatus | reverse complement strand
GTTCGCTCACTGAAGAAGTCGGCCGGATCGCCGATGAAAGCTATGTAAGTGAGTAGCCATTTTACTGAGAGATAGGTTTAGCCTGGTAGCCATTAATAATCGTAAAGTTTTTGGTGATTTGGTAACCAAAGTCGTGGGAACTTTACACTACCTTGGGTCAATTTTCTGAGGATGATTCCCACTCTCTCTCTCTCTCCTCTCTCTCTCTCTCTCCTCTCTCTCTCTCTCTCTCTCTCTCTCTTCCCCGATGTTGAACATCGTCAGGCAATCATGAACGATTGGATAGGGTGGAGGACTGGAGGACACACACACACAACACACACACACACACACCACACACACACACACACACACACACACACACACACACACACACACACGCACACACACACTCCAACTCACCAAAGGCATGAAGAGATACTGACAGAAGAATCCAATAGCAGGGGCAACAGGTTTCTTCAGCACACCCATCACCACAGACATCTCCGTCTTACAGCCCATGCCCACAGTGACCATGATGATAAAACCGTACAGAACGCTCCGGAACGCCATGTCCACAACACGTATTTCCTTCATCACAGTCACCACGTGCTTCTGAAGCTCAATTACCACCATACTATCCTCTTCACCTCCCGGGACAACTCTGTAAGATGAACCGTCTGCAGGTGGGTTGGAATCTCTGGACGTGTCTGATTTGGAAAGGGAGTTTCCTTCAGAGGTTTCAGATTTTGGAAAAGAATCTCCAGGTGTGTCAGAATTTGAGTTAGATTTTCCAGGTTTGTCAGAATCTGAAGCAGAATCTCTAGGTCCATGAGAACCTGAATGAGAATCTCCTAGTTTGTCAGAATCTGGGTCAGAGAGTCCAGGCGCTCGAGCGTCTGGAACAGAATGGCCAGGTTTGTCATGATATGGGCTGACTGAAGGCGAGATGGAACCGTCTTCAGTTTTAACGTTTGAAGAGAGTGTGACCGAAGTCTGAGGATTGGGCGTTTCGGGCTTGCTCCAAGGCAGAGCCAAGATGTCTGGAATGACCACTCCAGGATCTGCGTGTCGTTCTCCGAGAACGTAGAGCCATGTCCGTCCTAAAAGATCAGCTTTCAGGGTGAAGTTGAAACCTCCCTGAACTACGGGAATAGAGTCCTAGACTGTTATTTTTCGACTCGTGTTCGAAGACGGCATCCGCACAGTGATGCTGAACATCTCAAAGTCTTCCACAGTGGCGACGTTGGAATGTTCAGTGCTCAGTGTGATGGAGTACCGGATACTAGGATGGGAGCAGTACAGCGTACTGTTCATCTTGACTTTGCTCTCCTGCCTCATCTTGATGGTCAAAGTCTCATTGTGGACGACTTTCAAGCTGTAGCTCCTTCGTTTGGTTGATGACGCGCGGGTCAACGTCAAGACTGGATGAAAGATTTTTTGCTTTATTTTCTGGCCCGCTGTTGACAGTTCCAGAAGAATTTAGCCCTGAGGTAAGTTGGAAGATAACGCAAAGTACCACCACGTAAATCAGGAATGAACTGTTTGAAGATAACCTGCCATTGCCATAGTATCGTGTGGTAAACGTTTTTGTTGGAAGCGCCAACACTTCTGGAAGAAACATGTTGAAGACTTGCCCCAAGCACAAATATTCCAGAGCACAACTGACCACAGTTATGACACAGTCAGTGATTAAACATCAGATCCAGCAATGCCTTCAGCTGCGTGTTCTGAACACGAGAGTTTCAGTTCAGTTTCAGTTTCTCAAGATGACGTCTCCGCGCTCGGAATGAATTCCATATGCACTAACGTCACAAGTGCCATGTGATGGAGAAGATCCAGAATGATCACGGTACTAACCTCAAGCCTGCACGTAAACCCACGAGCTGGCCAGGTCCTGAGGTTGAACACGAGAGATACAAGATAAAACAAATCTGATATCAAAACATTGTTGTCGATTTCTTTTGTGCTGATAACGTCTGTGTAGTGCAGGATGAAAACACTGTGTGACGATTGATTTACCGTTTACAGAAAGTGAATTTCAGACTTCACACACTTTTCTTTACATCACGAGACTGATTAGGCGTGAAGTTTGAGGAATTTCAACACATTTATTTCTCGATGGTAACTGGTTCGGCGTTCTATAAGACCTAGTATCAGAAGAATGTCAATAGCAGTTTCTTTGCAATATGAAGTGATCTGACCTGGAGTTCATAAAAATGATGAACAACGGATGGCAGCACAGTGTTCTTGTTGATAGGACAGCAGAGCACAGTACTATTCTCTTAGTAGTAAACCATCTGTAATCCTCGACCCTTCCTGGAAAAAGTGTGACAATTCAGCCTTCATAGAAGATATGGATACATTTTAAAATTAACCTTATCACATTAAGTCCTTCTCGAAATACGCTACAAATTCAACTTTATCACAATAACTTCTTCATCGAAATACACTATGAATTTAACATATTATATTAACTTTTTCATCAAACTGAGCTTATTCTAAAAAATATATATTGTTTACCTGATTGATTAAAATAGATTAGCTTTTATATGTTTTTTTTAATATATGAACATAAAAATGCTAATAAATTTTAACTATCAGTTGTGTCTGACAAGTGTTTCACATCGTTGCATTATGTTCAAACACTTGACAACCACAAGAGACCTCGAACAAAGTGACCTGCATGTTTCTTAGGATCGGGAAGCGCTATGGGCTCTTTTTTAATTTTGAGCATTTAGCGAGCATGTTATAAAAACTAAATAAAAAAGAAACAGGTGAAGGTTGTCCAGAATTTGCCGTCCAAGAGAAGTAAAGCGACAGACACTTTAGCTCTTCTTGGAGTCAGCATTATGACGACTGACTTGGGGAGAAAAAAATGAAAAAGAAAACGCTGTACATCGTGTCATCTGGTCCATCCAGCTATGTAAGTGGTTATCTGAGTTTTTTTAGGATTAAGGAAGGTAAAGCAAGATTGGGGCAGCCGAGACGTGGTTTCTAAGAAGAATGTTGAGAGTTCCAGGGACAGCAAAGGAGGCAAACGGGACGTTCTTGGTGGAGGCAGACACAGGTGGATCACTCATAAGGAAGATTGGGGGAAGACAGGCGACATTTGTAGGCTATTTTGTGAGGAAGGGGGATTTGGAGCGCCTGGTCACAGCGGGAAGGCTGGAGGGAGAGCGAGCACCAGATGGACTCAGGAAGAGAGTGCTGGATGGACTTGCAGAGTGGCTGGGGACGGGGAGGGTGGGGGAGGTGCTAGGGGCAACGAGAGATAGAGACAGATGAAGTCCATGATCGCCAACGCCATGCGGCAGGGCACCTGATGATGATGATGAAAACAATTATTACACACACACACACACACACACACACACACAAAACACACACACAACACACACACACACACATACACACACACAAACACACACACAACACACACACTACACATACATACATACAAATACACACACACATACACACGCACACACGTACACACTCACACACTCACCACACCGCACACGTACACACACACACACACACACACACACACACACACACACACACACACACACACAAAGCAGGACAAGAGGAGAGGGATAATGCAGGGATGCTTCTTAAGATGTGTAAACAGTAGTTTTCAAAGAAAATTTGAACAATGACAGAGACGCAGAACTGCGGAGTGAGAAAGGAAGGAGAATGAACGTTGGCCAGCGGTCTTGGTACTAAAGCAAGGAATGCGGAGGAGATGAGTATCAGACAAGCAGCGCAAATGTCGTGATGGAGTGTAGAGGTGAAGAATGTTGGAAAGATAGGAAGATAGAAAGACCATTCAGGGATTTTTAAACACAGCAGAGCGAGTTTACAGTTAATTCGTTTTTCGATGGGGAGCCAGTAAAGAGAAAGAAGCAACGGAATGACATGAGTGGAATTACAACATCTGAAGATTAGTGCAGCAGCATTGGTTTTCACTTTCTGCAATCAGAGAAGATTCTGTGGACAGCCAGCAAGAAGAGAAATACAATGATCCAGTTTTGAGAGAATACAAGCTCCAGCTGAGTGTTGTGGTAGTATCCTTAGAGAGGAGATGGCAAACAGAACCAGTGCTTTCAGTTTCAGTATCAGTTTCTCAAGACGACGTGTCCCCGTGCTCGGAACGAATTCCATATGCACTAACGTCACAGGTGCCATGTGTATAGTGATCATGGCACAAGCACTAAGCCTGTACATAAACCCATGAGCTGGCCAGATCCAAAGGCCCTACCTAGACTACGTTTTACCTAGTCTATGTTTTTATACTGGTATTGTATGAACCTGTCATTGGAACAATCTTGGTTACATGTAAATGACATGTGTATCTGTGTGCCTTATCTTCAAAAAGGGAACATACATATAAAGTAAATAAGTAAATAATCAAAGGTCTGAATCACAACACAACTAAATACTGAATAAACTCGTCTAACATGACAGAACCCCCATCCCCAGTCAATCACAAAGCCTCAGCTGTCTATCGACTAGGTGAAGTAATATTGTCTTAATCATAGGCCGCCAGTCTGTCGTTCACTTCTGAGGAAAAAGAGGAAATAGAAGTAAGAGTGAGT
This sequence comes from Monoplex corrugatus, assembly GCA_030674185.1. Lineage (NCBI taxonomy): Eukaryota > Metazoa > Mollusca > Gastropoda > Littorinimorpha > Ranellidae > Monoplex > Monoplex corrugatus. The sequence continues at coordinate 46,112,587 of JAPXFY010000014.1, read as the reverse complement.
GAGTAATAGAATAGTAAGAAGTAGTAAGTAAAGTAAAGTAAAGTAAGTAAGCAAGTAGTAAGAAAGCAGAGTAAGTAGTAAGTAAGTAAGTAGTAAGTAAGATAAGTAAACAAATACAAAATAAAGCAGTATGTAGATAAATAAACAAGCAGGAAATGAAAATAAATAACAGTAAATACATGCATGTATACACACATCCGGACACAGACATACATACGTATATGCATTCATACATACACGCCCATATCCACACAGCATGATGGCCGACAACAACAGTAACAACAACAACAGCAATGCGATGAAGCTCAAAGCAGCAAGCATGACAGACAGAGGAAATAAAATATAAATAACAGAAAGTGTTCAACCATATTTACCGCCCGGATCGTGCACACCCACAGAGGTCTGAATAAGGCAGTTTTC
>JAPXFY010000014.1:46097167-46107167 GCA_030674185.1 Monoplex corrugatus | reverse complement strand
AGCACAGGACTTAAGTGCGGCTGTGGACACGTTGTCCGGCCCAGCAGCTTTCCTAGCGTTTTGCTTTTTGAACAGGGATCTAACTTTTTGTTCAGTTACAACAAAGGGTGGAGAGATAGGGGTACCAAAATAAGAAAGCAGAGTTTGGGGAGGTGGGTCGTTATTTTGCCTGTCAAAGAGGGCATAAAAATGGTTCAGCTTGTCGGGAAGGCCAGGGGTCAGAGTTAATACATTCGACTTCCGCTTTATCTGGGTAATGGCTGCACGAGTGCCATTTGACGCAAACTGCTGCTCTACTTTTTGGCAGTACTTTCTCTTAGCTTGCTTGATTGCTTTCTGCGCTTCTCGCTTTGCTTTGTTGTATTCTAATTTATTCCCACTCCCACGTAAATAGTCTTTTACCTGCAGTTTTTGACTAATATCCTTGGAGAACCAGGTCTTTGCGTTTTCATAAACAGTTACAGTTTTTGTGGGAATACAAATGTCTTCACAAAAGCTTATGTAAGAGGTAATAGTGTCAGTATATCCATCAAAGTTTTCACATGCATCATTGAACACAGACCAGTCAGTACAATCAAAACAACACTTGAGAGTGTCAATAGCTATTGCAGACCATTTCTTTTTTTTACAGATTTCTTCACTGGTTTCACGGCCTTGAGTTTTTGTTTGTACGTGGGCAGAAGAAGGACGGTGACGTGGTCCGATGCACCGAGCGGTGAGCGTGCCACGGAGCGATAGGCGCCTGGTATTGTGCAATAGCAGTGGTCCAGGATCTTGTCCTCACGTGTAGCGCACGTAACCTGCTATTTAAACTTCGGCAGATTAGAGTTCAGGAAGACAGTTCTTGAATGTTATACAGAACCAATACTGTTGTACGGTTGTGAGGCGTGGACAGTCAACAAGCAAAGCCAGAACAAGATTGAGGCAGCCGAGATATGGTTTCTAAGAAAAATGTTGAGAGTTCGATGGACAGCAAAGAAAACAAACGAGACAGTCTTGATGGAGGCAGGCACAGGTAGATCATTCATAAGGAAGATTAGGAAAAGACAGGCAACATTTATAGGCCATTTTATGAGGAAAGGGGATTTGGAGCACCTGGTCACAACGGGAAAGCTGGAGGGAAAGAGAGCACCAGGTAGACCCAGGGAGAAAATATTAGACGGACTTGCAGAGTGGCTGAAGACAAGGAGGGTGGACGAGATGCTTGAGGCAACAAGAGATAGAGACAGATGGAAGTCCATCATCACCAACGCCATGCGGCAGGGAACCTGATGATGATGAAAAGTTCATCTTAGTGTGATTAAAATCACCGAGTACCAGCACCAGAGAGTCAGGATTGGAGTTTTCAACTGCTGTTACTTTGTCAGCAAGCTGACTGATGGCTGACTTGGCATTGGCCTGTGGTGGAATGTAGACAGCAACGAACTCAACACTAGCAAATTCACGTGGAGAATGAAATGGACGACGTCTAATAAACAATGTTTCAAGGTCAGGCGAACAGGATTTAGAAAGAATGTTCACATCAGTACACCATCTACTATTTATCATAAAACATACACCACCCCCTGCTGATTTTCCACATAAGAATTATTCAGGAATGCGATCTGCCCTAAAAAGACTAAAACCATTGACCTTGATTAAATTATCAGGAATGTTGTCGTGGAGCCATGTCTCTGTAAGACAAAACACCGAGCAGTCTCTGTAATCCCTTCTGGCGTCAATGAGTGCTGAACGTTCGTCAGTTTTATTCTGTAGACTGCGAACATTGGAAAGCAGCACTGCTGGGAGAGGGGGACGGAAAACGTCGCGACGGCGATAACGTGCCAAGGCACCACCACACCTACCCGTCTTTCGTGCTGGCCAACGAGGCATGTCTTCGAGTGTGTGATATGACGAGTTTGTAGTGAGCGAACTGTCCAAAATAAAATCAGTCAAAGAATACATAAAAACAAGCTTGTGCTCACGATTAAAAACAAGCACACTACAACACAGTGAATAGCCCTGTCGCTATAAGCCCGCACCATCTTGTAACATACATACATACATACACACATACAAACATTCATACATACATACACACATACATGCATACATACATACATATATGCATACATACACACATGCATACACACACATATACATACACACATATACATACATACATACGTACATACATACGTACATACATACATACATACATTCTTGAAGCTAAATCCACAAAAATTCTTTTTGCCACCGTTTCCGATTTACTTGGAACCGACAAATCAAGTCCTCTGCCGTCAAACATTACTCTCGATGCTCTTCCCTCTGCTTTTTCCAAATTTTTCTCTTCCAAAATTCTTGATCTGCGAACAAAACTTGATTCAACTCCTTTTCAGTCTACGCTCCCAGATCCTCCATTCACGGGCACCTCTCTCTATTCTTTCTGCCCAGTGTCTGAAATACAAGTTTCAACCATCCTCAAGCAAATGTGTTTCAAATCGTGTGAACTTGACCCAATTCCAGCCTCTCTTTTCTCACAGATATACCCCCAACTTCTGCCGTTAATCACATCTATTATCAATTCATCCTTGACCTCTGGAGTTTTTCCATCTGAGTACAAAACTGCTCTTGTTCGACCACTCCTCAAGAAAAGCAACCTCGATCCTAACATCCTTAAAAATTACAGACCCGTTTCAAATCTTCCATTTCTGTCTAAGCTCCTTGAGAAAGTAGTACTACAACAATTGAATGATCATTTATCTCTAAACAATCTTAACTACCCTCATCAATCAGCCTACCGGGTAAATCACAGCACAGAAACAGCTCTTGTTCATATAGTAGATGATCTTCTTCTTGCTTCTGATGCTGGTAAAATCTCTCTGCTTACACTCCTTGATCTGTCTGCCGCTTTTGATACCATCGATCACTCAATACTACTCTATCGCCTTGAGCACACTTTCGGCATTCACGGTACCGCCCTGTCTTGGTTCTCCTCCTATCTGTCTGATCGCTTTCAATCAGTCCTTGTTAACGGGATTAAGTCCGATCCAGTTAAGCTTTCTTGTGGAGTTCCTCAGGGCTCTGTACTCGGGCCTGTCCTGTTTACCCTCTATACTTTTCCTCTTGCCAATATCATTAATCAGCATGAAATGAAACACCATTTTTATGCTGATGATACCCAACTCTACAATAGCACTAGCCCTGAAAACCTTAGTTCTCTTCTGTCGGAAGTCTCCAGCTGTTACACTGACATCCAAAATTGGATGACCCAAAATAAATTACAGTTAAACGGAGATAAAACTGAAGCCATGCTTGTAGGCACCAAAAATAAACTAGATGTTGTTTCAATCAATAACATTCAACTCGGAGACAACACCATCCCTCTTTCGAACTCTGTCAAAAACCTTGGTGTGATTCTTGATAAATCTCTTTGTATGCAGAAATTTACCACCCAGACCTGTCAATCATGCTACCCTCAGATTCGACGCATTGGCTGCATTCGCCGATTCCTTTCAACCGATGCTGCATCTAAACTAGTAACTTCCCTTGTTCTGTCACGCCTGGACTACTGCAATGCTCTTTTATCTGGCCTACCAGCTTCTCGTCTCCTTTGCCTGCAACGCTTACAAAATACAGCTGCCCGCCTCGTCCTTAGAAAGAAAAAAATTGATCATGTTAGTCCCCTCCTTCGGTCTCTGCATTGGCTTCCTGTCGCTGATAGAATCAAATACAAAATAGACACCTTATGCTATAAATCTACTCATCATTCTGCTCCATCCTATCTCTGTGACAAGATCAAAATTCGTACATCAGCTCGCACCTTGCGCTCTTCCTCTGATACTCTTACCCTACAAATTCCCAAGGTTAGACTCTTAACCGTTGGTCAGCGCTCTTTTTCTGTCTCAGGACCAGCTGCGTGGAACAATCTTCCCCTATCGCTCCGGACCACATCTACTCTTTCCGCATTTAAGTCAGGTTTGAAAACTCACCTCTTTCCACGTCAATGAATTTCTGAGGCCTTTTTCGCCGTTTTTTACTGCTATTTTTCCATTGTTCATAATTTCAGCATTGTATGGACATTTATGCCTATTTTTGACTTAATTGATTGTTTTACAAATGTTCATCTTTGAGTGCGATCCTGCGTGTGATTGGTGAGTGAGCGCGCTTTGATTTGATTTACCAAGATTTAGCGCGATATAAATATTGTAATTATTATTATTATTATACATAAATACATGTATGCATACATACAGACAGACGTTCATACGTACGTGCCTACATACTTACGTACCTATATACATACATACATAAATACACATGCATACATACTTACATACATACACACAAGAGTGGTTTATTTATATCAGACGAAGTTTTTTGATAAATTACCTGAAATGTTGCTCAGTTACAAATAATTATAACTGTTACGGACTGAAATATTTTGTTTGGTATGTTTCCGGTTCATAGACTCGTGAGGAAAATTCAAAATGGCTGCCCCCTTAGAGCTGCATCAAAAACAAAGAGCAGTGATTGAATTCCTTGTTGCTGAGGGGGAAACCCCTGCGAACATTCACAGACGATTACAGAATACTTTAGATCATAGCAATGTTCGCAGGTGGGTCTGTCGTCTGAAGTTGAAAAGGTGGGAACTGCGAGCATAGCCGATAAACCCCGTTCGGCCAGCCGTCCACTTCTGTGAATCCTGCCAATAAAGCAAAAGCAGATGCTCTGATTAAAGAAGATAGGCGCATAACTCTTGAGGAGTTCGCAGAAAACCTTGAAGTGAGCCATGGAAGTGCTTATAACATTGTTGAATCACTCGGGTTTTTAAAAGTGTGCCCGTTGGGTACCGAGAAAGCTAACTACCGAACGCAAGACTGACAGGGTCAACGCCTGCACTGAACTTCTTGAACAAAGTCAAAGAGACAACACCTTCTTTGGAAGGCTCGTTACCGGTAATGAAACACTGATTCACCATTATGAACCGGAATCAAAGAGGCAGTCAATGGAATGGCGCCACCCTACGTCACCAAAACCGAAAAAGTCCCAGACGGAAAAGTCAGGTGGAAAAAATCATGGCGACTGTCTTTTGGGATGCTCAAGGTGTCATTCTGGCTGATTTCTTGCCAAGAGGAGAAACAATAAACTCTGAGGCATACATTAAGACCCTGACGAGGCTCAAAGCAAGTATCCGACGAGTGAGACCCAACTTGCAAATCGATAATGTCCTCCTTCTGCATGACAATGCTCGACCACACACAAGCATCAGGACAAGGGAGACAATCGCCTCATTCGGGTGGACAATTTTACCACACCCTCCACACTCACCAAACTTAGCGCCTTTAGACTATCATCTCTTCGGCCCCATAAGAGGGTTTGAGAGGCAAACATTATGACAGTGACGAGGAAGTGAAAACTGCAGTGAAGACATGGCTGCAAGCACAGTCAACAGCATTTTACGAGGCAGAGATACATGCCCTCATTCGAAGGTGGAACATTGCTATTGAGAGATATGGTGACTATGATGAGAAGTAGGGATGTGATCCCCAGAGGACCAGCTTCATTTTGATGTATGATACATGTCCCTGTGTCGGTTATTGTTCCTGTACTAAAGAAAAAGGCATTACTTTTTGACTCACCCTCGTACATACATACATACATACATACATACATGCATACATACATACATACATACATACATACATACATACATACATACATACATATACACAAAACAAAAATAGACAGAAAGGCAGCACCTTCAAAGGGATGTGCCTACCATACCCATATGTTACGTAGCTTGAAACAAAAAAATTCACTGTATGTGTTCTGGTGCACATGGACCCTCTCTTGCACTTTGGCAGTAACGCTACGGTGACACCCCACTTCACTTTATCAAGAGGTCGGCAATATAAGAAGTCGGGGAACGTGAAGTGTAAAGCTACAGAATTGTGCCCTTTTATAAAATCCAAAACAAGTGTGACTGCCCGCGTTCAAGCAAACAGGAACCAGAAAAAACACGAAAGAAGAATACGAACGCGTATTTAATACAACAAAACAAGACAGGCGCAAATTTTCGGCCAACTGGCCTTTGTCAAGCATAAGATTACAAACAATTAAACACCACATACAAAAATCAAGAGAAAAAGACTGAAACTTCCCTGCTGCTGGGTCCATTGTGAGAAAAATGTGATCTTTGTCAGTTTATTCCTTTTCTCACACTTGACCCAGCAGCAGGGAAGTTTGTCTTTTTCTCCTTATTTTTGTATCTGGTGTTTGTTTGTAATATTACGCTTGACAAAGGCCAACTTTTGCGCCTGTCTTGTCTTGTTCTATTGAATGCGCGTTCTTATTCTTCTTTCGTGTTTTTTTTTCCTTTTTTTTTCTGGTTCCTGTGCCCTTTTAGTTTGGGCTCCATTATCTTACGTTAGGCCACACACATCCCACGATCGGGTTTGTCGCAAGGTGCACATGCACCGCAGGCTAGTTTTACAGTGCAGACTAACGTAGAATACATTGCTATTGTTAGTGTCAGTGTTATTATTATTGTTATTGTTGTTTAAAAGGCCAGACAACCGCAATCATATCAGGGCTATAACCATCTCAAAATGAACATCACACCTCACTAAAGAATAAAAATGAACACCTGGAAAAGAAAATTAAGTACACATATCAACGGACATAACTAAAGACACTAAATCATATAAACACAGGCCTAAACTTCCTACAACTGCTTCTGCACATCTCATTTCCCTAGAGCCAAAAACGCACTGAATACATGTGCCCAGTTATCGATCCTGAGAGAATGTATTCAAGGCTTTGATCAGCTAGGTGGAAAATGATGGGAAGAAATGACAGAAAGCAAAAGAGCAAGGCTGAAACAAAGAGAGTGACAGAAAAGAAGAAGTTTCTAGCAAAGAATTTCCAGAAGGTGGGGATACCATTTGTACGGAAAGAGCCCCTGGCATTCCCCACAAGGGAAGTATGAATGGATGAACGATCACTTACGTAGCACAACAAAACATTCACTCATGAAAACAAACACACCTGCATACTTGTGCGTACACTTACACACACACGCACACACACACACACACACACACACACACACACCACACACACACACACACACACACACACACACACACACACTCACACACACACACACAACGATCACTTACGAAGCACAATAAGACATTCATTCTTAAAAACAAACACACTTGCGTGCGCGTGCACCCACAGCCACACACACAAAGACACACACATACAGACAGACACACACACACACACACATACACACCACCACCACCACCACCACCACTACCATCACCACAACCACCATCACCACCAACAATAAAAACAACAACAGACACAACAACACCAACGACAACATCAACAAACCCCACCAAATCAGCAAGCACACACACACACACACACACACACACACACACACACACACACACACACACACACACACACACACACACGCACACACACACACACACACGCACACACCACTTCCACCATCACCACCATCACCACCACTACTACCACCAGCAACGACAACAAACTCCACCAAAACAACAACTATTTTCACACTGTGTATACTCACGTGTATCCTTCAGTTTAGTGCGGAAGAAACGACGACCCAAGTAAATCTGTTTATCGTCGAAAGACTGGCCGTCTTCGCTGCGCCCGCCTCTTGCGAGGTACGAACATGAGGAATAAGTGAAAAGACTGGACAAATAACACGACCTTGACCCCTCAAGCTGTGAACCTAAGGCCTGTCTGACTAGCCAGCGGCACTGTTCACCAGTGGCCGGCCAGTGCGGTAATCGGGTGAACCAAGAGCTGGGAACTAACAGCATTTTCAGCGGGGATACTAATATCACTTTATCAGTTGACTAAAATCCGCGCTTGTCGCCGGTGAAGAGAAAAAGTTTCTCCCATGTCAAGTTTGCCACACATACCAGTCGCCGTGGTGTAGTGGTTAGCGCATCGACACTACAGACTGGAAGGTTGTGGATACGAATCCCTATCGGTCCCTTCAAAAAATCACTGTGGGATTTTTCGGCTCCAGCCGGCTCCTACCCAGAACTGAGTATGCTCTAGGCTCATCGGGAAGACTGAAACCCCACAGTCGAGTCTCTTCCATTTCACGAATGAGTCATTGAGAGTGTTGGTCATATCTTCTAAGCAACACTGCAGGTTGTTGTATCTATCGGGCTTGGTTGATGCCAGAAATATCTTATGATAGTAAGCGTATAGTGCAGCCCAGTTATACAGTCTTAATCTTAGATGGAACCACATAGCATCACAGTTATCATCCTCATCGTCATTAACATCGTCGTATTGTAAAAACTGTGTCAACTGTAGAGGCCTTTAAAATGGCATAGCAAATGGGAAAGAAGAAGAAGAACAAGAACAAGCAGAACAAGAAAAATAAGATGATGATGAAGAAGAACAAGAAGAACAAGAAGATGATGAAGATGAAGAAGAACAAGAACAAGAACAAGAACAAGAACAAGAAGAAGATGAAGAAGAAGACGAAGAAGATGAAGAAGAACAAGAAGAAGAAGATGGAGAAGAACAAGAAGAATAAGAAGAAGAACTAGAAGAAGAACAAGAAGAACAAGAAGTACAAGAAGAACAAGAAGTACAAGAAGAACAAGAAGAACAAGAAGTACAAGAAGAACAAGAAGAACAAGAAGAGCAAGAAGAAGAACAACAACATCATCATCAACAACAACAACAACAACAGAAGAAGAAAAAGAAAAAAGAAAACAATAGGTGAGCACAGAAACAAATTTCCCTAAGGGCGATGATCCTAAAACAAATGTTGCCACACATACACCTACTCTACAGTTCCATTTGTTCTTTACACCCCTTTGATATTAATTAAAAAAATTGTCACGTCATTTGTCAGAATGGACTTATCGTGTTTATCGTGTTAAATGCACACTGTTCTTTATGGCGAGAACGCGTTACTACCATTCGATGGCATACTGTTTACATAGTTAAGAGGATTTTAGTACGAGATACGATGATGCAAGTACATCGCCACAGTGCCGCGCTGCCTTTTTTCCCCCAGTAGTTTATTGTATTTCTCTACGGAAAATACTCGCTCGTCACTGTGGATTAGGAGCGGTAGCAATACAGTAGCTTACAGTTTTCAGTTATCGTTTCAGCCGAAAAACTAGTGTCCCGACCACTGGTACTCATGATTTTAGTGGAGCATACATACACCCCTGTCTGTCTTGATCCTATCGGAGGAAATCTGGTATGACTTTCTGTTGTTGGTATAGTAATAGTAGATGATAGTGATGATGGTGATGATGACGACGACGACGCTGATGATGATGATGACGACGACGACGACGATGATGATGGTGGTGAAGGTGGTGGTGATGGTGGTGGTGGTGGTGGAGAGATGATGATAATGGTGATGATGATGGTGGTGGTGGTGGTGATGATGATGATGATGATGATGACGACGACGACGACGACGACGATGTTAATAATATCATAATGATAACAAAAACAACAACAACAATAACAATCATCATCATCATCATCATCATATCATCAGCAGCATCACCATCAGCAGCAGCAGCAGCAGCAGCATCATGGTGAGGAGAATTTTTACTCACGTTTGTACCCCAACCCGGGCCTATCCCGTCTCTGTCTCCAATGGTATTATGATACACAGAACACGTGCCTTGTTCTTGTTTTGATGCTATAAGCATTAAAACTGGAAACAACTTAATTTAACTCTTGTGAACTCTTGTCCTGCTGCCTCACCACCACCTACTTCACCTTCCAAGGTGAATTCTACCAACAAAAAGAAGGAGCAGCCATGGGCTCCCCAGTAAGCCCAATAGTAGCCAACCTGTTCATGGAGGATTTTGAAGAGAAAGCATTGGCTTCTTTCCACTCCCCACCACGATACTGGGGGCGCTACGTAGACGACACCATGACTATCCTCCCCCAGCAACTGGTCGAACAGTTCACAGAACAT
>JAPXFY010000014.1:46089667-46092167 GCA_030674185.1 Monoplex corrugatus | reverse complement strand
CACGCATACACACACACACACACATATAATATACATGCACACGCGCACGCGCGCGCACACACACACACGCACACACATACTCACACACACACACTCACATCCACACACACACATACACACACACACGCGTGCACACACACACAAACACACGCACACACACACATACACACACGCATACACACACACACACACACACAAGTTACACACTTACACACACACAAGCAAGCACAGACACACATACAAACATGTACAAAACCACACACACACACACACACACACACACACACACACACACACACACACACACACACACACACACACACAAATCAAAGTACATTGGAATAACACTTGATAAATCTTCTGCATATATATTTTTTTGGCCAAATTCTGAATAACAAATCTAAGAATTTCCTTCAGGACTACCGGCTATTAACAAATAAATAAAAGCTGGATTTCTAAAAACATCAAGTACCACTGACCACGCCTTTATTCTGAAAACAACAACAACAACAAACTAATTAATAACGGAAAAGAGCAGACTTTGCAACATCTGTGTTGACTTTCGGAAAGCTTTTGATGATGCGCGACATGAAGCTCTCGTGTAACAGAATGAAAGAAAAATGTCTCAAAGTCATACAATCAATGTACAAAATTGCCACAGTGCGTACACTGAAGAACTATGTACCGTTACAAAAAAGAGGTAATAAACAAGCTTTAAATTATTCAATATTTTCGTGATGATTTTCCAACTGATAAGACAATGAATTCATTATACAAACATTAATCTAATAACGTAAAAATCCCATATCTGTTTGACGTTAGTGACCGTGTGATTTTTTCAATAAGTAAAACAGGATTGCAAATTGAACTAAACAAACTCTGTCAATATTTCAAGGCATAGGAACTAAAGATTAACCCAGCAAAAAACAAACAAACCAAAACAAACAAACAAACAAAACCGAAAGCAGTAATCTTTACTAACACCGACCCCAAAATACATCTTTATTTACATGCAGCTCTCATACAAGAACAGACCAGTACAAATACATAGGAATTGTTTTTATATAAAAAAGATAAATAATTATTGGTGCCCAACAACATCCAGCATCGATGCTCCGAAAATATCTACCCAAGGAATCAGAATTGCAGTCAGATATGACGATGCATATACACAAATCAGTCGTCACTTTGATATCAACAAATGATGTTGCAATATAGTTCCCCTTTGCAGAAGATCCTAGTGACAATGCACAGAATTCCAAGTTCAAGTCACTTTTTCATAAGTGCCTATTATATCTTCTCTCCCCTTTTGTTTACTGTTTATATGGACAGCATCACAAAACAAGCAATCCGAGACCCAGAAGCACTAAATTAATTATTATTTGCTGACGACCAGTACCTTACCCAAAGAGTATAGTACCTACGTAGGTACTATACTCTTTGCCTTACCCATAAGAAGAAAGAACAACGCCAAGAGCACACGAACAGCTTAAAGACTGCATGTGAATAGCGTGGCATGAGGATCAGTATTGGCAAAACTAAGGTGATGAAGGTTAGCAGAAGACAAGGCAAGCTCAACGTAAACATAGAAAAGGCAAAATTGAAACAAGGAACCCAGTTAAGTACTTCCGAAGCATCCTAACTGGAGATGGAAGGCTGAACAGAGAAATTGAGACCAGCGTGCAAAAAGTAAATAATATCAGCTACCACCTGGCCCCCTCCTAAAATACCCAAACATCCCAATGGAAACCAAAGCAAAGCTGATTAATTCTATCTTCAAACTGCCGCCCCCCCCCCCCCCCCCCGCTCACACGCCCACCCAATAATGTCAGACCTACACCTGACCAAACCGCTCCAAAACAAGATCACAACCTCCGAGATGGGCTGCTTACGAAGAACCCTCATCCAGACCAGACGAGACATGATCACTAATACAACAATCATAAAAATGGCGAGGACAACACCAATCCTCCATCACATACAGCAGCGGAGGATAAAAAGGTTTGGACACCTCACCCCAGTGCCAATCTCCCACCCGGCCCATTGTGCACACAACGTGCAAAAGACTGGATGCAAGGCCGGAGACAGACTAAGAAAAGCCTGGATCAGAGGCGTCAAGGAAACTGACATCCCACGGCATCACATTAAGACAGGCTTTCCAGTTGGCCTCAGACAGAAGGCTCTTTCTTCCCGCGATGTCCCCGTGGTATAAGCTGGCATATAAAAGAAGATAAAGGGGGGCAAAAAGAAGAATATCTATCTTAGAATTACATCATCAAAAATACGTACAAATTTTGTAAGCAATTACTCGGAGTAAACAAAAAACAAAAAGCTATACCCATACTAATATAATTAGGATAATTTCTATTTAATACAAAAATTATAGAACAAGTACAAGGACTCTTATCAGACAATACATTATATATTAAACAGATAACAGATAAATATACCATGAAATTTGGCTTGATTTTAATAAAATGTTCTACATAATACTGCAATA
>JAPXFY010000014.1:46072167-46082167 GCA_030674185.1 Monoplex corrugatus | reverse complement strand
TTCAGAGGAGGCATCTGGTATCCATCTCCCAGATTCACTGGACCTGAACTCTTCATTACAGCTTTCAAGATGACTTCCATTGCCAACACGAACAGTATGGGAGAGATTGCACAGCCCATTGCAATGCCCACCTCTAGGTCTATCCAGTCCGTGGTGTATTCTTTGGTAGAGAACCGCATTGAGAACCCTTGGAAATACTTCCTCAGCATTGTTCGGATGTTTTCTGGGATGTGATACATTTCAAGAGCCAGCTGGATCATATCGTGTGGAACTGATCCATATGCATTCGCCAGATCAAGCCAAACTACGTCAATGTCTCTCTTCTCTGTTCTTGCTTTTTGGATGGCATCCCAAATCAACGTGGCATGTTCCAAGCATCCAGGCATTCCTGGTATGCCTCCCTTTTGGACTGACATATCCAGATACTTGTTTTCAGTCAGGTATTTTGTCAATCTTGCTGCCATAACAGAGAAGAAGATTTTCCCCTCGACGTTCAGAAGTGATATTGGCCTGAACTGATTGATGCTGCTGGAGTTCTGCTCCTTCGGAATGTACACTCCTTCAGCTCTCATCCATTGGTCACTGATCTTCTGGTTCCTCCATGCTGATCGAATCATCTTGTGGAGCCACTCGAGCACTTTTGGGCATTTCTTGTAGAGCAGGTATGGTATTCCGTTTGGTCCAGGTGCTGACGTGGCTCTGGCTTTCTTTACTACGTTTTTCACTTCATCCAGTGTTGGTGGTTTGTTACTGAATTTTCCTTCTGGCGCTGCAGGCCAAACCAGATTCTGGATTTCAAGTGGTGCCTCGCGCTGAGAATCGGAATATGTTTCCCTGAGATGCTGCTCTAGGGTTTCCTTGCCCACTGTGAGAGTCCCTGATTTGGGTTGTTCAAACAGCTTTCTTGCAAAGTCAAAGGGATCTTTGAAGAAACGATCTTGAGTCTTCTTCTTTTTGCTCTTTCTTCGCCTTGCTGATTCCACTTTGCTGAGAGCATTGTGTTTGGCCTTCAGATCTTTCCAGAGTTCCAGGAGCCCTTGCTTCTCGAATTCTGAGGCAGTTTTCATTCGCTTTTTAAGCTTCCTTTTCTCCCTCCGGATGCTCTCCATCTGTTGCTGTCTTCTGGATTTCTGGGGAGGCGTTTTTGTCTTTGGCTGCTTCACTCCATAAGTGTCCCTGCAGATAGAGTATATGATGTCTCCGTATGTGTCAAGTTTGTGTTCCAGCGTACTGTTCCCTATTAGCGCATTCAGCTTAAGGACAAGTTCCTCATCTAATTTCTCCCATTGTTCTTTTGCACCGGCAGGCGGCAAATTGAGTTTTCCACGTTTGGCGTTAAGAGCTTGTGCAAAATCCGCATCAGAACCGTCAGCGTGGATGTCCTTGGCACTATGGTTTAAATCCTGGCCTTGGTCATCCAACGTCTCACCTGCTATCGCAGTACGCTGCTGCTGGTTCGTATGTGTCTTCAAACAGCCCATTTTTGTCCTGTGGATCTTCATGCCGCGTTTGGTGGTGAATCTCCTTCCACACGCACACGGAAATTCCATCTGGTCATTGATCATGGTCCGTTGTGCGTTTCCAGTCGTGATGGAGTCAGTGCCGATGGATTCATCATTCTCTCCCCCTTTCGGTGAATCCTGGGAGCATCTTTCATTTAAACAACTCGTGGCATGTTATCAAAGGCAAGGTGGGAAGCCAACCCACAAAGCCCGCAGATCTAGTCTTTCCCAGTGTCCTTCGGTCTTTCCCGAATGTCCTCCGAACTATTCCCGGAAGTCAATGGATTGACCATGTGCAGGTAGAAAGAAACTCTAGGGAGAGCTAGACAACAGAAGGTCTTCAGAGAAGTAACCCCCTTTAGACAAGTGTTTCGGCCCTGAATTCCTTACACTCTCGGGGGGCCGGGCCACATCCAGGTCATGACTCCTGGATGCCCTTCTGCTGTTGTCTATTTTTTTTTTTTTTTTTCCCACGCCGGGGAGCGAACCTGGGTGATTCTGCGCTTCAGAACTGCGGTACGCGGTTTTACCAATGTGCTAACGGGGCACACATCATCTGTAGGGAATTTAATCCTTATGAAGTTCACTTTTGTTTGTATATATAGACGATAAATCATTTACAAAAATTAATCAAACGTAGATCTCTGTCATTTAATTTGTCTGTTTGTCTGTCGCCTCTTTCACACACACACACACACACACACACACACACACACACACACACACACACACACACACACACACACACACACACACACACACACACACACACACACACACACACACACACACACACCACAGCACACACACAAACACATATACACACGAACGCACAGACTGAAGCTGTCCGTCCACGCTTTCACATGCACGCATGCGTGTGGTCACTGCGCCATTCATACACTTTCATTTGCTGATGAAACCAATTTTGTCATTTCCAATATTACTCTGAAATCAAATCACCAATATTAAAAAAAATCAGTTGAAACTGACATGTGTTGTATATAAAACGCACCAAGCAGAAAGGTTTAGAAATGATATAAACCCATATGACGCAGAACACGAAAACTAGACTAATCTACGACATTACATTTTTGAATGTTTTGATCTTGTTTACATGCTTATTTTTCTGAACGTTTAAAAATTGACGAATTAGTGTCCAAAAAAATCAGAGCAGCCTACCAGTGGACATCATCCAACCAATCAACTAGATAACCAACTAATTT
This sequence comes from Monoplex corrugatus, assembly GCA_030674185.1. Classification (NCBI taxonomy): domain Eukaryota; kingdom Metazoa; phylum Mollusca; class Gastropoda; order Littorinimorpha; family Ranellidae; genus Monoplex; species Monoplex corrugatus. The sequence goes on along the minus strand of JAPXFY010000014.1, from coordinate 46,079,442 downwards.
AGCAGCCAACTCAGCAACCAGCCAACCAAACCCAACCAAACAACTACCCCCAACCAGCCTACCCAACAAAAACAACTACCCCACCCGACCCACCCAATCAAACCCGACGAAACAACTACCCTACCCAACCCACCCAACTAAACATCTACCTACCAAGCCACACAACCAAGCCCAACCAAATAACTACCCTTCCAACCCACCCAACCAAACCCAACGAAACAACTACCCCATCAACCCACCTAACCGAACAACTACCCATTCAACCTACCAACCAAACAACTACCCCTCAACCCACACAACCAAACAAACCAAACAACTACCTCACCAACCCACCCAACCAAACAACTACCCCACCAACCCACCCACCCAAACCAATAACCAAACAACTACCCCACCCAACCTACCCAACTCATCCAACGAAACAACTACTCCACCAACCCACCCAAATAAACCCAACCCCAAACTACTACCTTACCAACCCACCCAACCAAACCCAACCAAACAACTACCCCACAACCCAACCAACCAAACCCAACCAACTACCACACCATCCGACCCACCCAACCCCATAGCCGAACAACTACCCCACCTAACCTACCCAACCAAATCCAACCAACTACCTCAGAACCCATCCCAACCAAACCCAACCAAACAACGACCCTACCAACCCACCCAACCAAACCCAACCAAACAGCGACCCTACCAACCCACCCAACCAAACCCGACCAACCCACCCACTCAAACCCAACTAAACAACTACCCCAAAACCCACCCAACCCACCCAACCAAACAACTATCTTACTCACCAATCCACCCAACCAGACAACTACCCCACCCAACCCACCCACCCAAACCCAACCAAACAACTACCCCAGAAACCCACCCAACCAAACCTACCCAAACAACTACCCCACCCAACCCACCCAACTACCCCACCCAACCCACCAACCAAACCAAACCAAATAACTACCCCACACAACCCATCAACAAAACCCAACGAAACCCAACCAAACAACTACCCCACAAACCCACCCAACCCACCCAACCAAACAACTACCCCACAAACCCACCCAACCAAACCTAACCAAACAACTACCCCACCCACCCCACCCAATCAAACCCAACCAAACAACTACCCCACAAACCCACCCAACCAAACCTAACCAAACAACTACCCCACCCAACCAAACCTAACCAAACAACTACCCCACCCAACCCACCCAACCAAACCTAACCAAACAACTACCCCACAAACCCACCCAACCAAACCTATCCAAACAACTACCCCACCCAACCCACCCAACCAAACCCAACCAAACAACTACCCCACCCAACCCACCCAACCAAACCCAACTAAACAACTACCCCACCCAACCCACCCAACCCGACCCAAACCAAACCCGACCAAATGCGAATCAATCAACTCACGTGTGGAACACCCTTCATCCAGCAAGTCCTTCACCATGTCAGAGCATTTGTCCTTACTGCTAGAACCAGACGAAGAGGACTTAGAAGTCTGGAGACACTCCTTGCGGTATTTCTTTAGCAGTTTCTCGCACTGTTTTTCAGATGAAGATGAAGATGAAGATGAAGATGAAGATGAGTCTTCCTCAGACTCAGACGATTTGCTTTTGGACGAATCGCGACTGACTGAGTTGGATGCGGAATTCTCAGGGTTTGCTGACTCCCCAGTATCAGATACAGTAAGAGCTCTCAGCTGCCCCATCACTTGAAGCAGGATTAACACGACGACCAGGACCTTGAAGGACGAAGTCATCATTGTCTTCTTTTGTCTGAAAGTTTCTGCTTGACAGCTGAAGAACATGAAGATAAAAAATTTGGTCAAGTCTTACTGACAGTCCCGAATGTCTTCAGTCTATGTTATACAACGTAAGCGATAGAATGCACTTGATCTTTACAACAAACTACACAGGGAAGGATGGAAAGAGGAAGGTAGAGAGAGACAGCTAGAGAGAGAGAAAGAGAAGAGAGACAGACAGACTGACTGACTGACAAACAGACAGACAGACAAAGAGACAGACAGACAGACAGATAAAGAAAGAGAGACAGAGAGAGACAGATAGAGAGAGACAGACAGCCAGATAAAGAAAGAGAGACAGACAGAGAGAGGGAGACACAGAGAGAGAGAGACTGAGAGAGGAGAAGAAAAGAATTTCTAATATAACAACGTTTATTTATGAATTGATGTATCCGTAAACTTTCGGTTGTTACTGTTAGTTTTGTTTGAAGCCAGCGACTGCGTATAACCGTATCGGAGCTATAACCGTCTCAGACTATACACAATACTTTAAACAGAAGAAAAAGAAAAAGAAAATAAAGTACGTATATCAACGCATTCGGGTGCATAATGTAAGGAGACGCCCGTAGCGTTGATTACACCGTCCAATTTATCACACAGGGGATTTTCAAATATCTCAACACAACTTTAAACATAACTAAGGGCACTAAAACAGATAAAAAAAAACCGGGGCCAGTGTAAAAGTAACAAACACAAGAAAGAAACCTAGAAACAGAAGAAAGAAGAACCTATCTTTCTCCCTCTGCCTTACTCTTAAATGAAAGCACTAACTGATGCAATTATAAACCCAAAGAGTTTACAAATTTGACAAATTTCCATTTAAAATCCGCCCATAAACAGTCGGGATATTGTCAACGAAATGTGTTCAATTCCCGGTCATCGTAACCTGATTAATTAATTGGTCATAGACGTAATATTTGAAATTATGCTACTGCAATGGGCCGAATACGTGTTTCAGACTTAAAAAGACCATGCATATGAACAGAACCACTGAAGACCTTAACTGACATATCACCATCATCATGTGCCCTGCCCCATGGGTCGGCGATCATACCCCTTCATTCGAATCTATCTTTTGTCGCTGCAGGTACATCTCCCTTTCTCCCTCTGTCTGCCTGTCTGTGTGTCCGCTAGTCTGTGTGTCTGTGTCTGTCTGTCTGTCTGTCTCTTTCTCTCTCTCTCTCTGTCTGTGTGTCTATCTGTGTGTCTGTCTGTGTGTCTGTCTGTCTGTGTGTCTGTCTGTCTGTCTGTCTGTCTGTCTGTCTCTCTCTCTCTCAATCTCTATTTCTCTCTCTCTCCTTCTCTCTCTCTCTCTCTCTCTCTCTTTCTCTCTCTCCTTCTCTCTTTCTCTCTCTCTCTCACTCTCTATTTGTCTTTCTCTCTCTCATTCTCCCCCCTCTCCACCCTCTCTCTCTCTTTCACTCTCTTTCTCTCTTTCTGTCTCTCTCTCACTCTCTCTCTCTCTCACTCTCTCTCTCTCTCATTCTCTCTCTCTCTGTGTCTCTTTCTCTTTTTTTCTCTCGTCTGTCCCTCTTTATGTTTCTTGCACTCTGTGCTTTAAGGATCAAATCAAAACACTCACCTGCTTGTTTGTTTACAAATGTGAATAAATAAATGAAGGAAAGTTATTGAAGGATTTTCTCAATAGACGTTTGTATTGAGCAAAACAAATCATGCAAGTAATTATTCAAACCTTAAGGATTGAATGTCACTTCATACCAGATATGAAATGTATCTGCCAATCAAACGAACACTACAATGACCCGTATGTAGCGTTATAAAGCATGTGTATGAATGATAATACACTACAAACAGTCAGAAATTACATAGAACTATGGAGAATTATGGAGAAATTGGAAAATACGTACGTGTATGCTCTCTCTCTCTCTCTCTCTCCCCGTCTGTCTGACTGAGACCCTTTGCCAACTGTTAATAGCTACCAAAACGTTTGTTGAAATGTTTAAATTGTCAAGCCATATTAATAATGCGTTTCTTTACTTTAGTAGCATGATTTCAAAACGTTCGTGTAATTGTGAGCTTGAGAATAAGAAACAAAGACACGTTTGACAAAACAAAATGTTCTGTAACTAACAACATAAAGTAGAATATGAATCACACCTCACCTCACCTCTCTCTTTCGCCGGGAACGGGTGTAGGAACCGCGCTCAACGTCACAAGTCTTCTCCAGGTCACACGATTGAGACGTTTGTGGGCGACTTCCTGGATTCCCTGACCACAGACATCAGCGATGTTGTTGAAGTAAGAGGTGTGCGGTCGTCCTTTTCTTCTCCTTGCCTCAACTTTCCCCTGCAGGACCATTGATATCAAATCTGTTTTTGGTGTTTCTGATCGCATGGCCTACATATTTTAGTTTTCTTTTGTTGATCTGTTGGCAGATGGTGCTGAACATTCAATTCCTTTAATATGCTATTGTTTGTTCTTCTGTCTGTCCAGTTGACTCTGAGAACTCGTCTAAAGATCATATTTCTGCTGCATTTGTGCATTTGTTTTATTTTCTTTGTCTTTTCTTAGTGTCCAGGCTTCGCAACCATACATTAAAACAGGCCAAATCAAAGGTTTCATGATTCTAAATTACAAATGTTTGGAAAACCCTCTGTCTTTCCATACATCGTTTGTGTGTGTGTGTGCGTGCGTGTGTGTGTGCGTGTGTGTGTGCGTGTGTGTGTGTACGTGTGCGTGTGCTTGCTTGTCTTTACATGTGTGTAAGTGTGTGTGTGTGTTGTGTGTGTGTAGTGCAGTGTGTAGTGTGTGTATATGTGTGTGTGTGTGTGTGTGTGTGTGTGCTTATCAATACATGTGTGTGCGCGTGTGTGTGTATGTGTGTGTGTGTAGTGTATGTGTGTAGTGTGTGCATGTGTGTGTGCGTGTGTGTGCATGTGTGCGTGCGTGTGTGTATGCGTATGTGCGTGTGTGTGTGTGTGTGTGTGTGTGTGTGTAAGTGTATGTGTGCGTATGTGTGTGAGCTTGCGTGTTTGTGTATGTGTGTGTGTGTGTGTGTGTGTGTGTGTGTGTGTATGTGCATGTGTGTGTGCATGTGTGTGTGAATGTGTGTGCATGTGTGTGTGCGTGTGTGTGCGTCTGTATGTGTGTGTGTAAGAGAGTGTATGTGTGTGTGTGTGTGCTTGTATATGTGTGTGTGTGTAAGTGCATGTGTGCTTATGTGTGTGAGCTTGCGTGTGTGTGTTTGTGTGTGTGTATGTGCGTGTGTATGTGTGTGTGTGTGTGTGTGTGTGTGTGTGTGTGTGTGTGTGTGTGTGTGTACGTGTATGTGAGCCTGTCGCTCAACTGTTTCTGGATGGATCTTTCCAAACGTGATCGAAGATACAGACCGTTGAGGAGTCGTGAACTCGTGTTTGGAAGTCATGGCGCCACAGAAAAGGTCACAAAGACCAACAGATGCCTTAGCGCAGGCCTTTTTGAGGAAATGGTGAACATCACTTTCTCAGAAACTTGTAACATTATTTACATTCTTTATTCATTGTAATGATATTCTACTGTTGTCCTCGATTCAAATCAGGGTTTTAGTTCATCTGATGCTTCCACAAAGTCACAGTGACCTTTAGAAGTAAATTATTCTTGATTTCTTTTTTTTTTTTTTTTTTTTTTGTGATCATGTAAAAAAGTAAGTAGTTGGAATGGCTTGACCATTTTGTTAACACTTTGAGTCCCGCACCCTATCTACCAGCATTCTGCATTGTCAACCATGCTACCAAAGCAAACACGTAACCCTTTTGACTACCTCACCATATCCACAAGCTGGTGGAAAGGGTGAAGGAGTCAAAGAGTTAAGTTTTTTGCAGTTGATGGATAGGGTGCGGGTGTTAAAGGGTTAACCATCTTATTTTTCGATTTTTTTTATGTCGGTGTGTTTTTTTTTTATGTTGCTTTTATCTTAAATGCACGTAGACCCAGACCTACCGCATATTTGTAATGTCTCTATTCTTTCTTTGCTTTTCTTTCTCTCTCTCAGTCTGTGTGTGTGTGTGTGTGTGTGTGCCTCTCTCTCTCTCTTTTTTTTTCTTTTTCTCTTTTTTTTTTTTGGTTTACTTTTCTTTTCTTTTTGGGGGGACTGTGTTCTTTTTTAAGAGGAGGGGTGTGAGGGAGACGGCGGGTATTGCAAATGTCCCCTTTGTTTGTTTGTTTTTTTTTCAATATACTGTGGTTGTGTGGTGTACACCGGACAAAAAAAAAAAAAACAACAACCAAAAAAAACAACAACAACAAAACACATACACACAGTCAGAAGATAGATGGCTTATCAATTACTTATATTGTGGTAGCATTTCAACAGCTCTTCAGACATTTTTTTTATGTCTTGGTTCACAATTGTTATCAGAAACCGCTTGGTTTCAATGACTATTCGTGTTGCACACTTAAGGCTTTTTTTCATCCACACAGATATGGTGATTTCGCTTGTTTTCATTTTCAGATTATTTTACAAACCGTTTTGTAGAGGTGTTGTAAATACCATCGATTCATGTTGGCCGCACGCAATGCTAGCTGCAAATTTGTGTGTCAGTTTTTCTCTTGCCACCTCCCCCCCCCTCTATCCCCCCCCTCCTCTGTCTGGAAGGTGTTCTTGTGAAAAGCGTTTGTTGTAGCACCTGGTTTTAAATTGAAACAGTTTTTTTTTTTCGGTCTTGAGCTTGTCTGTCTGTCCGTCCATCTTTCGCCACGTCTCTGCTTTCGTGTCTGTAAAGTGTGGCTTTCTCTTCCAAAGGAATTCTGATTCATATCATGTGTGTGTGTGTGTGTGTGTGTGTGTGTGTGTGTGTGTGTGTGTGTGTGTGTGTGTGTGTGTGTGTGTGTGTGTGTGTGTGCCTGCGTAAGTGTGTGTGTGTGTGTGTGCGTGTATGTGTGTGTGCTCGTAAGTTGTTGTTGTTGTTGTTGTGTGTGTGGTTGTGTGCACGCGTTTTCTCGCAGACCACTACGGATAAGCCTGCGTGTAAGTATGATTATGTACACCTGTGTATCTGCGCATGTACATCAGTAATAGTGTGGACTTGAGTTTGTGTGTGTTTGCGTGAGTGTATTAGCGCGCATGCACACGCGGATTCGTGTGCACGAGCGCGTAGACACATGTGTGCACATCTGCGAGCATGTTTTTTTCTGTTTCAGTGAATGTGTGAACGAGTTTATACTTCCTCAAACCGTGTGTTTATCAACATACGCACAGATGGAGAAATAGACACAGACACAGAGAGATTGACGGGCAGACAGACAGACAGGCACTCTCTCTCCCCTTGTCTTTGTCTCTCTCTCTCTCTCTCTCTCTCTCTCTCTCACACACACACACACACACACCAGACATACACACACACACACACAGACAATATCATACCCTGTTTTTTGTTTTGTTTTGGTGTGTGTGTGTGTGTTGTATGTGTGTGTTTGTATGTGTTTGTGTGTGTATGTGTGTGTGTATTTCTGTGTGT
>JAPXFY010000014.1:46062167-46064667 GCA_030674185.1 Monoplex corrugatus | reverse complement strand
AGCATAGCCCAGAACACAGAAGACGAAGAGCGTGAGAGAGATGGGAATCGGGGTTTGGTGGGGTAGTACTTTATCTTAGAGTCTACGAGAACACGTGAAAAGAGTCACAAAAATGATAACAAAAACAAAAGCCAAAATTGACTATTTTACCTCCCAGGTCCTTGAATCTACGGCTACAAAACACTTGTTATCTGTCATATCTGATCTTTTTGGCTTATGTTTTGGTCATATCCCAGTCCCGCAGACGTGAGTCCTTCGGATCTCCGAGGGATTTTTTTCGGCTTTTTTTTTTTTCTTTTTCAAAATAAATATTTTCTAGCCACGCTTGACAAAACCTCTTTTTTTCCATCCCTTCATGATCCTCCATTCACAAGCTCTCCACTCACTGGAACTGAACCAGTTTCTGAAACTTTGATTGCCAGTATATCTAAAAAAAAAAAGTCTCTCTTCTCTTATGAACTCTACCCCATATATGTCTCTCGCTTCTCACAAACACTTGATGAGCTTCTTCCATTGTAATGCATATTATTAACACCACTCTTCTGGGTCTGTCGCATCTTCTTTCAAATAGACATTGTTTGACCTCTGCTAAAAATGAATAATCTCGAGTTTAACACCTTGAAAAACTATCATCCAGTGTTCAATTTGGCGATCATTTCAAAGCTTCTTGGAGAAGTGGGTCTGACAAAGCTGAATAACGTTCTCTCAGTTAGTATGCTTTATTGTCTTTTCCAATCTGCTTACTGTTCAGACCACAGCACTGAAACCGCTGTCGTTCACATTATAAATGATTTATTGCTTTCAGCTGATATGGCCGAATTTCTCAACTTAGTCTTTTAGATTTTTCTACCGCTTTTGATACTGCTGGCAACCCTATTATTCTCTCTTGTCTTGAGCTCAAATTCAGAATCCAAGGTATTGCTTTTTTTCTGTCATGTATGTCTGGCCGCTTTCAGTCAGAACCGATAAATGAGTTTAATTCCAGCCAGAGTGACATACGGGTTCCCCTCAAGGTTCTGTACTTGGGCCAGTTCTCTTCACACTCTACAACTCACCATTTGCTTATGTCATCAGTCAGTACATCAAATATCATTTATGTGCTGATGACTCCCATATCGACGACAGGGCATCTTCTAAAAATTTTCAACACCTTTTCGAAGCTTCCCAACGTTATGTTGAAATCCTGAACTGGATAACACAGAATAAGTTGCAGCTGAACTGTTGTTATTTTTGTTTAAACCCTAGCCGACTGCCTAGAGCCACATCACGGTTCTAGCCGTTTCAAAACATACACAATACCTCAACAGGTAAAAAGGAAAAAGAAAACCAAGCACACACAACAGTGCACTCGCGCACGCAATGCAAAGAGATGCACGTGGCGCTGACCACCCCATCACAGAAGGGATTTAAAAAACATACCTGAATACAAATTTAAACATAAGGACATTAAAACATATATAAAAACATGTCTAAATGCTTTAATTACTTCCGCAAATGTCATTTCCCTAGAGCCAAAATGCACTGGATAAATGTATCCAATTAACAATATCAAGAAAAAGTAGTACAGCTTTATTGAGCACATACAGATGAATGGATCAGCAAGGCAGAAATGATGGAAAGAAATGACAGAAAGCAAAGGAACAAGGCAGAAACAAAGAGAGTGACAGAAGAGGGGAAATTTCTAGCACAGAATTTCTAGAAGGTGTAGAAGGTGGGGATACCACTTATACTGAAAGAGCCCCCCGGTATCCCCACTGGGGAATACAGCTGAACTCAAATTATAACTGAAGCATCGCTCATTGGCACCAAGCACAAGCTTTCCGTTGTTAAAGATTCTTCAATTCAAGTACATGATAACACTGTTATACTTTCTTTTTCAGACAAAAACCTCGGCGTTGGTCTTGATCCTCAGTTCTCTGCACTGACGTTTATCTCGTTGTTTTTGGCTGCGACGTTTCAGCTCAGTTTGTCGCATTTTCACGTCATCTTTAGCAGCACAGAAGCTGGCGACTTCTCTCATCTTGTCTTGTATCGATTATTGTAACTCTGCTCTTTGGCTTGCCTGCTTCTACCACTATAGTCCTCCAGCGCAATCAGAATTCTGTGCCGCCATGGCCCGTCTTACCCTTCGTAAAATGAGGCGTGACCATGTCACTCTCTTGCTTCAGTGTGATACTATTTATACTGAAAGAACCCCCACCCCCACCCCAGGCATCCCTACGGGGGGGGGGGGGGGGGGGAATACGTACAGACGGGACAAAATCTGATGGAGGACGTTACTCACCTCTTTCATCATACAACAGACATTATTATCGAGACAGGAGCGTGTGTAGTCGATTCGACTTGGACAGCCACACTTGCTCCTGGGGAGGCAGGAGTAGAGGGCGTCCATAGGGCAGGCTTGAATTTTTCCGGTCCTGCAGCACTTTTTTTTTGTGCCAGGACACAAGTGTTTGCCGGGAGCCCTTTCCATGTCGGGCCCGCAATCCAGCATGCACCT
>JAPXFY010000014.1:46052167-46054667 GCA_030674185.1 Monoplex corrugatus | reverse complement strand
TGCATAAGCATTGTTTCCTTTGTTTAAAATCTGTGTTTAAAAATGGTGAAGACATATTTAAAAATAGTACCCAATACATCTTTTCTCTGAAGACAATGGCAATTTCTTTTGTGTGTTCCATATGGTGTGCCGCTTTAGGGACATTACATCATAGTCGATCATTCTGGCTCCCCAACACTTTACCAAACCTAAATTCATTCAGTCGACACCTCAGCGCCAAGAAGTCCACAGGACCCAGCGATTGTCAAGCCAGCTAGCGGCCACCACCCGATTAGACTTTCCACTGCTGCAGGTTCAGTTACGGTGGAGTGTAGTGTCTTATACGCAGTCAGAACAAAATTGAGGCAAGTGAAATAAGGTTTCTAAGAAGAATGTTGAGAACTCCATGGACGGTAAATAAAACAAATGAAACAGTCTTGAAGAAGGCAGACACAAGGAGAGCATTAACGAAGAAGATTAGGAAAAGACATTTATTGGACATTTTATGAGGCAAGAGAAATCAGAGCACCTGGTCACAACAAAAAAGCTGGAAGGAAAAAGAGCACCAGTTGATGGAGACTTGAAATGTTTAAAGAGAAAGAGAGAGAAGGACAATAAGTGCACGCATAAATGCGTGTACTTTAGTGTGAGATCAGACGGGGATCAAGGTGTAGTCTGGTTGGAAAATATGACAGGCTCCATATTTCTGTAATGTAAGTTGTCAACTTGTATTAGTCATTGTACAGTTTGATATTGCTGAGGATGATCAGGGAAAAAATTATGTGGAACGATTGTCTCTGATGTATGTGAGATAATTGTTATGCTTGTCTTCATGGATTGAAGTAATGGAGTTTGAGTTTGTTTGTCGATATGTTTGAATATACATATGTACAAAATGAATTAAAAAGTGTTTTAAAAAAATAGCACCAGGTAGACCAGGGAGAAAATAATGGACAGTCTTGCAGAGTGGCTGAGCACAGAGAAGTTGGGTGATGTACTTGCAGCAACAAGGGATAGATTCGTATTGAAGGCCATGATCGCTAACGCCATGCGGCAGGGCACATGATGATGATGATGATGATGTGCAGTGCCTTTCTGATCCAATATACGCAGTGCACCACCTCCTAAGCTGCTCATTTACGACTAGATGACCGTTTTAGCCAGAAGAGCGCTCACGGGTACAGAATCATTTTTGTTAACCTTTGACTCTCGCACATGTCTCCACAGCATCCTGCATTTACAGGTGAGCAAAAGCAAAAACTACAATTGAATCTATCCTGACCACAGCTCCTTAGAGAGTCAAGGGTTAAGTTTTAGTAGTTGAGGATAGGGTCAGGAGTCAAGATTAACCATTGAGTGTAACAACAACAAAACAACAAACATGAAACGCTAACAGAGGTGGACTGTACCTATTTAGATAGAGTACAAGTTTCAAATATAACAACACAGGACGACGACGCTAACAATGACTTCAAACACATGAGAGTAAAGTTTCATAAACATTGATATGTGACACATTCAGTGATGGTTTCCACTGTCTGTGACGATTTTTAAAACCTATTTTGTTTAAATGTACGGGTCTCAGGACATCAGCACTGTTCAAATTTAACTGATATATGTCGTTTGTCCAGATACTGATTACGCGAAACATTTCTACATTGTGGAAAAAGAAATCTGGATTCGGGATATGTCCAGAGATTCATCATTATCGGATATATCCACATGCGCTCAACCATCATCATCATCATGTACTCTGCTGCGTGGCGTTGGCGATCATAGCCCTCCATATGAATCTGTCCTTTGTCGCTGCAAGTACATCTCCCAACCTTTCTGTCTTCATCCTCTCGACAAGTCAGTCCAGTCTTTCTCTTTGGGTTTACCTGGTGCTTTTTTTTCATTCCAGCTTTCCCGTTGTGACTAGGTGCTCTGATTTTCCTTGCCTTATAAAATGTCCTATAAATGTTGCTTGTCTTTTCCTATTCTTCATTAATGTTTTCAAGACTGTCTCGTTTGTGTTCTTTGCTGTCCAAGGAACTCTTTACATACTTCTTAGAAACCACATTTCAGTTGCTTCCATCTTGTTTTGACTTTGCGTGTTGATTGTCCACGCTTAATGTCCGTACAACATTATCGGTTCCATATGACACTGAAGAACTCTCTTCATGATGTTAATTAATAGGTATTTGTTGGTAAGAACGCTTTTCGTTTTCTTGAAAATATAATTGACAGTTCGGTTTACCTTTTCAATGATGGTTGTGTCACCAGAATTCCTAATGTTTTCAAACACAGGGCAACAGCCATTGAAATGCCTTTAACATCACCAGAATTAGTGCCATCCTGTATCTGGGAAATTCGCAGAGACGTTTTAGTAAGCAATCATTTACCTATCATCATAACAATAACTGATGAAAACGCCAGAATGAAAGACAGCATTCCTGATATCATTCCAAAATATAATTACACGCACGCAGACTGGTCCCTGTTTCAGACTGCTCTTGTTAATCAAGATTACAAACATTAT
>JAPXFY010000014.1:46017167-46047167 GCA_030674185.1 Monoplex corrugatus | reverse complement strand
CCCTCTCCTCCAACTTCTATGGGGAAGACATTTTCTTGAAAGCAAGATTTCCTTTTCAGTCTTACAGATATGAATTTCCTCCACTCTTCTTTCATACGGTACATTGAGTTCGATCAGACTGATATGTTTAGATGAACGGGAGTGGAGAACTATATCCGGTCTCACGTCACTTGTGCTGATGCTTTCTGCGTGTTTTTTTTTTCTGTTGTGGAACATCTTGGAACATCTGCTGTGTATTTCCAGTCGTCCGCTTCCTCTAGCAGACCCCGTTTCCATGTTCCAGGTGTCACAGATTTTTCGGGCCACAGTTTACTGTCTCCTGCCATGTAGAAAGCTGTCAGAGTTTCTGGCGGCATGTTTTTCCTCCTGGCAATGCTGATGGCTCGTGCGATCTCTTGAAGCACTTGATTGTGCCTCCGTGTGTACCTTCCGTTGGTTAGCGCTACCTTGCGTGAGCTCAGGACATATTCCACTGTTTGTTTACCCTGGCAGAGCGGACACGCAGGGTCATCTGATTTCCCCCATTTCACCAGGTTAGCAATTGAGGACAGGAGGACATATACGGATCTGAAGATGAAACTGATTCTCAGAGTGGCCATATGCCACATGTCCTCCCAGCTTAGATTTCTTAAAGATGCACTTTCCCAAGTCGTTCATTGCCCTGTTGGCCTTGTCTGACTGCCTTCTGGATTCTTTTGACATTCTCTTCTTTTTTCATCTCTTGTATTATGATATCTCCTTTTGCCTTTCCGTTAGTCTCTGACCACCATTCCGTTTTTGTTCATCCCAGTCCCTGCAAATTGGTCTGTGTGCCCTGTTATTTCTCTGACAATAAAGCTTCCCTTCGCTGCATCCATGGCCTTTCGGACTTTACTTCCAGACCTCAGCTTAGGCTGCCTTGATCTCACAACCTTATCTCCTGAGTCCTCGAACATGCTAAGGAACCTAACCTGTCCGACCTTGTACTCCTCGGCAATGGATTTTACGGTAAGCTTCACTCTGCCAGGCAACAACAGAGTTTCAATGAGACCAGGCGCTACATCAAGCCATTTCCGTATGTATTTGTTGATTTTGGCCTCTATTGATTCCACTCTGTTAATACAGATATCGTATATCAACAGAGGCAAGAGAGGCTTTGGAATCGGCATGAACTGCAAGCACCAGACTTTGTGTGTGCCAGAAGACCACATTAGTCTATTAGTTTTAGGCTTTATTCTGCCATTTGCTTGGTTTCTTTACCCCTTTTGGTGTCTTTCAGGGAGTCAACATATCACTTTCCGAGGTTTTTGGCTGCTTGCTCTGTCACTACTGGAATGGACTTATAAGCGAATGTGAACGTTACTGTTTTGGCTACTTCACCTTTCCCCAGTGTATAGTTTTGACTTTCTTTTTGGTTGGACACGAACTCTGCTTCGCTGAGTGTTCATCACATGCAAATAAATGTATAAATAAACTAAATGAAAGAAAGTGAACAAATAACAGTCACACAACATGATCTGAATTTGGTGATAGTTTATCATTTAAGAATTCCAAAGTTGCAAAAACAAATGAAAAAGCAAAAGGCTTGTCTTTGGTGATTTAATTTGTATTTTGATTGGGTCATACCCGTTAACCATCTTGGCCCAATTTGATTAACTATGTCTTGTCCACTGCACGTAAGATGAATCCCCTTGACAAGTCTCAAACATTTGTAGATGTAAATTATTGGCTGAAAATATTTCTGCGTGGAAAACTTTCCTGCATATATGAGTGAAAACTCGAGAATGAGCAATGAAGGTTCAGCTTTTTTACACCTTCTGGCTTCAACCACATATTATAAGAGTCAAAGCATTGTATCCTCAAAACCCTTAGCATACATACCAGGGGTGAATTAAAGGATGGAAAGGGTGTTTCCAGGGTTTCCATTAACCTCCCTGAGCTGTCTAAGATTTGAACTGCTGTGCAGAGACAAGTAAGATACTGTGATAAAGAATTACCTCTCCCAACAAAACACACTAATGAAGAACTCCCATCTGTATTCTTCAAGTACTTCACGACCAAAATACAAACTCTTCGTGACAAGCTTGACAGGACACCCTGTCAACCTGCCCACTTGACCATTCCTTGTCTGGCACACCTCTTACTGTTTTTACCCGTGTCTCACAAGAAGAAATTCTCAACACAATCAGATCCATGTCGTTCAAAACCTGCGAACTGGATCCTCTTTCAGGTTCTCTCAACTCCAACTGTCTCCCTACTCTCCTCCCATTCATCACTGACATCATCAACATTTCTCTTCAAACTGGAACTGTCCCGGATTCTTACAAGTCTGCTATCGTTCACCCTCTCCTCAAGAAATACAGTTTAGATCCTAATGAACTGAAAAACTACCGGCCTATTTCTAATCTCTCTTTCTTGTCAAATCTCCTTGAAAAAGTTGTCCTCAACCAGCTGAACTCTACCTGTCTGCCAACAATCTCCTCAATCCTTTCCAGTCAGCCTATCGTCAGTGCCACAGCACTGAAACTGCCCTACTACACATTCTCAACAATCTCCTCCTTGCAACTGATACTGGCAAAGTCTCTCTCCTCACACTCCTTGATCTGTCTGCAGCCTTTGATACCATTGATCATGGTATTCTCCTCTCTAGTCTCCATCATACTTTTGGCATCTCTAACACTGCTCTCTCTCTCTCTCTTGTTCACTTCATATCTATCAAACAGAAGACAAACTATTCTCATCAATGGCACTTGCTCTCAATCTGCATGCCTGACCTGTGGTAATCCACAAGGATCTTCCTTGGCCCTGTTCTTTTCACTCTTTACACCTCCCCCTGTCCACCATCATCAACTCCCACTCTATAAAACACCACTTCTATGTTGATGACACCCAACTTCAAGACAGTGACTCACCTGACAATATACAGCGCCTCCTGACTCGCACCACTGAGTGTTACTCGGACATTAAAAATTGGATGACATACAACAAACTTTAGCTTAACGACAACAAGAGAGAAGCTATCCTCATTGGCACCCGTCAGAAACTTTCTCAGCTGCCTCCTCTTTCTCTCCCATTATGTAACACATCAGTCCCAATTTCTGATTCAGCTAAGAACCTTGGTGTCTGCATTGACTCTACCCTCTCCATGAACAACTTTGTTTTTCAAACTGCCAGATCTTGCTGCTATCACCTCCATCATATAAGCCTGATCAGGAAGTATCTTTCTGCCGAAACAATTGCAAAACTCGTTCTCTCCTTCATAATGTCTCGCATTGACTATTGCAATTCACTCCTGTCTGGTCTTCCTGCCTCCCCATTCACATCCTACAGTGCATTCAAAACAATGTTGCACGCCTTGTACTCAAAAAGAAAAAAGCTGACCACATATCTCCTCTCCTGGCACAACTTCACTGGCTCCCTGTAATCAAAGCGCATACAGTACAAACTAGACACTATGTGCTACAAAAGCCTCAATAACGCAGCTCCCGATTACCTGTCAAGTTCACTTGAGATCTACGTTCCCTCACTTTACCCTCCGCTCTGCTTCCGATCCTCTCACTTTTCGCTTTCCACGCACTAAGCTCAATACCTATGGTCCACGAGCCTTCTCTGTTTCTGGTCCATTCGTCTGGAACAAACTTCCTCTCTCAGTCCGTCAGCAACCTGTTTTTGTCTCCTTCAAGTCCGCTATCAAAACTCACCTTTTCTCCTCTGCATAAAATCCTGACCTCACTCAACCCCCACTGCAGCCTGTCTCCACTCGGCGTGCAATCACATTGTAATTTATATTTGTATATAAGATGTTTTCTATAATTTTCCATTGCTTTTCTTCTTTTTCCCCATTTATAGCCATGTGTAAGTGTATGTGTGCGTGTGTGTGCATGCGTGAGTATGTGTATGTTCAGCGCTTAGATTTGATTTATATCAAGATTTTGCGCTATGTAAATATTGTAATTATTATTATTATTAAAAATATTTTCAGTTTAAGAAAAATGTTTGATTTCAACACTGGTGTCTACCAAACGGCTTGTATTTTTGTTCACGTGGACAAAATTTTACCTGGGGGAATATGCCCACAAAAAACCCATGGAATTATTTAGAACACCCCAACCCCCACTTCACCTCTACGAAGATAATCATCAACTCTTGCACATTACTCATATTGCGTAATCAACAGAGCTGTTTACAATAGTGACGTATGCACACTAGCTTCTGAAATTGTTTTAAATTCTATCAGTAAACAGTCGAGAAATTCCTCCACCCTCTCCACCAGATTATATACAAACTTCAGATGCCTGTCCATGTCCTCTTTAAGAAAAGAAACTGAAAACTGAAACATGAACAAACATAACAGTGTACTAACTTTCTGTATCACGACCTACAACAATACGAAATATACAACAACAACGACACTAATACATTTAATACGAAATATACAACGACAATTATACTAAACCATTCATTTTCGAATGTGTAATATACAGTTGATATTAACTTTTTTCCACCCCCTCTCCCTGTTCACCACACTATGCAGAAAGCTTGTGGACAAGATGAGAGAGCAAAAAGGTTAATTTTGTACAAGAGTATTGAGAAAGCGAGGCAGTCTTTGTCTTGTTTTGTGGTTAGCCTTCCTCTGGGTGCATCATGTAGTCTTTGGTGACCTTGCCGTTCTCCTGTTTCTGAAACATGTCAAGGATTCATGGTTTCAGAATAAGGCATTGCTATCCATTCGACAAACAGACAGCGACTGATTCCATCAATGAGCCGGCCAACTAACTAATTATTAACAGTCCAACCCAACACTAACGAATTAAACAAACTGGTAACCAACCTCCTTCCGATCCCTGCACTACCCAAACGTTGAAAATCTTCTCTCTCTCTCTCTGTCTCTCTGTCTGTCTGTATCTCTCTCTCTCTCTCTCTCTCTCTCTCTCTCTCTCTCTCTCTCTCTTTCTATCTATCTATCTATCTATCTATCTATCTATCTATCTATCTATCTATTTCTCTCTCTGTCTTTCTGTCTCTCTCTGTGTCTCTCTCTCTGTCTCTCTCTCTCTCTGTCTTTCTGTCTCTCTCTTTCTCTCTCTTTCTCTGTCTGTCTCTCTCTGTCTCTCTCTCTCTCTTTCTCTCTCTCTCTCTCACACACGCATGCACGCGCGCGCGCGCACACCACACACCACACACACACACCACACACCACACACCACACACACACACAGAATCCAATCCATTCAACCTTTTGTGACCTCAGACGTCGTAACGCTTCTTGTGTCGGCCCACGCAGTCCTTGAGGGATTTCCACACAGGGATGAAGTGATCCGGGTTCAAAGCTTTCTCCTCCCACAGCTGTCGGACAACAGAAACTAACACAGTGTGAAACAACATCAAACCAATGTGGGGAAAACACAAACTAACACAGTGTGAAACGCATCAAACCATGTGGGGAAAACACAAACTAACACAGTATGAAACAACATCAAACCAATGTGGGGAAAACACAAACTAACACAGTGTGAAACAACATCAAACCAATGTGGGGAAAACACAAACTAACACAGTGTGAAACAACATCAAACCAATGTGGGGAAAACACAAAATAACACAGTGTGAAACAGCATCAAACCAATGTGGGGAAAACACAAACTAACACAGTATGAAACAGCATCAAACCAATGTGGGGAAAACACAAACTAACACAGTATGAAACAACATCAAACCAATGTGGGGAAAACACAAACTAACACAGTGTAAACAGCATCAAACCAATGTGGGGAAAGCACAAACTAACACTGTCTGAAACAGCATCAAACCAATGTGGGGAAAACACAAACTAACACTGTCTGAAACAGCATCAAACGAATGTGGGGAAAACACAAACTAACACAGTTGAAACAACATCAAACCAATGTGGGGAAAACACAAACTAACACAGTGTGAAAGGCATCAAACCAATGTGGGGAAAACACAAACTAACACGTCTGAAACAGCATCAAACCAATGTGGGGAAAACACAAACTAACACAGTATGAAACAGCATCAAACCAATGTGGGGAAAACACAAACTAACACTGTCTGAAACAGCATCAAACCAATGTGGGGAAAACACAAACTAACACAGTATGAAACAACATCAAACCAATTTGGGGAAAACACAAACTAACACGTATGAAACAACATCAAACCAATGTGGGGAAAACACAAACTAACACAGTATGAAACAACATCAAACCAATTTGGGGAAAACACAAACTAACACAGTATGAAACAACATCAAACCAATGTGGGGAAAACACAAACTAACACAGTGTGAAACAACATCAAACCAATGTGGGGAAAACACAAACTAACACAGTGTGAAACAACATCAAACCAATGTGGGGAAAACACAAACTAACACTGTCTGAAACAGCATCAAACCAATGTGGGGAAAACACAAACTAACACAGTTGAAACAGCATCAAACCAAGTGGGGAAAACACAAACTAACACAGTGTGAAACAGCATCAAACCAATGTGGGGAAAACACAAACTAACACAGTGTGAAACAACATCAAACCAATGTGGGGAAAACACAAACTAACACAGTGTGAAACAGCATCAAACCAATGTGGGGAAAACACAAACTAACACAGTATGAAACACATCAAACCAATGTGGGGAAAACAAACTAACACAGTTGAAACAACATCAAACCAATGTGGGGAAAACACAAACTAACACAGTATGAAACAGCATCAAACCAAAGTGGGGAAAACACAAACTAACACAGTGTGAAACAGCATCAAACCAATGTGGGGAAAACACAAACTAACACAGTTGAAACAGCATCAAACCAAATGTGGGGAAAACACAAACTAACACAGTGTGAAACAGCATCAAACCAAAGTGGGGAAAACACAAACTAACACAGTATGAAACAGCATCAAACCAATGTGGGGAAAACACAAACTAACACTGTCTGAAACAACATCAAACCAAGTGGGGAAAACACAAACTAACACAGTGTGAAACAGCATCAAACCAATGTGGGGAAAACACAAACTAACACAGTGTGAAACAGCATCAAACCAATGTGGGGAAAACACAAACTAACACTGTCTCAAACAGCATCAAACCAATGTGGGGAAAACACAAACTAACACTGTCTGAAACAGCATCAAACCAATGTGGGGAAAACACAAACTAACACTGTCTGAAACAGCATCAAACCAATGTGGGGAAAACACAAACTAACACAGTGTGAAACAACATCAAACCAATGTGGGAAAACAAAAACTAACACTGTCTGAAACAGCATCAAACCAATGTGGGGAAAACACAAACTAACACGTGTGAAACAACATCAAACCAATGTGGGGAAAAACAAAAACTAACACTGTCTGAAACAGCATCAAACCAATGTGGGGAAAACACAAACTAACACAGTGTGAAACAACATCAAACCAATGTGGGAAAAAACAAAAACTAACACTGTCTGAAACAGCATCAAACCAGTGTGGGGAAAACAAAACTAACACTGTCTGAAACAGCATCAAACCAATGTGGGGAAAACAGAAACTAACACTGTCTGAAACACATCCAACCAATGTGGGGAAAACACAAACTAACACTGTCTGAAACAGCATCAAACCAATGTGGGGAAAACACAAACTAACACAGTGTGAAACAGCATCAAACCAATGTGGGGAAAACACAAACTAACACTGTCTGAAACAGCTCAAACCAATGTGGGGAAAACACAAACTAACACTGTCTGAAACAGCATCAAACCAATGTGGGGAAAACACAAAATAACACAGTGTGAAACAAATCAAACCAATGTGGGAAAAACACAAACTAACACAGTGTGAAACAGCACAAACCAATGTGGGGAAAACACAAACTAACACAGTGTCAAACCAATGTGGGGAAAACACAAACTAACACAGTGTCAAACCAATGGGGAAAACACAAACTAACACTGTGTCAAACCAATGTGGGGAAAACACAAACTAACACAGTGTCAAACCAATGTGGGGAAAACACAAACTAACACAGTGTCAAACCAATGTGGGGAAAACACAAACTAACACAGTGTCAAACCAATGTGGGGAAAACACAAACTAACACAGTGTCAAACCTATGTGGGGAAAACACAAACTAACATAGTGTCAAACCAATGTGGGGAAAACACAAACTAACATAGTGTCAAACCAATGTGGGGAAAACACAAACTAACACAGTGTCAAACCAATGTGGGGAAAACACAAACTAACATAGTGTCAAACCAATGTGGGGAAAACACAAACTAACACAGTGTCAAACCATGTGGGGGAAAACACAAACTAACACAGTGTCAAACCAATGTGGGGAAAACACAAACTAACACAGTGTCAAACCAATGTGGGGAAAACACAAACTAACACAGTGTCAAACCAATGTGGGGAAAACACAAACTAACACAGTGTCAAACCAATGTGGGGAAAACACAAACTAACACAGTGTCAAACCAATGTGGGGAAAACACAAACTAACACAGTGTCAAACCAATGTGGGAAAACACAAACTAACATAGTGTCAAACCAATGTGGGGAAAACACAAACTAACACAGTGTCAAACCAATGTGGCGAAAACACAAATAACACAGTGTCAAACCAATGTGGGGAAAACACAAACTAAAACAGTGTCAAACCAATGTGGGGAAAACACAAACTAACACAGTGTCAAACCAATGTGGGGAAAACACAAACTAACACAGTGTCAAACCAATGTGGGGAAAACACAAACTAACATAGTGTCAAACCAATGTGGGGAAAACACAAACTAACACAGTGTCAAACCAATGTGGGGAAAACACAAACTAACATAGTGTCAAACCAATGTGGGGAAAACACAAACTAACACAGTGTCAAACCAATGTGGGGAAAACACAAACTAACACAGTATGAAACAACAAGAAGCGTTACGACGTCTGGAGGTCACAAAAGGTTGAGATGGATTGGATTCTCTGTGTGTATGTGCGTGTGTGTGTGTGTGTGTGCGCGCGCGCGTACGTACGTGCGTGTGTGTGTGTGTGAGAGAGAGAGAGAGAGTGTTCTGAGCTTGCTGTTTTTGTACTTTGTGTCTGCTTCTGTGCTAGCTGAATGGGTAGCGTAAGCTGTGTTAGATGTTGAGAAGTTCATATACAACATGGGAGATAATTCTCAAGAGTTGTGTCCTGTTGATTAAACCAATGTGGGAAAAATAAAACTAACACTGTCTGAAACAGCATCAAACCAATGTGGGAAAAAACAAAAACTAACACTGTCTGAAACAACATCAAACCAATGTGGGAAAAACAAAACTAACACTGTCTGAAACAGCATCAAACCAATGTGGGAAAAACAAAAACTAACACTGTCTGAAACAAGCATCAAACCAATGTGGGAAAAACAAAAACTAACACTGTCTGAAACAGCATCAAACCAATGTGGGGAAAACAAAAACTAACACAGTATGAAACAACATCAAACCAATGTGGGAAAAACACAAACTAACACTGTCTGAAACAGCATCAAACCAATGTGGGTAAAACACAAACTAACACAGTATGAAACAACATCAAACCAATGTGGGAAAACACAAAACTAACACTGTCTCAAACAGAATCAAACCAATGTGGGGAAAAACACAAACTAACAACAGTGTGAAAACAACATCAAAACCAATGTGGGGAAAAACACAAACTAACACTGTCTGAAACAGCATCAAACCAATGTGGGGAAAACACAAACTAACATGTTCAAACAGCATCAAACCAATGTGGGGAAAACACAAACTAACACTGTCTCAAACAGCATCAAACCAATGTGGGGAAAACACAAACTAACACTGTCTGAAACAGCATCAAACCAATGTGGGGAAAACACAAACTAACACAGTGTGAAACAACATCAAACCAATGTGGGAAAACACAAACTAACACTGTCTGAAACAGCATCAAACCAATCAAAATATGATGTTTTAAAGACAGGTCTTTTTGTCATGTCTATTTTTTTAAAGATCATCGTACTCAGAGAGGTTACCTTTGTGTCCACATTTTTGTTTTTTCGTCGCATTTTCTACGCCACATTAATCGCCACAGAAGCTGTCAGTTTTTTTCAGAATGCGATGATGATGATGTCGATTACGATGATAATCATGATGTTATGGAGTTCGATCTAGGATTGAGACTGCGTGACAGGGCTGTACTCGACGCTTTCTTTTATAATATATCATGGCGTCAGCCAGCGCGAGAGATGGTGTTGGTCAGAAGATTTGACAACATTTTCAGTGACGCATCCGTGAAGTGGATGAGACTCGACTCTGTGGTCGCAGTCTTCCCAATGAGCCCATAGCACGCCCAACTGTAGGTAGGAGCCGGTTGGAGCCGAAAAATCTCACAATGATGTATTTTTATAGGGACTGACAGGGATTCGAACCACAACCTTCCAGTCGGTAGCCCGTTGCGCTAATCACTACACCATGGCGACTGCTTGTCTTTTTGTCATTTATAAGGAACGATTCATCATCATCATCATGTACCCTGCCGCATGACATAGGCGATCATGATCCTCCATACGAATCTGTCTTTTGTCGCTGCAAGTATATCTCCTACCCTTTCCGTCCCCATCCACTCTGCAAAACTCAAATATTTTCTGCGTGGGTCATCCTAGTGATCTTTTTCCTTCTAGCTTTCCCGTCATGACTAGGTGCTCAAATTTCTCTTCTCTCATAAAAATGCCCTATAAATATGGCTTCTCTTTTCCTAATCTTCTTCATTAATTCTTCTTCTTCTTCTTCTTCTTCTTCTTCTTCTTCTTCTTCTTCTTTTCTTCTTCTTCTTCTTCTTCTTCTTCTTCTTCTTCTTCTTCTTCTTCTTCTTCTTCTTCTTCTTCTTCTTCTTCTCTTCTTCTTCTTCTTCTTCTTCTTTCTCCTTCTCTTTTTTTTCTTCTTCTCTCTTCTTCTTCTTCTTCTTTTTCTTCTTACTTCTTCTTTTCTTCTTCTTTTCTTTTTTTCCCTCCTCCTCCTCTCTCCTCTTCTTTTCTTGTGTTTGCTTCTGTCAGACTATCTCGTTTATTTTCTTTGCTGCCAATGGAACTCCTAACATTCTTTTTAAAAGTCATACCCCAGCTGCCTTGATTTCGTTCTGACTTTGCTTGTTGGTTGTCCAAGCTGCACATCCGTACAAATGATTGGCAGATCTTAACATTCTCGTGGAGTTTAAATGACAATGGAATGGTCTGTTAGAGGTGAGAGACAATGAGCCAGGGGTAATTTTAGCTCCCTCCGACAAGAAAGGCAGTCATAGCAAATATGAACTACTTCTCATGAAACAGGGGCATCAGAAAACTTAGGAAACACAGAAAAACATTCGCTAGACAGCGTTGTCAACATTTATCTGATAATCTTAGAGGCAACAAAATCATCCACAAGTCAACCAGTCAGTCAGTCTGTTGATTGGTTAGTTTTTCAGTTGGCTGATTAGTGATTTGATCTGTCAGTACGAGTACTATCACATCTAGAGCCAGAAAGGTGTCAGTATTTGATCCAGTCACTGGTGGTAAATCGGTTTGTCATTAGTTTAGTTATTCTGTCAGTCAATACCTGGACTTATATTCAATGCTTATCAATTAACATCAGGAAGAGAGTTCTTGAATATCATATAAAACTGATAATGTTATTCGGTTGTGAGGCGTGGACAGTCAACACGCAAAGCCAGAACAAGATTGAGGCAGCCGAAATGTGGTTTCTAAGAAAAATGTTGAGAGTTTCATGGACAGCAAAGAAAACAAACGAGACAGTCTTGATGGAGGCAGAACAAGAAGATCATTGATAAAGAAGATTAGGAAAAGACAAGCAAATTTATAGGCCATTTTATGAGGAAAGGGAGAATAAGAGCACCTGGTCACAACAGGAAAGCTGGAGGGAAAGAGAGCACCAGGTAGACCCAGGGAGAAAATATTGAACGGACTTGCAGGGTGGCTGAGAACAGAGAGAGTAGAAGATGTGCTTGCGGCGACAAGGATAGATGATAGATGCATATAGAGGGCCAACGTCATACGGCAGGGCACGTGATGATGATGACTCCCGCACCCTATCCACCAACTGCAAAAACTTAACCCTTTGACTCCCTCACCCTATCCACCACCAGCTTCCTGCAGGAAGGTTTGCATCTATATCTATCCTTTGTCGCTGCAACACATTTCTACTCTCTCTGTCTCAGCCACCCTGCAAGTCGTTCATATTTTCTCCCTGGGTCTACTGGTGCTCAACGGGTTAAGTTTTTGCTTTGCTAATATGGTTGACAACGCAGAATGCTGGTGGACAGGGTGCGGGAGTCAAAGGGTTTTAAAGGCAGCAGTTGTCGGTGTTCAACCAATTCAGTCAGTTGGTCAGTTTGTCGGTTGGTTGGGTGGACAAATCCCCCATGCAGGCTTGTTGATGGTTTTGATAGAGCCGTGCACTCAAGATCTGATATCTTGAGTTAAATCCCAGCCAACAACATTAAAACCCATCCTGTTCGCTGCCCGTCTTAATGTTTCCATCATTCTGGTGGTGTCAGCTTAGTGTTTCACAGGTACCTCCCCACCCTTCCCTATTTCAAGACCTTGCAGCGCATAGGGTTTTGAGCAGGCTCAGGGAGTTTCCCGGATAATTGCTGGCAGATTTGGTTGGAGCGCATACGGAATTGTCCAAGCGAGATGAATTCCTCTTGAACAAACTCCAAGCTCCAAGCTCCAAGTGTCAAAGGAAACAAACTACAATGCCAGGTCGACTTCCACGCTGTAAGAAATTATTCAGGCGAAACAGACAGTAAGTGTCTGGTAATAAGGAATAGACATGATGTCTTACCGGTGAGAAAACTGACGATCAGACCAATGATGACGACAACAAGCGATGACATCACAGCGTACCATAATGTAGGACAGTTCGTATAGTTCCAGCATCGTACCTGCAAGAGAGGAAGGAGAATAAGAGCACTGTCACAACAGAAAGCTGGAGGAAAGAGAGCACCAGGTACCTGCAAAGAGAAAACAATCCACTTGTATGACTGACAACAACAACAACAATCAATAATGATGATGATGATGATATGATGATTGATGATGATGATGATGAATATGATGATGATGATGATGATGAACGACGACGACGACGACAACTACAACGACGACGACGATGATGATGATGATGATGATGATGATGATAATGATAATGATGATGATGATGATGGTGGTGGTGGTGGTGGTGGTGGTGGTGGTGGTGGTGGTGGTGGTGATGTGATGATGATGATAACGACGATGATAATGATGAGGGTGGTAATAATGATGATAATAACCACGACAACAACAATAATAATAATAGCAATAACAGTAATAATAAAATTTTGAAGTAATAATGATATTTCTAACAACAACAACAAACAATAACAACAATACTAATAACAATGATAACAATAAATAATAATAACAAGAAGGAGAAGAAGAAGACGAAGAAGAAGAAGATGACGCTGATGATGTAACGATAACAACAATAACTACAATTATCAACATTGTTTTTGTAGTTATTATTATCATCATTGTTTTTTTTTTTCTTGTTTGTATTATTGTAAGAAAAAATCATGACTTTTCTTATTATTGATATTGTTAGTACTACTTTTAGGTTCAGTTTTAGAAGCTGACGTCTTCGCGCTTAGAATAAATTCCGTATGCATTGATGTCACTGGTACCAAGTGACGGAGATCATCCAAAATAATTATGGCATAAACTACAAGCCTGCACATTACCCATATGCATTGGCAACGTTTTCAAGTCTTACCTTGAGCATGGATTTTATGTCCTATAGTAGTAATAGTAGTAGAAGTAGTAGTAGTAAACGTAGTAGCAGTAGTGGTGGTTAGCAGCAGCAGCAACAGCAGCAGTAGTAGTAGTAGTAGTAATGGGAGGAGGAGGTTGAGGAGGAAGTGGCGGAGGAGACTGAGGAGGAGTAGCAGCAGCAGTAGTAGTAATAGTAATAGTAGTAGCAGTAGTAGTAGTATGAGGAGAAGTAGGAGTAGTAATAGCAGCAGCAGCGATAGTAGTAGTAATAGGAGGAGAAGTAGAAGTAGTAGTAGTAGGAGGAGGAGGAGAGGAAGGAGGAGGAGTAGGAGGAGGACAGGAGGAGCAGCAGCAGCAGCAGTAGTAGTTGTAGTTGTAATAGCACCACCACCAACCATCACCAATAGTAGTAGTACTAGTAGTAGTAGTAGTTTTAATAGTAGCAGTAGTAGCATTGGTGGTGTTGCGGTGGTAGTGGTTGTAATATTGCTTTTGACATTGTTGTTGCAGCTGTTGTTGTTTACTCATTTTTCTAATAGCTGAATGGCATAGTCATCTACCTGGAAGTCTAAAGTCCTGATAAACATGGTAAAACTGATTAGCTCTCAGCAATCGTCCCTCTGTTCTATTCTTCATCACCATAACCTGTCGAAATCCTGGCGTTCCTTAGCATTAAACACAGCGAATTGTAGTATAGGTACTAGGTGTTCAAAACACGATAACACATAACAAGTAGTATCAGGAGATTTGGCTGTGTGTGAATTTGCAGTAGATTGTTATGAACTAAATCTAAAATCATACTGGTACTGAATCTGAAATTAGAACAAATAAATTGCTACACTATACCAAATTTTGAATAATAAACTATCTCGCTATGCTGAGCCCAAACAATAAACTATCTAAAATATA
Source organism: Monoplex corrugatus (assembly GCA_030674185.1). NCBI lineage: Eukaryota > Metazoa > Mollusca > Gastropoda > Littorinimorpha > Ranellidae > Monoplex > Monoplex corrugatus. The sequence continues at coordinate 46,032,461 of JAPXFY010000014.1, read as the reverse complement.
GCGATTTTGACGTCATATATATTTCAATTTCCAAGGTGATGAATTTTATTCCGTTTGAATTTGAAAAGGTAGGTTTTTTTCATATTCAGAATGTTTTGTTTCGCTTTTCTTGTTGTTTGTTTGCCCTTTTTTTTTAGTTTGTCATATCAGTTTGTAAATTTGTTTCTTCTTGCGTTTGCTTGTTTACTACTTCGTCAATTTGTTTCTTGTTGTGCTTGTTGGTTTTATTAGTCTGTTGCAAACAATTGTCAAAAGTATGACTTCAAAAAAAAACCCACAAAAAAACGGAGTGTTAAGAATATAGCAACAACACTGACCCTGAGCTCGACGGTGGAGGAGGCGTAGAAGACAATGTAGAATTCAGCAACGTTGTAGCAGCAGAGGTTGTGGTAGTAGTAATAGTAGTCGTGGTCGTAGTGACTACAGGTAGTAAGGTCACATTGGTCATGTTGGCAACTGTTGATATGAAAGTCCCTGTACCAGCGCCAGCACCAGATGATATCATGGCAGCCGAACAGTTGATGGGGAAGAGGGGGAGGATGGGGCGCTTTGGTCCGTCCATGATAGTACCCACACCCAGCCAGAAGCTGAAGGACAGACCGCACAGGAGGCCCACTCCTGCTCCCTGGGTACACACACACACACATCACAGATAAAAATACGTAGTAGTAACATCAATTTGTTACACAGCAAATTTTTGGCTTATGACAGCCTCAGCATTCATTCCTACTTACTTGTTCTGCCAAATGAAATTTAGGACTTTTGTATATCGAAATAGCACTGGTACGCATGGAAGTTAAGGCGTTCTTATCTCAAAATCAGTCTGATACGAATGAAATTTAAAACTTGTGTACCTCGAAATAGATCGGCACGAATGAAAGGTAAAGTTTTATATTTTGAAACAACACTAGTACGAATGAAATTTAAAACTTTTCTATTTCAAAATGACACAGATACCAATGCAGTTTAAAGCTTTTATATCTCGAAATAAGATTGATACAAATGAAAGGTAAAATTTCATATTTTGATATAAAACTTATGCGAATGAAATTTAAAACTTTGATATCTCGAAATAACACTGATACGAATGAAATTTAAAGCTTTTATATCTCGATATGACACTGATATGTGTTATAGATTATTGCTTTGTAAATAATACTGTTTATGTTGACCATAGTTGCTTCTATTCCCACATAACTGATCAAGATGGAAGCTTTTTTCAAGCCTCTTTTGTTGTAATGTTGGGCATTTTTGATCGTACGTTCCTCTGCACAGGGAAATAACATAACCAGCAGAAAGACACCCAGCAGAGATCCCCCTGTCATGCCCTGAGCTTTCCCACCACTCTCATGCTCACCCACCTCCTCCACTTCACCCTCCCCAACACACACACACACACATACAAACACACACACACACAAACACACGCACACACACACCACACACACAACACACACACACACACACACAACACACGCACACAAACACACACACAAACATACACACACACACAAACACACATACACAAACACACACACACACACACACACGAAGACACACACACACACACGAAGACACACACACACACACACACACACACACACACACACAAACACACACTCAAAACACACCACACACACACACACACACACACACACACACACACAAACACACACACACAAAACACACACAAACACACACACACACAAACACACACACACAAACACACACACACACACACACACACACAAACACACACACACACACTTGCATAGGGAAATAACATAGCCAGCAGGAAGACACCCAGCAGAGGTCTCCCTGTCATGCCCTGAGCTTACCCATCACTCTCATGCTCACTCACCTCCTCCACGCCACCCCTCCCCAACACACACACACACACATACAAACACACACACACACACACAAAACACGCACACACACACACACAAACACATACAAACACATACAAACACACACACACACGCACACACACACACACACACACACACACACACACACACACACACACACACTAACCCAGGGGTTGGCACAGGGAAATAACATAGCCAGCAGAAAGACACCCAACAGGGGTCCCCCTGTCATGCCCTGAGCTCTGATGGTGATGGTCACCAGGGTCTGGTTCATCAACCCGGCCAGGTAGGCCAAGCCTATAGTCACTATCCCAAACAGCACAGCTGAGAGACAAAAAAAAATCATCATTATCGTAATTTACTGTCGCAGTTGTCATCGAATCCGTCTTCCTCATCGTCGTCGTAATCTGATTCATCAGTTCTTCCAGGTACACGAAGTCTATAGTCACCAGCTCGAACAGCACAACCAAGGAAGTGAAAGAGAAAAATATCAATATTATCAGCATTATTGTAATATTAGTAGCAGCTGTCATCCTCACCGTCATGATCATCATCGACGTCGTCATCATCGTCATTATCAACATCATCATAACTGTCATCATCATTATCATCATCGACGTCGTCATCCTCATTACCACTATCATCGTCATTATTATCATCATCGATGTTGTCATCCTCCTCTTCCTCCTCCTCCTCCTCCTCAACATCATCATCTGATTAATCTGATTCATCTGATTCATTAGTCCTGTCAGAAATGCCAAGTCCATTATCACCATCCTGAGCAGAACAGGTAAGGGATGACCACTGTCATCGTCTCGTAATTGTGTTCAATGTCGTTTTCATTATTATCATCATCATTTTTGATTCAGCAATCCTGCCAGGTACACCAAACCCATCATTACCAAGCCAAACTATCGGAACAAATAAACAAAATCATCATGATCATGATTATCGATGTTATCGTCGTTGTTTCATCGTCGCAGCAGCAGCAGCAGCAGCAGCAGAAAGGTCGGAACGGTACAGCTAAGGAAGAAATAAGTTATGGACATCGTCATTTCTGTATTCAATACTTATCGGCATTATTGTGGCAGACCGGATAATCGAGTCATGGACTCCACATCTAATAAATCGAATTGATCTGCAACCTGCAAACATTACTTTCAGTTTCAGTTTCTCAAGATGGCATCTCAACGCTCAGAATAACTTCTTTTTACATTAAAGCCACAGATCCATGTGATGGGTAAGATCCAAAATTATCATGACATAAGCTCAACACCAATACATGAACTATGTCTGCTGGCAAGGCCTTAGGTAAAAATGTGTGGCCCGCCGGAGAATCGAACCCACCACTCTTGATGTAATCAGCATGGTGCTCTAACCAACGGAGCTAACGCACCACACCGCATCATCAACCACTTGACTCCCGCACCCTATCCTGCGGGAAGCTGGTGGATAGGGTGAGGGAGTCAAAGGGTCAAGTTTTTGCTTTGCTGGCATAGTTTTGACGATGCAGGATACCGGTGTTGAGGGTGCAGGAGTCAAAGGGTTAAAAATGACTTATCGTTCAAAGTTCATCTATTGTTTATAACCTTCTGGTGGCTCAGCTGAATACATGTTTCTGTCTTCATCATCATGATCATCATCGTCACGCCATCACCAAAAAAATACAGAACTGGAAGAAAAATGAAACACAGAGAGTGGACTGAGCGACTCAGGGACCAGGGGACAGGATGTAGGAGACTGGAAGGGATATAGAAAAAGCGATGCTCTGAATGAACCAAAATAAAATAAAAACGAGAAGCAAAGAAGAAACAAAAAGGGAAGGAAAAGAACGCAGGAGAAGAAAACAGGGATGAGAAGGAAAAGAAGAAAGAAAGACTAGAAACTGGGAAAGAATGAAAACAGCAAAGGAAGAATAAAGGACAGAAGGAGAAAAGAAAAGAAAAGAAAAAAGAAAAACCAAGGAAGACAGGAAAGGGAAAAAAGAAAAAAAAAGGAAGGAATATCGAAAGAAGATACAAAGGAATGGAGTTACAGGACTAGTTCAGAGAAGAGAACTACTACAAGTGGATTTTGCTTGATTGTTTTTGCAGTAACAGTAACAGCAGCAGGAGCCAAACCTACAGCAGCAGGAGCCAAACCTACAGCAGCAGGAGCCAAACCTACAGCAGCAGGAGCCAACCTACAGCAGCAGGAGCCAAACCTACAGCAGCAGGAGCCAACCTACAGCAGCAGGAGCCAAACCTACAGCAGCAGGAGCCAACCTACAGCACAGGAGCCAACCTACCGTCACAGGTAAGGAAGGAAAGGACAGAAGAGAGAGATATACAAAAACAAGGAAGGAAATCCCGAGGAAAGAAGTGAAGGAACGAGGTAACAGAACTAGTTAAGAACGGAGAATTATTCGAAACGGGTTTTGCGTGATGGTCAAAGCAGTAAGAACAACAGCAGCAAGAGCAACAGCTATAGTTTCACCACCACCACCACCACCACCACCACCACCACCAACGGCTCAATAACTATCATTACCATCACCGTACTATTACCACCACTACCATCACCACCGTCATAACTATCATTACCATCACCCTACCACCACCCCTCACCACCACCACCATAATTACCATTACCATCACCCTGCTATTACCACCACCACCATCACCACCGTCATAACTATCATTACCATCACCCTACCACCCCCATCACCACCACCACCACCATAACAATCATTACCATCACCCTGCTATTACCACCACCACCATTACCACCGTCAAAACTATCATTACCATCACCCTACTATTACCACCACCACCACCACCATTACCACCGTCATAACTATCATTACCATCAGTCTACAACCACCACCACCACCACCAACAACAACAACAAAACAACAACAACAGCAGCAATAGATAAATAGATGATAGATAGAGTGATAGAGATAGATAGATAGACAGACAAATAGATAGATAGATAGATAAACAGATAGATAGATAGATAGATAAATAGATAGATGGATAATTAGATAGATAGATAGATAGATAGATACATACATACATACATACATGTACATACATACATACATACATACATACATAACTACATACATACATAGGTAGATAGATAGATAGATAGATAGATAGATAGATAGATAGATAGATAGATAGATAGATAGATAGATAGATAGATAGATAGATTGATAGATATGTACCAATAATTTTGGTGATGACGAGGGCTTGTTTGTCCGACAGTTCCTTCTTCTTGATGGCTCTATAGGCTGGTTTGACCCCATCCTCCAGATACACCAGGGCCAGGGCATTGACCCCTGATGACACCGTGCTGAAAACATGCAGTACATACAACACTCGCATAGTACATGTACTACTGTCTTGTATGTTCCTCTTCTTCTTTTTTCAATCCTGTACTCATTGTGGACTTTGGCAATTCAATTACTATAGCAAATTTCTGTTGTCTGATCGACAAATCCTGTACTGATGGGGATAAGTTTCTGCTGGGGAGACATAAGACACCAACAATAGAAGATATAAACTCCTGCTTTGGGTGCAGCGACGAGCAGTTCAGGCGTGCTGAGATTGATACAGTCTAATTTTTATCCAACTATTTCTCTGTCAACTCGGCATACTGCAACATTAATACATATATACCTATGGTCATAATCACCATCATCATGTGCCCTGCCGCATGGCGTTGACAATCATGGCCCTTCATACGAAGCTGTCTCCTGTCGCTGCAAGTAATCTCCCACCTTCTCTGTCCTCAGCCACCCTGCAAGTCCGTCCAATATTTTCTCCTGGGTCTACCTGGAGTTCTCTTTCCTCCATTTTTCCTGTTGTAACCAGGTGCTCTAATTTCTCTTGCCTCAGCAGCTGGAACCTCACTTGGTAGGTTCATTGTAACAAAACACAAAAATAAAAACAAAATGTTATACCACAGTAATACTGATCACCATGCTATGCTGTGACAGTGCTGAATACTATGTTTATATCGTAATAATGCTGAATATTATACTTGTACTGTAATGGTGCTGTGCTTATACTGTAAGAGAGCAGAATATTACAGTTATATTGTAATAATACTGAATAATTTCCTTATATTGTAATAATACTGACAATTACACTTATGTTGTAATGGGCTGACTACTGTGCTTATACTGCAATAATGCAGAATACTATAGTCACACCGTAATAGTGCTGTACACTATACTGCAATAGTGCTGAATACGGTACACTACACGTACACCATGTTTATATTATAATAGTACTGAATACTGTACTTACACTGTAATAGTATTGAATATGCTGTTTGTACTGTAATGCGAACTCCATCGCACAATCAGTTTGATGAGTCATGTAACAAAAATCCTGTTAAGAATAATCATGATGAGGACAAGGAATTGAATCAAAAGAGAAATAGCAGAAGAACAGTGGGATTTGTGGAAGGGAAAGGAACTATTAATGCCATATACATCCTAAGAACTATCATAGAGAGGTCAATTGAGATGAATAAGGATTTGTATTTATGCTTTGTTGACTATACCAAGGTTTCGATCGGGTACGACATGAAGAATTGATCAACCAACTGGAGAGACTCAATGTTGATGGAAAAGATCTACGAATAATCAGGAATATGTACTGGGAACAAACAGCTGCAATGAGAATAGAAAGCAATATAAAGCTCTTTCCAAAACATCAAAAGAGGAGTCAGACAGGGTTGTGTTTTGTCACCAGATCAGTTTTCACTATATAGCGAAAACATCATGAGAAACCCAGAAGAAGACCCTGGATTACAGGTTGGAGGGAAAATGATAAACAACATTCGGTGCGCAGATGCACCGTGCTATTAGCAGAAAATAAAAAGGATCGACCTACAAAACCTTGTGAATATACTAGAAATAGAAAGCAAAGGTAAGGGGTTGGAACTAAACAGCAGGAAGACTGAAGTCATGGTGATCAGTAAAAAACATGAAATCCCCTCAAGCAAAATAACAGCAAATGGCACAACCTTGACACAGGTTAATAAGTTCAAATACCTGGGAACAGTCATTTCATCAGACGGCAGATGCACATCGGAAATAGCTGGCAGAATCGGCCAAGCCAAAACAACATTCAAGAAGATGACAAGCATTCTTACCAACAAATGCCTATCAATTAACATCAGAAAGACAGTCCTTGAATGTTACATAGAACCAATACTGTTGTACGGATGTGAGGCGTGGACAGTCAGCAAGCAAAGCCAGAGCAAGATTGAGGCAACCGAGATGTGGTTTCTCAGAAGAATGTTGAGAGTTCCATGGACAGCAAAGAAAACAAACGAGACAGTCTTGATGGAGGCAGATACAAGTAGATCACTCATAAGGAAGATTAGGAAAAGACAAGCAACATTTATAGGCCATTTTATGAGGAAGGGGGATTTGGAGCACCTGATCACAACGGGAAAGCTGGAGGGAAAGAGAGCACCAGGTAGACCCAGGGAGAGAATGCTGGACGGACTTGCAGAGTGGCTGGGGATGAGGAGGGTGGGGAGATGCTGGGGGCAACGAGAGATAGAGATGGTTGGAAGTCCATGGTCGCAAACGCCATGCGGTAGGGCACCTGATGATGATGATGATGACTGTAATGTTACGGAATACCATTCTTATACTGTAATGCTGCTGAATGTTGAACTTATTCTACGAAAGTGCTGGATACTATGCATATACTCTAATAGTACTGAATACTATACTTAAATCGTAGTAGCAGTGAACATTAGGCTTATACCGTAGTACTACTGAACACTATGCTTACACCGTAATAGTAGTGAACGCTATACTTATACCATAGTAGCAGTGAACACTATGCTCAGCCTTACCTGAGAGAAGCACTAAATACACAGGCCACAAACAGACCAGGCAGTCCAGGGTACATTCCTAGCACGTCCATCACCATCAATGGTATCAGCTGCACACGATCATAATACCAATTTATGTAGGTATAGTCATTTCTGGCATGTTAGATCAAACACATGTCAAAACTTATGTGCATGTGGTCATTTCTGGAATGTCAGATCAAACAATGTCAAGATTTATGAAGATGTTTTCATTTCCAGCATGTCAGATCAAACACATGTCAAGATTTATGTAGATGTCGTTATTTTGGGCATGTCAGATCAAACACATGTCAAGATGTATGTACATGTGGTCATTTCCGTATCAGATCAGACATGTCAAGATTTAGTAATGGGTATTCGTCATGTCAGATCAACAATGTCAAGATTTATGAAGATGTGGTTATTTCTGGCATGTCAGATCAAACAATGTCAAGATTTATGTATCCATGGTCATTTCCGGCATGTCAGATCAAACACATGTCAAGATTTATGTATCCATGGTCATTTCCGGCATGTCAAGATCAAATACATGTCAAGACAAACCCCTTGAGGGATTCAAGATATGATGTCTTGAGTTAATCTCAGCCCACAACATAAAAATGTCCTGTTCGCTGTCCACCTTAATGCTCCAGTCATTCTGGAGGTTTCAGCTTACAGTGTTTTGTAGGTTCCATTTCCCCTACCCATGCCACCATTTTCATCCTGTCTCTTTCAGTTTCATTGCAAGTACCAGACATTGTTGATATATTCAGATGGAGCACATACTACTACTAGTACTAACTACAACAACAACAACAAATGATGAATGATGATGAGATGATGATGATGATGATGATGATGATGATGATGAATGATGATGATGATTTCATAAAACACAAACGAAGATGTCAGACAATTCATACAGCTTTTATGTTTGTGACATCGGCAGAGACAAATGAGCGGATTTTCTTTAAGCTGCGTAGTTGGAGATATAGAGGTCTGCTTAGTTAGTTAACATGAGCTTCCACTGATACGGGTTCATCAAGAAAAACACCAAAATCCCTTGCAAATTTGCTGAAGGCTAAAGCACAGTCTGAGATTATATAACCTTTCAGATTACTTTCTTTAGGCTTGATTTTATACCAGTGTACATTAGTTCTGCTTTTTCTTCGGTCATTTTCAGTTTGTTTGCTTTCATCCAGGCAATTGTGTTTTCAGTGGTGTTTTTAATTGTTCTACCTGTGCTGGAGATGTCTTTTCGGAAAAGCAGAGTGGTACAGTTGTGACTCACCAGCAAAGAAATGGTAAAGGGTTCCGACTGTTTGATAACAGAGCTAAGTGGTTGTAAATACATAGTGAAGAGAAAAAGGGTCCAGAACAGAACCCTGTGCGACACCATGCTTCATCAGAGACATGGGATTATCTGAGTACGATGAATCCGTCTTGAACATGTTCCAATTCCCGGAGCCCTTCCTCTATCCCACCAAGATATCTTCATTTCCCTTGATCCCATCAACCACCACACATCCTACCTGGTCAAAAGCCTGGATTCGTTTGGTGACGAAAGGGTCACACTGGTAGTAGCGGGCATAGGCTGCCAGACCCAGCACCACAAACAACGTGATGGACAGGATGGTGGCTGGCAGATTGAGATATACCGTCCTGGAAAAGAAAGAAAGAAAGAAAAGAAAAGAAAAGAAAAGAAAAAACAGATGGTGAAGCTGTTCTAACAATCTTCCTTTTAATACGTGAAGTTTTTCCTTCCCTCCAGATTTTGTGCTTTTTAACCCTTTGACTCCCTCACCCTATCCACCAGCATCCTGTATTGTCAGCTATGACAGCAAAGCAAAACCTTCATCCTTTCATTCCTTCACTTTTCCACCATTTCCACTAGGAAATTGGTGGATAGTGGGTGAGGAAGTTAAAGGGTTAATTTTTTTTAGCAGCTTATGGACAGGCTGCGGGAGTGAAAGGGTTAAGGTTACAAAAAAGGCATCAGTGAAATAGAATTTGAGCTGAAGAAAGGATAATGGTTAGATGTTGCAACAGTGAGAACACAATGTAAATACTGTCAGAAGTTCATGAGAAAGTGCTGTTCATACACCCTCCTTTGGATAAACTAGTTTTAGACGCTTTTTTCCCCAACTGATGATGACCTTGGCACTATCCACTAGCACTCTTTATCAGTTTACACGTTTGACCCACGTTTAATTCAGATCCATCCAGAAACAACCAGAAAATTCTTGCGTAACATTTTTGTCAGACTCAGACAGACAGTCAGATAGATATCTTTCTCTGTTGGATATGAAATGATCTTCTCCTACCCCCGGTTTTTATGTTGTTGTTGTTGTTGTTGTTGTTGCTGTTGTTGTTGTTGTTGTTGCTGCTATTATTGTTGTTGTTGTTGTTGCTGCTGTGTTGCTGCTCCTATTGTTGTTGTTGTTGTTTTAAAGCAAGATTGAAAAAGAGTGACATTTTCCTTGCCCATTGCATTTAGACAAGTTAGATCGGGTTAACATACAGTTTGAACTCCAGCTTTCCAGTTTGCCTGCAAAAGTTCATGGCCTACTCGGTCAGGGGTGGGGATGGGGTGGATGGGTAGAATGGGGTGGGTGGTGTAGATTCTGTGCATTTTGGCCTCCAATTTACACACATGTGAGCGGGTGCCATGACATGTTCGGGCTGGTCAAAGGAAAGCAGCGAGGGAGAGAGTATGGGCATCCTCCTCACATTGCTAGCCCTGAGAACAGTTGAGATCTCTACCACCTCACTCACTTACGACCTCGGGGTTCTGGGACAAACCACAGCCATATTTAACTAAGTTGTCTTTGTATCTTTATGCATTTATTTATGTATTTATTTATGTAAGTATGTATGTAGATGTATGTATGTATTCATTTATTTACTTATTTATTGATTGATTGATTTATTTATCATTCACATATTTGTTTGTTTATTTACTTATTCATTATGCATTTATTTCTTTGATTTATTCATTTATTTTATAATTCTTTGTCTTTTTGTATATTTATTTATCCATTTATTTGTTTGTTTGTTTGTTTTTGTTTGTTTGTTTGTTTGTTTATTCTCTAATTGGCTTTTGCAGTTCGCATACTGTGAACAGATCATTCACAATGTGGTAGAGATTCCATTTTATGGTCATTACTACCAACTCATTCATTACTGTTAATTCATCATCATAACCAACACCGCTCTGTTATGATTTGGCTGATGTCATACATACTGATCTTTGTCAAAACTATCACCACAGCGCTCTTATAAAAAAAATCACTAGTTGACAAAAGACAAATACTGTATCCCTATATATTGCCGGAGCATGATGTAGTTTGTGTACATCAGAGTATCATTTAACTGTTGCCTCGTTGATGCCACAGAACTTGAGCGTGGTGACTACCGCCACCACTGCCAACAACAATAACGTGTTTAAAAAAAAAAAAGAAAGAAAAAAAAAAGAGAAAGGCCGTCCCATAACCCTGAAGCCGTATGGGAATGAGGAGGTAAAGACTTCAGGTTTTCTCTGTGCCACTGGTGCTGTTTCCCTCTTCTTCGATGCTGTACTTTTTTGTAACAGCAAAGAGGACTAGGTACCCAACCACAGCTGGCTGGACTGCAGGTCAATGGCACAAAGTTTTTCTGGAGTCAGGGATGAACTCATTTAATCACAAAGGAGGGCTTGGGATCTATTTCTCTGCCATACAGATCTCATAAAAATGTGGGGGGAGGGGAGCTGAATACTTCTTTATTGACAGTTTTGTGATGAGTCTATATTCTCTGTTAAATATGTTTCTAAACCACTGATTTGGACGAAAAATGATTATCAAAAACGTTTGATATCAAACTTTCAACTTATTTCATAAATGCGTACTTTCTGATTCTGAATTTTCTTTATGTGATAGTCACGTGTTTTGTAAATCAGAGAACCAAAGAGTAGTCCTCCAGTGGACTCCCGCTCACCGTGTGATACCAGGAAACCAGACGGTAGATGAGCTAGCAAGAAACAGGATACCAGGGAAAACGAACCAGACAACAGCATCAGCTACAGCAAAAAGAGGAGCATCATCAGATCACTCCTTAAGACACGGACAGAATGGAACGATTACCACGCTCTGTCCAAAGTGCAACAAATGATCCCAAAGAGACTCCTCTACAGACTCAAAGCCCATGTGGAAGCAGATGAGACTCAAAGCCCATGTGGACAGCAGGTTAGACTCAAAGCCCATGTGGACAGCTGGTTAGACTCAAAGCCCATGACGCTGTAGACCCAAGCTCGTGTGCGCTGTTAGACTCAAAGCCCATGTGGACAGCTGGTCGACTCAAAGCTGTGACGCTGTTGGACTCAAAGCCCATGTGGACAGCTGGTTAGACTCAAAGCCCATGTGGACAGCAGGTTAGACTCAAAGCCCATGTGAATGTAGACTCAAGCCCATGGACACAGTTAGACTCAAAGCCATGTGACACAGTAACTCAAGCCCATTGACAGTAGCTCAAGCCATGAGCAGGTTAGACTCAAAGCCCATGTGGACAGCTGGTTAGACTCAAAGCCCATGTGGACAGCAGGTTAAACTCAAAGCCATGTGACAGCAGTAAGACTAAGCCATGGACAGTTAGACTCAACCATTGGAAGGTAAGACTCAAAGCCCAATGGACAGCAAGTTCAAACAAAGTCTTCAGCAATCTGCCTTAGGATGAGGAGGTCCAGATAGCTCACATGTGCAGCGATGTCGCCCCTAGTGACAGGAGACATGACTGACTACAACTTCAGTGATTATTATGCTCCATGGCAGCCGGCAAGCACACACATAAAAATGGTCACATTCATTGCCAGATGTGGCCTGACTATGTAACCGGCAAACGAAAGAAAAAAAAAAAAAAAAAGAGAGAGAGAGAGAGAGAGAGAGAAGAGAGACAGACGAGACAGACAGACAGAGACAGACAGACAGAGACGAAGGGAGACACAGAGAGAAAGAGAAAGACAGACAAACAGACAGAGAAAGAGGGGAGAGAAAGAGAGAGACAGAGCGATACGGACAAACAGACAGACAGACAGACAGACAGAATCACCAGTCCTCACAACCACACACACAAAGAACTGAATACATAACGTCTTAATATATAGCAGCTGATGTCGTACTTTGTGTGTGGCCAGGTTATATTGTACTGTGGCCTGGTTGAGGCCCGATGTGGCTCTGACTGATAAAAATTACTGTCACCAAAACCATCACACAATACACAAACATACACACACTTACAGATAGATAGATATAGATAGATAGATAGATAGAAGAAGATAGATAGATGTAGATAGATAGAAGATAGATAGAAAGAGAGAGAGAGAAAAGAGAAGACAGACAGACAGACAGACTGACAGAGAGACAGAGATAGGACAGAGGAGACAGAGAGACAGAGACAGGGATAGAGAGACAAAGAGAGAGAGAGGAGACAGGAGAGATAGAGAGACAGAGAGACAGACAGAGAGAGAGAGAAAAAAGAGAGAAAGAGAGAGAGAAAGAGAGAAAGAGACAGAGACACAAAGACAGACAGACACAGACAGACAGACAAACACACAGAAAGAGAGAGAGAGAGAGGAGAGAGAAAGAAACAGACAGACGGAGAGAGAAAGGGAGACAGAAACACAGAGAGAGAGAGAGAGAGAGAGAGAGAGAGAGAGAGAGAGAGAGAGAGAGAGAGAGAGAGAGAGAGAGAGAGAGAGAGAGAGAGAGACAGAGAGAGAGTAGTGTAATACGTACGCCTGAGCATGTCGTAGTTTTCGTACAGCCAGGTATCGTTGCACTATGGCCTGGTTGATACCGTACAGACTGATGGTGGTCACTGCCCCTCCGATCACCAGTCCCCACACTGTATGTCGGGTCCGGGGGTCGGGGTTAAAACTGACCACAGAAATATCGTCGTTATCGTGGTCATCGCCGTCATCTCAATTCAGTATCATCATCATCATCATCATCATCATCATCATATCATCATGATGTTTATCGTCATCATCATCGTGTTTATCATCATCTTCTTCATATGAGTATCATCGTCATCATCGTCAACGTCATTCTTCTTCTTCTTCTTCTTCTTCTTATTATCATTATTATTATTATTATTATCATCATTATCATCATCAATCATCATCATCTCAACATCACCATTATTTACTTTCTATTATTATTATTAGTAGTAGTATTGTTGTTTGTTGTTGTTGTTGGTGTGTGGTGGTGGTGGTGGGTTGGTGGTTATTGTTATTGTTATTATTTATCATCATAATCAATTTCTTCATCATCGTTGTCGGCGTCGGCATCAAGCACAAGTTTTCCGCTGTAAAAGTTTGTCCTTTCCAACTAGATAACTACTAATAATGTATTTTCTGATTCAGCCAAGATCCTTGGCGTTGTTTTTGATCCACAGAAGTTCATCACCCAAACCTGTCAGTCCTGTTACTGTCAACTGCGACGTTTCAGTTCTATTCGCCGTATCTTTCAACTTTTGCAGCATCCTTAAGTCGCGACTTTCCATATCTTGTCTCGCATTGATCATTGTAAATCTCTGCTCTCTGGCTTGCCTGCTTCTTCTGCAAATGTTCCCAGCTATTCAGTATTCCGCAGTCCGCTTTGCCCTTTGTAAAACCAGGCGTGGTCGTATCCCTCCTTTGCTTCATTTTTTCCACTGATTGCCTGTTCTCTAAACAATCTTGTACCAAATCAATACAATTATCCTACAAGTGCATTATTAGTGTGCACTTACGTATATTTATGACCACCACTGAATGTAAACCCCTGCCTGACCTGTCCGTTCTGCTTCTGACACTACTCCTTTACAAGTTCCTCGATACTGATGTTCTGCAGTCAGTCGCCGCTCATTTCTGTGTCTGGTCCATACAAACTGAACGACCTTCCCCTGCCTCTTCGACAGTCACATACTCTGTCTTCCGTAACATAAACATGAAGACAAACCTTTTTATTCAGCAGTGATTTTTCCTACTCTATGTGCCCACCCCTTCGTGCCATTGCTCTCCCCCTCCTCTATGTGCCCACCCCTTCGTGCCATTGCTCTCCCCCTCCTCTATGTGCCCACCCCTTCGTGCCATTGCTCTCTCCCCCCTCCTCTATGTGCCCACCCCTTCGTGCCATTGCTCTCCCCCCCTGCTCTATGTGCCCACCCCTTCGTGCCATTGCTCTCCCCCCTCCTCTATGTGCCCACCCCTTCTTGCCATTGCTCTCCCTCCTCCTCTATGTGCCCACCCCTTCGTGCCATTGCTCCCCCCTCCTCTATGTGCCCCCCCTTCGTGCCATTGCTCTCCCCCCCTCCTCTATGTGCCCACCCCTTCGTGCCATTACCCTCCTATCCTCCCCCCCTCTATGTGCCCACCCCTTCGTGCCATTACCCTCCTGTCCTCCCCCCCTCTATTTGCCCACCCCTTCGTGCCATTACCCTCCTGTCCTCCTCCCCTTCTATGTGCCCACCCCTTCGTGCCATTACCCTCCTGTCCTCCCCCCCCTCTATGTGCCCACCCCTTCGTGCCATTACCCTCCTGTCC
>JAPXFY010000014.1:46004667-46009667 GCA_030674185.1 Monoplex corrugatus | reverse complement strand
ACAACAGATACGACAAATAGGACAGACAACAGATACGACAAATAAGACAGACAACAGATACGACAAATAAGACAGACAACAGATACGACAAATAGGACAGACAACAGATACGACAAAGAAGACAGACAACAGATACGCCAATAGGACAGACAACAGATACGACAAATAGGACAGACAACAGATACGACAAAGAAGACAGACAACAGATACGCCAATAGGACAGACAACAGATACGACAAATAGGACAGACAACAGATACGACAAATAGGACAGACAACAGATACGACAAATAAGACAGACAACAGATACGCCAATAGGACAGACAACAGATACGACAAATAAGACAGACAACAGATACGACAAATAAGACAGACAACAGATACGACAAATAGGACAGACAACAGATACGACAAAAAAGACAGACAACAGATACGCCAATAGGACAGACAACAGATACGACAAATAGGACAGACAACAGATACGACAAATAAGACAGACAACAGATACGACAAATAAGACAGACAACAAATACGCCAATAGGACAGACAACAGATACGACAAATAGGACAGACAACAGATACGACAAATAGGACAGACAACAGATACGACAAATAAGACAGACAACAGATACAACAAATAAGACAGACAGACAGATACAACAAATAAGACAGACAACAGATACGACAAATAAGACAGACAGACAGATACGACAAATAGGACAGACAACAGATACGACAAATAAGACAGACAACAGATACGACAAATAAGACAGACAACAGATACGACAAATAAGACAGACAACAGATACGACAAATAAGACAGACAACAGATACGACAAATAAGACAGACAACAGATACGACAAATAGGACAGACAACAGATACGACAAATAAGACAGACAACAGATACGCCAATAGGACAGACAACAGATACGACAAATAAGACAGACAGACAGATACGACAAATAAGACAGACAACAGATACGACAAATAAGACAGACAACAGATACGACAAATAGGACAGACAATAGATACGACAAATAAGACAGACAACAGATACGACAAATAAGACAGACAACAGATACGACAAATAAGACAGACAACAGATACGACAAATAAGACAGACAATAGATACGACAAATAAGACAGACAGACAGATACGACAAATAGGACAGACAACAGATACGACAAATAAGACAGACAACAGATACGACAAATAAGACAGACAGACAGATACGACAAATAGGACAGACAACAGATACGACAAATAGGACAGACAACAGATACGACAAATAAGACAGACAACAGATACGACAAATAGGACAGACAATAGATACGACAAATAAGACAGACAACAGATACGACAAATAAGACAGACAACAGATACGACAAATAAGACAGACAATAGATACGACAAATAGGACAGACAACAGATACGACAAATAGACAGACAACAGATACGACAAATAAGACAGACAACAGATACGAAAATAAGACAGACAACAGATACGACTAATAGGACAGACAACAGATACGACAAATAAGACAGACAACAGATACGACAAATAAGACAGACAACATATACGACAAATAGGACAGACAACAGATACGACAAATAAGACAGACAACAGATACGACAAATAAGACAGACAATAGATACGACAAATAGGACAGACAACAGATACGACAAATAAAACAACAACAGATACGACAAATAAGACAGACAATAAATACGACAAATAAGACAGACAGACAATACGACAAATAAGACAGACAACAGATACGACAAATAAGACAGACAGACAGATACGACAAATAAGACAGACAACAGATACGACAAATAAGACAGACAATAGATACGACAAATAAGACAGACAGACAGATACGACAAATAGGACAGACAACAGATACGACAAAAAAGACAGACAATAGATAACGACAAATAAGACAGACAGACAGATAGATAGAGAGACAGATACTATAAACTATGTTTATACGATGTGTTTTCAACATGAGATACATGGGACAGACAAGACAGACAGAAAGAAACAGAGACAGATATCATAAATTATGTTCACACGATATGTTTCAACATGAGATACATGGCGGACAGACAAGACAGACATAAGACAGACAGACAGAAAAACAGAGACAGATATCATAAATTATGGTCAACGATATGTTTCAATATAATCATACTGTACTGACCAAAGCAGTGTAGAAGGTGCAGACAGACCCGATTCCCAGCACAGAAATCCACATAGACAGGTTGGTCACTGCAACGCATTATTATTGTTATTACTATACTTACTATTACTATTACTATTATATTATTATTATTATTATTATCATTTTTACTATTATTGTTATTATTATTATTAGAAGTGGTATTTTCCTTTTTAAGTGACAAAATGCACACATACGCGCACGCATGCACACACACACACATATGCACACATATACACATACACACATACATACACATATACACACACATACACACACACATACGCACAAACACAGACGCACACGCGCGCACACACGCAAAACATAGACATAAACAAACTCATACACACACACACACATACACGCACGCGCACCCCCCCCCCCTCCCCCACGCACACACACACACACCTGTCATTGCTGATCAAGGTTCCCCGGATGTCTAGAACGTAATAGTTCTTTAGAGCTACATGCACCCTCTTCTACTCTAGCACACACACATCACACCACCATCACCATCACCATCACCACCACCACCACCACAACCACCACCACCACCACCACCACCACACCATCACCATCACACCAACCACCACACCACCACCACCACCACCACCACCACCACCACCACCATCAACCATCACCATCACCACCACCATAAAACCAACCAACTGGCAACACAGACTAACAGGACTTTCATCTCACCATGACTGAGAGCCAAAGAAGGAGCGTAGAGCACGATGGCCATATAAAACACCTGCAAAACAAGCACATCCACATAAAACGCCTGCAAAACAAGCACATCCATACAGAACACCTGCAAAACAAGCACATCCACATAAAACACCTGCAAAACAAGCACATCCACATAAAACGCCTGCAAAACAAGCACATCCACATAAAACACCTGCAAAACAAGCACATCCACATAAAACACCTGCAAAACAAGCACATCCATACAGAACACCTGCAAAACAAGCACATCCATACAGAACACCTGCATAACAAGCACATCCACATAAAACACCTGCAAAACAAGCACATCCACATAAAACACCTGCAAAACAAGCACATCCATACAGAACACCTGCAAAACGAGCACATCTATATAAAACACCTGCAAAACGAGGGGGTACCTGAGGTGCGTATGTACGTATGTGTGATCAAGTCGAGTGCGTGCGCGTGTGGGAGTATGTGTGTGCGTGCATGCATATGAGCTCACCATCTGTAGGCAGAAGACAAAGGACGCCATCCATCGGATGACTCTGTTGAACCGCAGCTCCAGGTACTGCACACCACAAAAATAAATACAATGTGTTTTTCTCAAATTTATGTTTTTTCTCAAACTTGGTCTTTAACAAGATACAATATATTGTATGTATTTCTCTCCTCTCTCATAGTTGTGTGTAGGGTAGTTGCAGAGTATAAAGGCAGGCTTGGGCGCTCCTTTTTTGAGATTGCTGTTTTTGTACTTTGTGTCTGCTTCTGTGCTAGCTGAGTGGGTAGCGTAGGCTGTGTTGGATTTGAGAAGTTCTATACAACATGGGAGATAATTCTCAAGAGTTGTGTCCTTTGATTATATACAAACATATGTTAACAGCAAAATAGAAGCAGTTGCATGAAAGTCTTGTAAGACATCCACAAGTTCGGTTTCAGTTTCAATTTCTCAAGATGACGTCTTCAAGCTCGGAATGAATTCCATGTGCACTAACGTCACAGGTGCCATGTGATAGTGATCATGACACAAGCCTTAAACCTGCACATAAACCCATGAGCTGGCCAGGTCCTGAGGTCCTACCTAGATAGTTCCATAATCCCGGGTTCGTAGGGGAGTGAGGTGGCAGAGACCTCAACTTTACCCGGGGCCAGCACCAAGAGGGCGGTGCCCATCCCCTCTCCCTCGCTTCAAATTCATATTCATATTTATATTTTTTTAACCAAGATTTCAGAGAGACAAGAAAGCTAATTGGTCTTCAAGGGGTGGGACCTGGGAAATCAACCTATCTCTCCAATGATTTATACCAAGGCAGCCGGGCAATGCCCTGTTCTTCACGATTTTCAACTGCCGTGGGATCTTTAGCGTGCGCAGCCAGAAGGCATACGGATCCGACTCGTATTTCGTCCCCTTCCGAAGGACTAGACATTCAGTTCCACTTTCCGGTCAAACTGAGGAGAAAAATCGAGGCCTCTACGAGGAGCGAACCCTGGAACCTCGAGTTAAGTTACTGGCAGGCGAACGTCTGAACCATTCTGCCACTCTTCTCTTAAGTTTGAAGGAAAAGTCTGCATTCGTTTCTATGCATTTGTTTAAAGCCCGGCCGATTGCACAAAGCCACATCAGGGATATAACCATTTCAAAACGTAGGGGCATTCCTTACACAGAAAGTTCCATATGCGCTGATTCTGAACAAGAACACACACAAATAATATAATGCATGCGTTACATTTACATACGCTTCCCAATCTAACTTCAAAGACTTCCCTTTCATCAGATAATGCAAATTTATGCCGACCATAAAAACTGGAACTGGTCAAGCATAAGATCCTTAAAGGAACGTCCACCTTTTTATAATATCTAAGGAAAACTGACCATTTAGTTCTCTTACTAGCTGGGCAGCCGATTATTGTCGTGTGACTGTCCCTTTTAGTTCGTTAAATATATAACGAATGGTGATACGCAGTACCTGTCCATTTACGAGTAACTTCTAAAAAACTACTCGCCATGAGCAGTTGCGATTCGATCTCTCTGGTCACTTATAGATACTGTGACAGTTCCTGG
>JAPXFY010000014.1:45974667-45997167 GCA_030674185.1 Monoplex corrugatus | reverse complement strand
GGGAGATAAAGCAGTAAGAGAGAAGAGAAGGGCAGGGGGAGATAAAGCAGTAAGAGAGAAGAGAAGGGCAGGGGGGAGATAAAACAACGAGAGAGAAGAGAAGGCAGGGGGAGATAAACAATGAGGGAGAAGAGAAGGGCAGGGGGAGATAAAACAGCAAGGGAGAAGAGAAGGGCAGGGGGAGATAAAACAACGAGGGAGAAGAGAAGGGCAGGGGGAGATAAAACAAACAGGGAGAAGAGAAGGGCAGGGGGAGATAAAACAACGAGAGAGAAGAGAAGGGCAGGGGGAGATAAAACAACGAGAGAGAAGAGAAGGGCAGGGGGAGATAAAACAGCGAGGGAGAAGAGAGGCAGGGCAGGGGAGAGATAAAACAACGAGAGAGAAGAGAAAGGCATGGAGAGATAAATCAGCAAGGGAGAAGAGAAGGGCAAGGGGAAATATATCAACAAGGGAGAGGAGAAGGGGCACAACTCTCATAATGGTAGTTCCGAGAAAGTCACCAACAACGTTCAGAATCATTCAGATTTCCGTTACCTTCTATCTGTACCTAATTAGTTCTTATTCCAAATGCTCTATACATCTTCTGAACTCGTGTCTTTGGTTTTGAAGAAACGAGACTATACATCTTATTACTCTCTGTTTCAGAAATTGAGAAATGTTTGGGTGCGTATTTGTACCAAACATGTTACACACATAGCCTACACATTTGCTTTTTCATTCCTAGGATTCTGAAGCTGAATAAACCCTAATTAGTACTGGGATTGGGATGGTTGTTGTTTTGGGTTGTCTGATAATGTTTACACTGTCGGCTATTATTCCAGGAATAAGCTGGGCCGAACTAAATGTAAACCACGGGTGCGAGAGTGATGTTTTAGAGTTCCCCCCGTTTTATTTGCACAACACACCTTTGCTTTTCATCTTCTTTCTTTAGTACATTCTTAATTAAGCTGAACTGGTAGTAATGGAAACAAAGGACTGAGAACGATCGGTTCAGTTGTCTAGTTTTATATTCATGTTTTCGTTCCAAGAATTCCTTTTTCTTCCCCAAGTTTATGCAAGGTTACACATGGATGTTACAGACTGGGTTGTTTTGGTGGATGAGAACTGTTCTCATCAGCTAGATGCATTGGGCTGATAGATATTGTGTTTGTGAAACGAAAGTTTGAGATGCTTTTTTTTTAATATATCCCTTTTATCTCTGTTCAAAAGAGACTAAGGTTATCGCCATATTCAGCTTTTAATTATCTCCACATCCCGTAGTAGAACAATGGAGAAAAAAATGAAGGAATTGTTTTTTCCTCCCACACGTGAAGCATTAGTTTCCATGGAATAAAGGGTTTGTTTTCAGATCAGCTGCCAAGCAAATCCTTGATCAAAGATAAACCTGTTTACAAGATCGTTATTGATCATTCCAAACATCGCATCGACATCTGCAGATGTACTTAAAGCGATTAAAGCACTAACACCAACCGTTGTTTGGCAGTGTGCGAAATATTTGATGTGGCTTGCTTTCACCTTAATGCATCAGTACCCATCCTCCCCTTCTGACGTAAATCGCATGCCAGGAAACAGCTGTTAGCAAATCGCTGAGCAAACCACAACTCATGATTATAACTTAGGCCTATTACAAAATGCTCCACAGACCACTAGCATTCCAGCAAACGTGCTCGGTACGTTGAACTTGTAATCATAACAGTTTGGAGTGTGTTCAAATGGAGTTACTACTACGTGGCCTGTTTCACATACACTCCAACAACATCTGCCAACAGCGGTCCGATATATCTCTTCGAGTCAGAGCCAAAATCTTGTGGGCGGGCGAGGTCTTGGATTTTGTGAAATGCAAAATATAATCATAAGCTATTAATTGACATACGACCTTCTGCGTAGAATAACTCTCTCTATATATATATCAAATGAACATTTCTTAATACAAAAGTATTTGGAGGTCTGACGTCATTTCTTAGTACGAACGTATTCGGTAGGTCTGACGTCATTTCTGAGTACAAACGTATTTGGTAGACGTGACGTTATTTCTTAGTACAAACGTATTTGGTAGACGTCATTTCTTAGTAAAAAGTATTTGGTAGACCTACGTCATTTCTTATTACAAACGTATTCGGTAGACCTGACGTCATTTCTTGGTACAAATGTATTTGGTAGACGTGACGTCATTTCTTTTACTACTGACCTATTCGGTAGGCCTGACATCGTTTCATAGTACAAACGTATTCGGTAGGCTTGACGTCATTTCATAGTACAAAAGAATTTGGTAGACCTGTCGTCATTTTTAATACGAACGTAGTTGATAGGCCTGACATCATTTCTTAGTACAAACGTATCTGGTACAAGTGACATTAACTAACTCAGCTTCAGAAAAAAGAAACACGTTTCTTCCCAGACGGATTCATCACACTCAAGACAGTTCCATATGCGCGCCATCAGAACCTGCCAGCAGCGATCTCAAAGACTCATCTAGTCTGTTTTAAGCACGTGCGAGAGCCTGACACTAGTTAAATGCAAAACAACACACACACACACACTACACACACACACACACACACACACACACACACACACACACACACACACACACACACACACACACACACACAACATACACACGCCCGTGCCACGCGCACACCACACGCACCACAAATGCATTTCACAAAAGGCACAGAAATATTTCAAACTAAAATGTTGCCAATTATAACTGCATTAACCTTTGAAGTAAGTAACCGGTGTTATCCATTCGCACAGCATTCATTTCGTCATACTTTTTTGTTGTTGTCGTTGTTGCTGTTGCTGTTGTTGTTGTGGTGGTGGTGGTTGTTGTTGTGTTGTTTGGTTGGTTGGTTGGTTTTTGTTTTGTTTGTTGTTGGGTTTTTTTGTTGGTTTTTGCTTTTGTTTGTTTGTTTTGTTTTGTTCTGCGTCACCTTCTAAACTGTAAGTGTAGCACCTTCGGTTCTCTGACATAAAAATTCTACTTTATTCCATCACATTCTCAGTGCCAAGATATAGGCTTACACAACAATAAACAGTATCAAACCGCCATAAAGCCAGCCACAGAGGAGTCTGCACTTCTGCCAGATCTTACGATTGAGCAAAGAAATGCTTTTTCCGAACAACTTTTGACAGTATATGTTCAAATCAGCAATGGTTTAGCATTCATCATCATCATCATCAGTTTCCTTGCCTTATGGCGTTGGCGATTATGGACTTCCATCTGTCTCTATTACTTGTTGCCTCAAGCATCTCTTCCACCCTCTTTGTCCCCAGCCACTCTGCAAGTCGTCTAGTATCTTCTCCCTGGGTCTATCCGGTGCTCTCTTTCCTCCAGCTTTCCCGTTGTGACCAGGTGCTCCAATTCCCCTTTCCTCATAAAATGGCGTACAAATGTTGCCTGTCTTTTCCTAATCTTCCTTATGAATGATCTACTTGTGTCTGCCTCCATCAAGACTGTCTCTTTTGCTTTCTTTGCTGTCCATGGAACTCTCAAAAATCTTCTTAGAAACCACATCTCGGCTGCCTCAATCTTGTACTGGCTCTGTTGACTGTCCATGCCTCGCAGCCGTACAACAGTATTGGTTCTATATAACGTTCAAGAACTCTCTTCCTGATGTCAATTGATAGGCATTTGTTGATAAGAATGCTTTTCATCTTCTTGAATGCTGTTTTGACTTGGCCGATTCTGCTGGCCATTTTTGATGTGCATTATAGTGAAAAATATGAAAACCACGTCAAATCTTTACAAAACAGCAGGAAAATTATTATCATCATCACCACAGAGCAGCAGCAGCGTACATCGACAATAACAATAACAACAACAATGAGAAGAACAACAAGAGAAAGAACAGGCTACTTATCTGTAAGATTTAACTACTCAAAATCCTATCCTTTTGAATGAAAGAACAAAAAAATATTTGCTCAAAATAGGCTGCTTGCCAATGAGCGCACTTTCTCTGTCTCTTTCTCTTCTCTCTCTGACATTCTTCCCCTCCCCCTCCCCCCCCCCCTCTCTCCTCTCTCTCTCTCTCTTGTCCAAAAGTTATATTCAGATATATACGTGTAGAAAGAAGCAGAGAACTGCACTCAACATTCAAGTATAACACACAAGCTGTTGGCCAAGAAACGAAAGTCGTACGTACAAATTCAGTATTATTTTTCACCCCCTGCCCCTTTTCTCTCACTTTCTGTCTCTGTCTTTCTTGCTGTCCCTCCCTCTCCTTCCCCTCATCATATCTGTGGATGAAAGGAGGCATTCAGATAGATACAGTAAGCAGAACCACACCAGCTTTCATTCAGATTTAAGTATCACCCGCAAGCGTTTTGGCGAAAACCAGTCATCAGTATTATTTTTCATCTCTTGCAAGACATAAATCACTTAAACTGATTACTGGTGACATATCACCAGAGTTTGCTGACCTTAGACCTCAGATTCCGAGCCCAGAAAAATCAGGAGAGAAACATGACACTCTGCTATCAGTACATTTTCCTTCTGAATATTTTCCTCGGTTATTTAAGACATAACGCTTTCATGGAGTGGAAGATAATCATCCCATATTGGTTTGTTTTGGATTATTTTCTGATTTTATGTCTGTTTATATGTTTTGTTGCTGCTGGCTAGTTTGGCTAGTTGGTTGTTCGTTTATTTGTTTGTTCGTTGGCAGTTTGGCTGACTGATTGTTTGTTTGTTTCTTCTGTTTTGCTTTGCTTATTCGATTTTGTTATTCAAGTTTAGGCGAGAATTATTACAATTCTTATTTGCATTTTTTGTAGAGCACATACACAAAAAGATGTCACAATGACAATCCAAATATACAAATCAGTGTGTATGTTCATTTATGATCATAAACACACACACACACACACACACACACACACACACACACACACACACACACACACACACACACACACACACACACAACACACACATACACACATACCACACACACATACATTTTTTAACCAAGACTAACTACACATAGACATCTGCATTTGCCCTTCCTGTTTCTATTTCCCCTTCCCACATCGTTTTTTTTTTCTTTCTTTATTCATTTGTTCGTATTTATTTATTCATTTGTTCGTTTATTTATTTTTCATTATTTTTTATCTATTTATTTATCTATTTTGTCTAAAATCACTTACGTGAATAGACATTAAACCAATGACAACCACCACCTACCACATACACAACACACATAACACACACACACACACACACACACACACACACACACACACACAACACACACATAGACACACACACACACACACACACACACAATCACACACACAACACACACACACAACACACACAAATAAACAAACAGACATACACGTATACACAGATAGCATATAGATATACATTCATATGCACTCGCTTAAAGACACGAACAATAAAACAAAGCAAAAAGGCATGAGCATATCAAACATGTCTTATAATAGAAACACACACACACACACACACACACACACACACACACACACACACACACACACACACACACACACACACACACACCATGCACACACACATAGACACACACACACCATGCACACACACATAGACACACACACACACATACACACACAGACACGCACGCACGCACACACACACACACACACACACACACACACACACACACACACACAACACGCACGCACACACACACACACACACACACACATCTTAGAAAAAAAAAACAATCCATTGTTCGTTTGCGGTGTTTCCATATTTGTACAACATCTTAACTGCTGTAACAGTAATACTGCAGTATGTCAAGTCACAGTTTGCAGAATTTCATTCACATGGCAACTTATCTGGCTGTGCGTAATAGATTAAACAAAATTCATCATCTTTAAAAGTAATAACTGGACGGTAGGACGCATAATCCATTTCATACTTTGAGCAGTCATTCTCAACTTTTTGATTATATAGTTCAGTGTCACATCTCCGTGTAAGTTTTTTTTCTTAAAGATGTGTATATTTGGCATCAGTTTTCCACATTTCAACTTTTTGTTCATATAGTTCTGTGTCATATCTCCATGTAAGTTCTTTTTCCCAGAAATGTGTATATTTGGTATCAGTTTTTCATATTTACATTGCTAAAGGAGATATTTTGTGAAAAGCAAAACGAAATCAAACAGTTTGTCACTTTTAAAAGGTTTGTCGATTCCCAAAATAGTAATGTGTTTTGACAGTTTTAAATTTTAACATTTGTGCACTTTGTCTGTAGAAATATTTCAAATTCATTGCAAAAGAACTGCTATATATTGACAGTTCCAAAGGCAGTGTTGTATACTATCTCATGTTCGATTATAAAAAAATTCGCAAATTGCTTTTGTACTAAGCCCCTGTCTTTGAGTACAGTGTTAGTAGCCAGTATTCGATGTATGACTTTTATCTGAAACTATTTAAGTTTAATTTCTTTAATACTCTGTATACTTGTAAAGCATCCTGTCCAATTAACATCTTCAAATGTCAATTCCCATTTATTGCAAGAACTCTGACGCTTTTCATCGTTTGTTAAAATTTCAAAGGATAGTTTTGTTTTCGGTTGTGAATAAATTGCTTTAACGAAGGATGGGATCAGCTGTGTTTTGTTATTTGTAACTGGCATATTAAATTTCTTTAAATAATCTTTAACTGACTTTATGCTATCTACGTAACTAGCTGATTGATCGGTTAATCGACTGGTTGGTTGATGCTTGCTTGCTTGCTCTTGCTTGCTTGCTTTCTTGCTTGGATGTTTAGATTATTTGTATGAGTGGTTGAATATCTGTTTTTCTGTGGGGTTTTGTTGTTTGTTTGTTTTTTGTTGTTGTTGTTTTTTTCTTGATTATTTTTGTGCGCGTGTATTCTTGCTCAGTTTGTCTGTCTGCTTTTGTCTGTGTGTCTGTATCCTCCTCCCTCCTCTAATATCCAGTCCATACTTCTTCCTCTCTCCTCTTTCTCCCCCCTCACCCTCTCACTCTCATTCTCTTTTGTACACATTCCATCCCTCCCTCTTCATTACCTGAGCCTGATTTATCTGAAGGCTAACGAAAACCGTGTGGTTCTGATTGTTCTGTAGACCTGCCTTCCTGTTTCAGCCGACTGTTTAATGCCCCATGTACTCCCATGTGAGAAATTAGTTTTGCGTTCGGTGGTTGTGTGTGTGTGTGTGTGTGTGTGGTGTGTGTGTGTGTGTTGTGTGTGTGTGGTGTGTGTGTGTGTTGTGTAAGGGGGACGAGGGTTCAGGAAGTGTACGTTTTGCTATTTTGTGTGCAATTTAATGATGGACAATGAAAATAGTTCGCATTCTTGTGTTAATAATGTTTTCATCGCCGTTGCTGTCATTACTGTTTAGATCGTCGTCGTGATCGTTGTTGTTATCTTGCTCGTCTTCCCCTTCATCGTGATCCGTTAGCATTATTATTGTCATCATCGCTGTTGTTGTCATCATTGTCGTCATCATCATCCAACAGCAGCATGATCATCAGTATTATCGTCGCCTACCTCCTCGTCGTCTCACTTTATTATCGTAACAGCAATGTTTTGGTTTGGTTTGTTTTTATTTTTGTTTGTTTTGTTTGTTTGTTTGTTTGTTTGTTTGTTTGCTTGTTGTTTGTTTGTTGTTTTTGATTTGTTTTTGTTTGTTTCTTAAAGTGTGTTGTGGTTTTGCTGTATGAAACATTTTTGGAGAACTTATGAAATAAGACTTTCACATCTAAAGTGCTGGACCTTCTTGTTAACTAAGTGGTAAGGAGTGACTTCGTATCAATACGTTACAAGATGTTAACGAACTTATTCACAAAGCTTGCAGCCTGTGGTTAAAAATCATGGCATGTACTTTTAGTCGAGATAATGGAATGGGAGGCAACTCGTCTGAATAGATTGTCGTAGGTGACGTCCCTTCCTTTGCTCTTTAATTTCGAGAGAAGATAAAATTAGACACCGTGTAACCAAGACCATATGGTGAGAACCGGAGCGTACGAGGTAAAAACATTCTCGAAACAACATATTTGCTCAGCAAGAAAACACAAATGAGATCGCAGACCTGATTCAGTCGTAACAATTGTTACAAACTTACAACGATGCTATTGTTATTGTTATTGTTGTTTAAAACCCAACCGACTGCATATCAGCAGGCTACAACCGCTTTAAAACATACAAAATTCAACAAGAAAAAAAAAGAAAAGAAAGTTAAGCACACATGTCAATGCATTTTTAGCACATAATCTAAGGGCATGCCCCCAGCGTTGACCACTCCGTCCAATTCATTGCACAGAGGATAAAAAAACAACAACACCTGAATTCAAATTTAAGCATACCTAAGGACACTAAAACATACATCAAAACGGGCATAAATTACCTAATATTGTTTTTGCATATTTCACCTCCCTAGAGCGAAAAATGCACTTAATACTGTACCCAATTGTCAATCCTAACACAAAATATATTTTGTCGAACACATACAGGTAAATGGACCAGCAAGGCAGAAAACGATAGGAAGAAATGACAGATAGCAAAGGAACAAGGCAGAAACAAAGGACATTTCTAGCACAGAATTTCCAGAAGGTGGGGATACTATCTATACTGAAAGAGCCCCCAGCATCCCCACGGGGGAACAACGATGCTAAACTTCAAAATTAGTCACCAAGTTTTCATGAAAATGACTTCTTGTTTTCGACTCATTCACAGCTGTTTTGTCACAGATTTCGAAGGAGTTCAAAGGCGGGTGAACAAAGTGAGATTCCAGTTTTAGTTTCAGTTTCAGTTCTCAAGATGACGTCTCCACGCTCGGAACGAATTCCATATGCACTAACGTCACACGTGCCGCGTGTAAGGTGACCGTGGCACAAGCCTTAAGTCTGCACATAAACCCATGAGCTGGCCAGGTCCTGAGGCCCTACCTAGACTATGTTTTACCTAGTCTTTATTTTATACTGGTATTTTATCAGCCACCACTGGAATAATCTTGGTTACATGTAAATGACATGTGTATGTGTGTATCTTACCTTCATAAAAGGAACATACATATATACTACATATATATATATATATATATATATATATATATATATATATATATATATATATATAAAGTAAATAAATAAATAATTAAAGGTCTGTGATTCCAGTTTCTTTTTGCTTTTGTTCCTTTCACTTGGATGTTGATCTTCATTCTTTCATGTAATCTGAACACGAAATTCTGACGACATTAGAAATAATTCTGCGTAAGTAACTTTAGCGAATACAAATGCAAGCTGAAACTACATTATAATGATAATCAATAGCGAGAACAGTCTGAGACGGTACAAAGTGTCCGAAAAGCATTAATCTTGAATTTTAGTTTTCATCGCAACTTTTGCCTGATGTCGCTATGTTCTGAGTAAACTACTTTTGATAGTTGAAAGATACGATTTATGAATTTCCCTTCTTTCTTTCTTTCTTTAATCATAATTAATATCATTATTGTACAGTTTCCGCTGTTTACAATTTTTATTGTACAGTTTCGCTGTTTTACAATTTTTATTGTACAGTTTCCGCTAGTAATAATTTATTATTGTACAGTTTTCGCAATTTAGTATTGTTATTGTATAGTTTCCGCAATTCATATTCAGCTGAATTGCAGTTTTACTGTCCAGTTTCTTAGTCGACTGGTTAAACCAACAACTGTACGATGTTCCATCTTGCGCGTGCATTGACTGTTTTCAAATACAAAGAAACAAATGAATAGATAGATAAATAAATCAATAAATACATAAATACAGAAATAAATAAACAGAGAAATAAATAACAAATAAATACATAAATTAATCAATAAACCAAAGAACCAACAAAAACCCAATCAGCCTAACAACTGATATTTCCTGGATATGACAACTCTTTGAAGCAGGGAAGATGCAAATCTCTCGTTCTAGTATCCACACGCAAATTGTCTCCACAAGAATCCTGGTCGTAGTGTTATTCTCTAAGCATTTCAGTTTTTCTTAAACTGTTCAGGTGCAACGATCGTTTCAATCATCAGTGCACGTGCGTTGTGTATTCATTTCCGGCATTTCCTGAGCATGTGTACTAGACCCCGTCCTCCCATCGACGAGGTCCCAGAAAAATAATTATTATTATCGTATTTTCTTCTTATAATATCTACCCTTAAAACTAACTGGTAAAAGATTCATTTAGCTTTTAAAATTCGCAAATATTTGTAACTTTAGAGTTTTTTCACGATTGTTGAAACATTCTATGCTTCTGTGATATGTTGTCAGTCTACTCCTTTCTGAGGGACCGAGGCTTTTAATGAATAAATCATCCACATCTCTCTCTCTCTCTCTCTCTCTCTTTCTTTCTATCTCCCTCTCTCTTTCTCTCCCTCTCTCTCTCTCTCATCTACACTAACACATACATACTGCGTGCACATAAACACACACACACTCACACACACAGACACAGACAGACGGACAGACACAGACACACAAACACACACACGCAGACACACACAAGTACACACGCGTACACACACACACACACACACTCTCTCTCTCTCTCTCTGTGTAAACAGACATTTATTTGTCTGTATTTGTCTTCCACTATTAATATTGTAACTGTTTTCATGTCTTACTTTTAACGTTTCCTTTCGTTCGCATACAAACAAACGAGACAGTCTTGAAGGAGACAGACACAAGAAGAACATTAGTGAAGAAGATTAGGAAAAGAAAAGCAACATTTATAGGACACTTTATGAGACAAGATGAATTCGAGCACCTAGTCAGAACAGGAAAGCTGGAGGGAAAAGAGCACCAGGTAGACCAAGAGAGAAGATATTGGATGGACTTGCGGTGTGGATGAAGACGGAGAGGGTGGGGGATGTACTTGCAGCGACAAAGGATAGATTCATATAGAGGGGCCATGATCGCCAACGCCATTCGGCAGGGCACATAAAGATGATGACTGGTTTTAAAGATGAAATAGATATTAGCAACGGCAGACAAGGAAAATTGACCAAGCACTATAGTATTATATCATTGTGTTCAACATCGGAAGCTACTGACCATTCATTCACTCTCTCCCTGCTTCCCTCATATCTTTACCTCTTCCTCTCACTTTACTCATAGTTACTGCAGCATCTGCAGCAACAGAAATAAGAAAGCTACAAAAACACCCTGTCTCCCTCACTACCCCCCCCCACCCCTTGTCCTCTTTCACATCTCTCCATCTATCACTCACCTCATAGGTGCCAGGCTGACACCTCTCTCCCTGCCCCCACACCTCTTTCACATCTCTTTGTCCGTCACTCACCTCATAGATACCAGGCTGACACCTAGCTTCCTAAACCCACACCTCTTTCACATCTCTCCATCTATCACTCACCTCATAGATGCTAGGGAGCTGCAACTTGAAGAAGAAGGGGACGAAGACGTGAGCCACAATGGGCACTGAGAGGAAGAAGGAGAAAGCAAAGATATAGAAAGAGGTGCCGTAGAGGTAGATTTCAAGAGGGGTCCCCAGTACGGACACCGCCGACATCAGCGTCACCCAGATACTGATGGCTACTGGAAACAGGTTTAGCTTGCCTCCTGAAATAAGAAGAATAAGAAGAATGAAAATGACGACGACGACGACGACGACGACGACGACGATGACGATGACGACGATGATGATGATGATGATAATGACGACGGCGACGACGACGACGGTGACGATGACGACGACGATGATGATGATGATAGCCATAATAACAATAGTGATAGTGTAATGAGGAGGATGAGGGCAATGATTACAATGATAATATTAATATTGATTGCGATAATAGTCTTGATAATACCAGTGATGCTGGTGACTTTTTCTTGCACTTCAGATATCTGAACACTGGGAATTTCTCAACAGATCTGAACACCAACCGCTGCTATTGTACTACTCTTGCTAGTACTACACATGCTACTGCTACTACTACCGCTACTGCTACTAATAATGATAATAATAACAATAATAATAACATTGCTACTGCTGCTACTACTACTAATACTATAACTACTGCTACCATTGCTGCAGCTGCTATTGCTGCTGCTGCTGCTACTGCTGCTGCTACTACTACTACTATTACTACTACTACTACTACTACTAATAATAATAATAATGGTGATAATGACAATAATATTGCTACTGCTACTACTCCTACTCCTACTACAAGTAATACTACTACTACCATTGCTGCTGCTGCTGCTGTTGCTGCTACTATTACTATTACTACTACTACTACTACAACTACTACTAGCTGACCACTACTACTGCTGCTGATACTACTACTACTACTACCACTACTACTACTTCTACTACTATTCTTACTAGTACTTTTGCCTTTGTCAATTTTGATTTCAGGGTCAGATAAATCTTGAGGTCGTTGTAGAGATCTGAATTTTTTCATTTTTAGGCCAGCATCCATGATGGCGTTGCCTATGTCCTCTGTCTCGCTCATTGACTTCCTGAACTCTAAGCAGGGTCAGGTACTCATTCACAGCTGGGTGGACTGGAGATTTTGCATGTACAACGTTTTTTCTTGGGCTTGGTTCAGACTTAAGCAGCACTTTACAAGGTGACGGTTCTATCTGCGTCAACTACGTCCAGCTGCAACAACAGTGATAATACTAACACTAGCATAATACTAATATTACCACTAATACTAAAGTTTCACATAAAATGATATGTTGTCCTCTACCCCCCTGGGAACTGTCCAATGCTATTTTTGATATCAACTACACTGATACTGACCTGACAAAAGATATTAATCCACACTTGTTAGCAATTGATGTTCTGTCACATCTGCATAAAAAATATTCACATTACTTAAAAATCTTCACAGATGGCTCTGTTCTAGATGATGGTAAAGCAGGCGCTGGCTTTCTAATTCCTAACTTTAAAGTAGAAAAGGCTTACTCTTTAGGACAGGGACATTCAATCTTCACTTCTGAATTAGTTGCCATCCTAATGGCACTGAAATATATAGTAGATCTACCCATAACTTTGTTTAGTATCCTATTATGTGTAGATTCGAAATCTGCATTACAATCCTTAAAATGTTGCGAACATAAAGTAAATAGTTCGTTAATATTTGAGATAAAATTTCTAATTCATTGTTTAATAACAAATAATACACAGGTTACTTTTTGTTGGATCCCATCACACTGTGGTATCCTTTTTAACGACCGGGTCGACAGAATAGCAAAAAATGCAGCAATGAATAGGGCTGGCAGTACTAAACTTGATTTACCACTGTCTGAACATGAAATGAATGCTATATTAGAAAACAAAGTAAAAGCGCAATGTGACCTTCGCCCCTTCTCGGTAACTTACCAGGGTTTTACAAGACAAGAGATAACTTTAGCTTACAGATTAACTCTCAATTCACTTCGAACTAAATTTAGTAAAACCATCAAATGTATCTGTGGTGATTTTATAACAGTTGATCACCTTTTGTGTTGTCAGCGAATGCGACCTTATTTCCCTGCGTCATTTACAAACTTAAAACAGAAACATACTGATTTCACTCTGTATTTACACATTGCTAGACGTTTACTGCACAGTCCTGTAGGTCGTTTTCTTTGATTCAGCCCAACTGTTTTATACCTGTAACTCCCACATAGCCCCGAGAAATCCGATGAAGCCTGACTGATATAATGTTCTGATTGTTTTTCTTTTGTTCGTTAATTTGTTTGATGTTACATTAATTGTTACCTTAATTGATACAATGCCTTCATGATTACATAGATTCATTCATCCCTTACGCACCTTTTTTTTTTTTTTTTTTTTTTTTTCCCCGTCTAAAAGCACATATGTGAATAGACGTTAAAAGAAATAACGAACGAACCACTAATACTAGTACTAATACTAATACTAGCACTGCTAATAGTGAAGAAAACCACAACAATGAAGATGAGGATGAGGATGAGGATGATGATGATGATGAGGATGATGACGACGACGACGACGACGACAATAAAAATAACAACGACGTCGAAGACGACGACGACGACGACGACGACGATGATGATGATGACGATGATGATGATGACGATGATGATGATGATGGTGATGATGATGATGATACACTGTTATCTTGGATCAATGTTTTCTTTTTACAGTTTTTATACGATTTGTTTGTTTGTTTGTTTGTTTTACATTTATTATTAGTTAGTACGTGTGGTTTTTGTTTATTTCGATCCCGTGTAACGTGTTGAATGGAAAGTTTCACAATTAATGACTCTTGTCATCTGAGCCGACAGTGTATCGCTTGTCTTTGTATTTGCATACGCTTTGAATTAAGTCTTAATTAACACTGCATAAGGCTGAATTTAAACAAGTCTGACACCAAAGCCTGTGACTTGTACTTTCCCTCACTTGCTGTTGAGAGGATGCTCAGACTGTTTACTGAATTTGGAACCGATTTATGTTTTCAGGTATACTTTTGTTGACTGCTGATTTTGAATCAGGATTCAAACATGTCTGATCTTAAATGAAAGACTCGTCTCATAATCTGTTCTCACTGAAACAACATCACTATTGCACACACCTGCAAACACACACACTCGCACGCGCGCAAACGCACTCACACACACACAAACACACAACACACACACACACAAAAAACAAACGTCACACACACACACACACACCACAAAACACACACACACACACAAACACACACATACGCAAACACACACACAAACATATATACAAACACACACACACGCACACACACACACACACACATATATATATATATATATACATGTATGGATAGATAGATAGATAGACAGACAGACAGATAGATAGATAGAAAAATAGATAGTGATAGATAGATAGATAGATAGATAGATAGATAGATGATAGAAGATCGATAGGTAGGTAGGTAGATAGATAGATATACACGCACACGCACACGCACACGCACAGCACACACACACACACACACACACACACACACACACACACACATACACACACACATACACATACAGAGAGAGAGAGAGAGAAAGAGAGAGAGAGAGAGATAGTGATTCAAGAAGGTTGGTCTTACCTCCCAGCAGATATTCAGCACTTGTGGCCTGTCTTCCACGTCTCCAGACAAAAAAGCCAATGCCAGCTGAGATCACCAGAAAGGTTGCCAGCACAAGATAGTCCGCCCAGTGAAATTCCATTTTTCCGCTGAAGGATGTACCAACCACTGTGCCGTTTCTCGCCGTAAGCTGTCTATATCAATGTATTGTTTCTCGCCGTAAGCTGTCTTTTTCAATGTATTGTTTCTCGCCGTAAGCTGTCAATATCGATGTACTGTTTCTCGCCGTAAGCTGTCAATATGGATGTACTGTTTCTCGCATTAAGCTGTCAATATCGATGTATTGTTTCCCGCCATAAGCTGTCAGTATCGATGTATTGTTTCTCGCCGTAAGCTGTCAATGTAGATGTATTGTTTCTCGCCCTAGCTTATGTCAAGTTGTTTTCAGATGTAGATTATGTCTATCATCAAACCGTTCTTTCTCGCCGTAGGCTGTCAATATCGATGTATTGTTTCTCGCCGTAGGCCATGTCAGGTTGATATTAGGTGTAGATTATGTCTATCATCAAGCCGTTTTTCTCGCTGTAGGCTGTCTGTATCGATGCATTGTTTCTCGCCGTAGGCTATACTGATCACTGTGGTGTTTCTCGCCGTAGGACAGTATTATTACAACGTCGTTGCTGGCCGTAAGATATCTTTATCAATTCATCGATTTTCTCACCGTAGGCTCATTGTGTCACTGTTTGGTTGGTCGCCTCATAGACCAGCCCGTTGTCCACGGAAAGAGAGTTGAAGATTCCGTTGTCTTTGGTTCCTCTCGTTCTGTTTACCACACTGTCCTGTACAAAGAAACCAACACAGGTTGGATTAAAAGACAATGGGATGCGATGATGATGATGATGATGATGATGATGATGATGATGATGATGATGATGATGATGATGATGATGATGATGATGAGATGATGTGGTGATGATGATGATGATGATGATGATGACGACGACGACGACGACGACGATGATGATAATGATGATGATGATGATGACGATGACGACGACTACGACTATGATGATATAATGACGATGACGATGAATTATGATGACGAGACGATGATGATGATGATGACGACAACGACGACAATGGTGATGATGATGATGAATGTCCTTGTGTACCTGTATTTGGTATGAAAATGTATGATAATTTTTCATGTTTCTCGGTTTTTGTTCGGTCTGTGCATTTCTCTTACTCTTTTCAATACGTGCATTTTACGTCGATAATTATTTTTTTCTAACTACAGACCAACCAATCAGATAGGTTCACAGGCTAAGCCTCAAAGAGTAAAGATAACAAAGCCATCTCCAATCGAGAAGGCGTGGTGGGTACGGGGAGAAAATCTTTCCTGCTCCCAAGGTCAACATATGTCTCAGTTCAAATACTTTACCTCAGACTCACACTAGCAAATGTATGTCTGCTGGTCTGACACGGCTATGCACATCCAAATATGACTTTCATTATCACGACCCAAGATAATCATGACACATGCCGTAAACCTGCACATAAACCGCACACACTGTCATCAAGGCTGTGAAGCTTTACCTAATTAAGGGCACTGATATAGTGCTACGGTCTGCCCTTGTTCCTTTAGTCATTGAAAAGAAAAAAAATGTCAGGTCTTGCAGCGACCAAACTGAACGTTCCAACCAAGTTCAGTTTCAGTTTCAAGTTTCTCAAGACGACGTCTCCGCGCTCGGAACGAATTCCATATACACTAACGTCACAGGTGCCATGTGTATGGTGATCATGGCACATACCGTAAGCCTGCACATAAACTCATGAGCTGGCCAGGTCCTGAGGCCCTACCTAGCTTATATTTTACCTGGCTTATATGTTATACTGGCATTGTATCAGCCCATATCACTGAAATATTTCGGTTATATGCCAAAATGACACGTTATCTATAAACCCATGGGAAATAGGCTTTAGTTCCCATCTTATCACAGCGTTCAGGATGAATCGGCATAATCTTACGATTGCAGAGACTGGCGTTGTGAGAGGCAGAGGTAGCTTACACTATTGCTTTAACTAATTATAGTCTGGTAAGCCCTCTACACCACGGGCACTTAACGAGATACGACAGCAAGCAAGCTTCGCTTTTATAAGCCCCACACGCAGTCGCTGGTGTGTGTGTGTGGTGTGTGTGTGTGTAGTGTGTGTGTGTGTGTGTGTGTGTGTGTGTGTGTTGGTGTGTGTGTCTGTGTGTGTTGTGTGTGTGTGTGTGTGTGGTTGTGTGTGTGTGTGTGTGTGTGTATCTGTATGTGTCTGTGTGTGTTCTGTGTGTGTGTCAGTGTGTGTGTGTGGTGTGAGTGTGTGTGTTTGTGTGTGTGTGTGTGTGTGTGTGTGTGTGTGAATGTGTGTGTGTGTGTGTGAATGTGTATGTGCATGTGCGTGCGTGTGTGTGTGGTGAGTGTGTCTATCTGTCTGTCTATCAGCCTGTTTCTGTGTGTATACATGTGTGTGTTTATACTTGCATCGTGCGTGGGTGTGTGGCGCGTATCTGCGCGCGTGCGCGTGTGCGTACGTGTGTGTGCCCGCCTACGTGGGGTGTGTGTGTGTGTGTCTGTCTGTCTATATTCGTGTGTGTAAATGCTCGCGAGCGCGTGCTCTTGCTTGCTTGCGTGTGTGTGTGCGTGTGCTCTTCCCCCTACCCCACCACCTCGTCCCCATCCTATCCCTAAAAAGACCTGCCTCAACCAGTCTCAGAAATAAACCACTCAACATCCCCATCCCATTCAAACCCCACCCCATTCTCAAGACGATACGGGAACAATAAAAAAAAGTAACAACCACTCTCAGTCAGACATGAGCTGACCAAACAAAGTCAACAGCAACGAGTATGGGAATTTTATACGCAGTTTTCTCAGCGAGACATGTTGTTTTTCTATAGCATCTGGGCTATCTTCTCTTTTTTTATCCCTAATGCTTGCTTCTTCTCCTCCTCTTACTTCTCTCTAATCTCGTGTCGTGTCATAAAATTATTCAGCGAGCGATGGGAAAGGCCGAGCTGTCTGGAAAATGCATGGATGGACCATCACGGAAAGGGTCTGGAATTCGTTTGGTCTGTATCATGTATATTATGGGGCCTATTTGGAGATTCAGCGAAACTTGATGATTTTGGGGGGAGCCCGACATGCGTGCTGCTAGAAACACCAAGATATTGTCTTTTTTAAAATGTTGGATGGATTGGGGGGGGGGGGGGGAGGTAGTGTGTGTTTGTGTTTGTGTGTGTGTGTGTGTATGTTGTGTGTGTGTGTGTGTGTGTGTGTGTATGTGTGTGTGTGTGTTGTGTGGTGTGTGTGCGTGTGTGTGGGGTGTGTGTGTGTGTGTTGTGTGTGTGTGTGTGCGTGTGTGTGTGGGGTGTGTGTGTGTGTGTGTGTGTGTGTGTGTGTGTGTGTGTGTGTGTGTGTGTGTGTTGTGTGTTTGTGTGTGTGTGCGAGTTGCTCGTTCCTCTCTCTCTCTCTCTCTCTCTCTCTTTTTTCTCTTTCTCTTTCTCTTTCTCTTTCTCTCTGTCTCTCTCTGTCTCTCTCTCTCTCTCTCTCTCTCTCTCTCTCTCTCTCTCTGAGTGTTCCTTTCTGTCTATTTGCTTCTTTGTTATTCCTCACATCAGTCTTTGCCTCCGTTGGATTTCTTGTCCCTTTATCACCATCAGCATCGTCGTCGTTGTCGTCGTCATCACCATCATGATCGTCATCATCATCACCATTATCATCATCATCATCACCATTATTACCATCATTGATTTTTTTCTTCTCCTTCTTCTTCTTCTTCTTCTTATTATCATTATTATTACATTATTATATTTTGTATTATTATTGTTATCAACAACAACATCATCATCATCATCATCATAACTTTCTTTCTCGTCTTGTCTGTCACTCATTTTCTTCATCCCTAAACTTTTTTTTTTGTTCTCGTTTGTGTTAAAAATGGAGGTAAATCATCTCAGTGGGTCAGTAGGTATATTGCATGCCACAGCCACTGAACGTGTTATTGAATGCAAATAGGATCTGATGTCGTGACGACGTCTGTCTGTCTGTCTGTCTGTCTGTCTCTCTCTCTCTCCCCTCTCTCTCTCTCCTCTCTCTCTTTTCTCTTTCTCTCTCTCTTCTCTCTCTCTCTTTCTCTCTCTCTTTCTCTCTCTCCCTCTCTTTGTACTTCTCTCTGTCTCTTCAGTCTGTCTGTCTGCCTTTCTGTCTGTCTGTTTTGTCTCTGTCTCTCTCTTCTCTCTCTCTCTCTCTCTCTTTCTCTATCTTTGTCTCTATCTCTCTGTCTCTGTCTGTCTGTCTGTCAGTCCTCTCTCTCTCTCCCTCTGTCTCTCTCTCTTTCTCTCTTTCTGTCTGTCTGTCTATCTCTCTCTCTCACTCTCTCTTCTCTCTCATCACCACCATCATTACCATTATTATTATATTATTATTTTCATTTTCCTTACTTTCTGTCGTGTTTTCTCTCGGCCACCCTGCTTCCCCTCTTGTCGCTCCTATCCTTCCCTCCTCGTCTCGTGCGAAAAAGTGTCTCAGTAGGTCAGTAGAGCATAGCCATTGTCGTAAAGTCCTATCCTCCTCCTCCTCCTCCTCCTCTCATCATCATCATCATAATCATTCATTGTCAGTTAACATGAATCTGTACATCGTTATCGTCGTCGTCACAATAACATCATACATCTATCATCATCATCATCATCATCATCATCATCATATCATCGCATCATCATCGTCATCATCATCACCATCATCATAAACAAGTCACGTATTATTGTCAGATTAACATGAAATTCTACTGATACATCGGAAGTTTTCGTACTTCAAACTGGAAATAATTACGCCAAAAACATTTGAATGAAACTCAAGAAATATGTTAAAGATGAGTTTGTTTAAATGCAGAAACAGAATCATAAATTGCTATCTGATTTCAAAACAAGTTCTTGACAATTGCAGTTTCAACCTTCAACTGAAACTTCATATAATAATCTCAGAAATACACTCGTGAACGCACGCGCACTCATAACACACACACAACACACCACACACACACACAACCACACACACATACACACAAAACACGCGCGCACACCCGCGCGCGCGCGCACAACACACACACACACACACACACACACACACACAAGCATTCTCGCTTTCTCACAGAGCCACTTATTAAAATCCTATATTTGCCCAAATTATAAAACAACAGTATCTTACTTACAACAGAAAACGAGTCTGAATAATTATTAAATAATTAACAACATTTTATTTACGATTCTCAGTTCCTCAATCAAAGAAAGAAGAAAAGAAGTAAAAATCGTTCTCTTGAAAGTCACATAAACTACTGCTCGCTCTATCCCTCTCCCCCCTCCCTCTCTCCCCTCTCCTCTCTCCCCCCCCTTCTCTCTCTCTCTCTTCACTCACTCTTTCTGTGTCTCACACACAGAGAGTTACTTATTAGATATTCCTTATATGCCAAATCCCCATGAAAACAAACTTGTATTAAAGCGTTTCTACCAGCCACTCTTTAAAAAAAAATGAATAATAAAAACAACAACTTCTTTCTCTTGAGCACATAACCTTCTTACTGTACACACACACAGCGACACCACACACACACACACACACACCCACACAACACACAACACACACTCTCTCTCTTTCTCACACACACACGCACACCAACACACACACACACACACAACAACACACACACACACACACACACACACCACACACACACACACACACACTACACACACACACACACACACAACACACACACACCACACACACACACACACACACACACACACACCTACAGATCTCTCTCCGGTCAATACGAAAAGATATACAGTAGTTAATCCCCCTTTTTCTTTCTCCCCTTTTTTTTTTTTTTTTGGCTTGTTTTTTGTTGTTGTTGTTCTTGTTGTTTTATTTTAAAACCAGTTTTCTCTCTTTGTTAGTTTTGAAACCAGTTTTACCAATTTTTTGTTAGATTTGCAACCAGGTTTCACCCTTTGTTGGTTTTGAAACCAGTTTCCCCCCTTTGTTTTGAAACCAGTTTTCTCCTTTGTCAGGTTTGAAACCAGTTTCCCCCTTTGTTGGTTTTGAAACCACTTTCCTCCCTTTGTCGGGTTTGAAACCATTTTTCCCCCCGTTTTGGTTTTGAAACCATTTTTCCCCCTTTGTTGATTTTGAAACCAGTTTCCCTCCTTTGTTGGTTTTGAAACCAGTTTTCCCCCTTTGTTGGTTTTGAAACCATTTTTCCCCTTTGTGTTGAAACCATTGTCCCCTTTGTTGGTTTTGAAACAGTTTTCCCCCTTTGTTGGTTTTGAAACCATTTTTCCCCCTTTGTTGGTTTTGAAACCAGTTTCCCCCCTTTGTTGGTTTTGAAACCAGTTTTCCCCCTTTGTTGGTTTTGAAACCAGTTTCCCCCCTTTGTTGGTTTTGAAACCAGTTTCCCCCCTTTGTTGGTTTTGAAACTAGTTTTCCCCTTTGTTGATTTTGAAACCAGTTTTATCCCTTTGTTGGTTTTGAAACCAGTTTTCCCCCTTCGTCTACATGAACATCCTTGACAGGGCTAACAAGCTCCATCTACCCACGTACGATCTTAATCATGTCCGTGTGTTTAATGCACACTTGGAGGCGCCTATCTCGTTTCCAAGTAATGGAAAATTTACATTCGAACCACACAAACTTAATAAAATTTGATAAAAACGCATTTGCAAACACTGAAAAACCTTTGCTGACGCTTCTCACATATACAAGACAGATAGACATTCATATACATCCATGCTTCATATCAATATTAATGAATATCTCCTTTAATAGGGAGATTTACGAGGGAGAAAGAAATCAAGACGGTCAGGCCATATAAACGATCTTTCGTTATTCTGACAGGCAACAACAAACCCTGCTACCTACACGAGGGGAAGTAATACCGTCTTCTCACCCCCCGCCCCCAAGACAAACAGACTGTCCGGTAGACGGAAAATAATACAACAAGAAAGAGGTAAACAGAGAAAAACAACAAACGCAATATAACAATATTTAATCAACAATAATCACCTTTTCTTCTCAGTGTCACAAAAAATATACGCATAGATTCTTAGAAACTTACCACATTAAATAAACATATCCAGTTTTAATCTTTTTTTTAAAAAAAAAGTTCATCTATGATAACAACCAAACACGTACTAGCAACGAAAGACAACAACAAAAATAATGATGATGATTGTGATAATGATGATGATCATAATATTGATAATAATAACAATAATAAGAATAATAATAATGATAGTAATAGTAACAATAATAATATATAATGATAATTGTAATAATGGTAACGATGATGATGATGACGACGACGATGAGGAGGACGATAACGGTAATATGATGGATAATAATAATCGTAGTAATAT
>JAPXFY010000014.1:45957167-45962167 GCA_030674185.1 Monoplex corrugatus | reverse complement strand
AAAAGAACAGCACAAAGCAAGGAAACTGGTCGAGACTATCGAGCCATATAAATAATCTCCCATTTACCTTTTCGTGACTTGCAGATTTCTCTTAATACTATTTGGTGTGACATTGCATCCAGTCTCTGCAATTAACCTCACGTTTTGTGGCTAAAAAGAACAGCACAAAGCAAGGACACTGGTCGAGACTATCGAGCCATATAAATAATCTCCCATTTACCTTTTTCTTGACTTGCAGATTTCTCTTAAATACTATTTGGTGTGACATTGCATCCAGTCTCTGCAATTAACCTCACGTTTTGTGGCTAAAAAGAACAGCACAAAGCAAGGACACTGGTCGAGACTAT
Source organism: Monoplex corrugatus (assembly GCA_030674185.1). NCBI lineage: Eukaryota > Metazoa > Mollusca > Gastropoda > Littorinimorpha > Ranellidae > Monoplex > Monoplex corrugatus. The sequence goes on along the minus strand of JAPXFY010000014.1, from coordinate 45,961,820 downwards.
CGAGCCATATAAATAATCTCCCATTTACCTTTTTCTTGACTTGCAGATTTCTCTTAATACTATTTGGTGTGACATTGCATCCAGTCTCTGCAATTAACCTCACGTTTTGTGGCTAAAAAGAACAGCACAAAGCAAGGAAACTGGTCGAGACTATCGAGCCATATAAATAATCTCCCATTTACCTTTTTCGTGACTTGCAGATTTCTCTTAATACTATTTGGTGTGACATTGCATCCAGTCTCTGCAATTAACCTCACGTTTTGTGGCTAAAAAGAACAGCACAAAGCAAGGACACTGGTCGAGACTATCGAGCCATATGAATAATCTGCCATTTTCCTTTTTCTTAACTTGCCGAGATTTGAGTACTATTTGGTGTGAAATTGCATCCCGTCTCTGCAGCTAATCTCACGTTTTCTGGTTAAAAAGAACAACACAAAGCAAGGAGACTGGTCGAGATTATCAAGCCATGGAAATAATCTCCCATTTCCCTTTTTGTTAAATTGCAGAGTTCTGAGTACTAGATCTATTTGGCGTGACATGCATCCCGTTTCTGCAGCTAATCTCACATTTTCCGGCTAAAAAGAACAGCACAAAACAAGGAAAGAGTGCTGGTTGGGATCGTCGAACCATATAAATAATCTGCCATTTTCCTTTTTCTTAACTTTCCGAGTTTTAAGTACTATTTGGTGTGAAATTGCATCCAGTCTCTGCAGCTATTCTCATGTTTTCCGGCGAAAAAGAACAGCACAAAGCAAGGAGACTGGTCGAGACTTTCGAGCCATATAGATAATCCTCCATTTACCCTTTTCTTGGATTGCATGCAGAGTTCTTAGTACTAAATATATTTGGCTTGACAATGCATCCCATCTCTACAGCTGATCTCACGTTTTCCGGCCTACAAGAACAGCACATAACAAGGAGACTGGTTGAGATTATAGAACCACAACAAATAGTGTCCCATTTTCCTTTTCCTTAACTTGGCGAGTTTTGAGTACTGTTTGGTGTGACATTGCATCTGAATTTTATTCTATGTTTAACAAATTAAGCGAGATGGCAAAGGCGTTCTGTAATCTCCCAGATGGAAAAAAGTGCTAATTCTTGAATGTCAACTATTCATAAAAATGTCTCGACCTTACGCCATTTGAAACGGTGCAATGGCTCTTCAAAACAATGTCACTTTATGAGTCGTCGTCTCACTTTGAAATAAAGACCCAAGACACTGGGATGTTTTGTACACGTAATAATCATTCTGCATGTCACATATGGCTGGATTTCCTCTTCAGGAAAGGAAATCTAGTGAACGCGGATGGGACCCCGAATACCAATACCCTGTTAGTACGTAATACCTTGTTTTCCTTTTCAGTGTAAAATACCTAACTTTTCCCTTTTAATATACAACATCTAACTTTTCCCTTTTAGTATATAATATCCAGTTTCTTCCCTTTTAATATGTAATATCTAACTTTTCACTTCTTGTATATAGTATCTAACTTTTCCCTTTTAGTGTATAATATCTAACTTTTTTACCTTTTATTATATTATATTTAATTTCTTTCCTTTTAGTATAAAATATCTAACTTTTCCCTTTTAGTATATGATATCGAGCTTTTCCCTTTTATTGTATAATATCCAACTTTTTCCCTTTTAGTATATAGTTATTACTTTTTTATGGTCAGCTTCTGTGAGAAGAATCCCAAAACCACAGATACTTTTGTTGTATTGTGCTAATGATTATTATCTTTGTCGCAGAGGTCAATCTGTTGTACATCAATGGATACATACTGAAACGGGAAAACTGATTATAACTTAAACTATCAATGGAGCATACAGAAAAAGTCGATCCCTTGAACTTTTAACGATTTTCTGGTTCATGCACTGTTATCAGGAAGATACAGATCATCCAGAGCATCAGTCACCGTCACCTTGTAAAGCTATTTATGAAATAAAACTTGACGTGCATCGAGGTCAATGGAAGACTATCACAATGTGAAAACAGTAATAAACTATGACAACAGTGAAAACAGTGGTAGACTATTATAACTATGGAAACAGTGATAGACTATGACAACAATGAAAACAGTGATAGATTGTGACAACAATGAAAACAGTGATAGACTATGACAACTGTGAAAAACAGTGATAGACTATGACAACTGTGATAAATAGTGGATAGACTATGACAACAATGAAAACAGTGTAGACTATGACAACTGAAAACAGTGATAGACTATGACAACTGTGAAAACAGTGATAGACTATGACAAACTGATGAAAAACAGTGATAGACTTATGACAACTGTGAAAACAGTGGTATGACTATGACAACAATGAAAACAGTGATAGACTATGACAACTGTGAAAACATGATAGACTATGACAACTGTGAAAACAGTGATAGACTATGACAACTGTGAAAACAGTGATAGACTATGACAACATGTGAAAACAGTGATAGACTATGACAACTGTGAAAACAGTGATAGACTATGACAACTGTGAAAACATGGTAGACTATGACAATGTGAAAACAGTGGTAGACTATGACAATGTGAAAAACAGTGATAGACTATGACAAATGAAAACAGTGATAGACTATGACTACAATGAAAACAGTGGTAGACTATGACAATGTGAAAACAGTGATAGACTATGACAATGTGAAAACAGTGATAGACTATGACAATGTGAAAACAGTGATAGACTATGACAATGTGAAAACAGTGATAAACTATGACAATGTGAAAACAGTGATAGACTATGACAACAGTGAAAACAGTGATAGACTATGACAATGTGAAAACAGTGGTAGACTATGACAACTGTGAAAACAGTGATAGACTATGACAACTGTGAAAACAGTGAGAGACTAGACAACTGTGAAAACAGTGATAGACTATGACAACTGTGAAAACAGTGATAGACTATGACAACTGTGAAAACAGTGATAGACTATGACAACAATGAAAACAATGGTAACTATGACAACTGTGAAAACAGTGATAGACTATGACAACTGTGAAAACAGTGATAGACTATGACAACAATGAAAACAGTGTAGACTAAGACAATGTGAAAACAGTGATAGACTATGACAACAATGAAAACAGTGATAGACTATGACAAACAATGAAAACAGTGATAGACTATGACAACAATGAAAACAGTGATAGACTATGACAACTGTGAAAACAGTGATAGACTATGACAACTGTGAAAACAGTGATAGACTACGACAATGTGAAAACAATGATAGACTATGACAACATGAAAACAGTGATAGACTATGACAACTGTGAAAACAGTGATAGACTACGACAACTGTTTAAAACAGTGATAGACTATGACAACTGTGAAAACAGTGATAGACTATGACAACTGTGAAAACAGTGATAGACTATGACAATGCGAAAATCAGTGGTAGACTATGACAACTGTGAAAACAGTGGTAGACTATGACAACTGTGAAAACAGTGATAGACTATGACAATGTGAAAACAGTGATAGACTATGACAACATGAAAACAGTAGATAACTATGACAACTGTGAAAAAGTGATAGACTATGACAACTGTGAAAACAGTGATAGACTATGACAATGTGAAAACAGTGATAGACTATGACAACTGTGAAAACAGTGATAGACTATGACAACTGTGAAAACAGTGATAGACTATGAAACTGTGAAAACAGTGATAGGTATATGACAATGTGAAAACAATGATAGACTATGACAACTGTGAAAACAGTGATAGACTATGACAACTGTGAAAACAGTGGTAGAATATGACAATGTGAAAACAGTGGTAGACTATGACAACTGTGAAACAGTGATAGACTATGGCAATGTGAAAACAGTGATAGACTACGACAACTGTGAAAATAGTGGTAGACTATGACAATGTGAAAACAGGATAGAATAGACAACTGCGAAACCAGTGATAGACTATGACACAATGTGAAAACAGTGATAGACTATGACAATGTGAAAACAGTGATAGACTATGACAAATGTGAAAACAGTGGTAGACTACTGACAATGTGAAAACAGTGATAGACTATGACAATGTGAAAACAGTGATAGACTATGACAGCTGTGAAAACAGTGATAGACTATGACAACAATGAAAACAGTGATAGACTATGACAACAATGAAAACAGTGATAGACTATGACAACAATGAAAACAGTGATAGACTATGACAACTGTGAAAACAGTGATAGACTATGACAACAATGAAAACAGTGATAGACTATGACACTGTGAAAACAGTGAGTAGACTATGACAACAATGAAAACAGTGATAGATATGACAACTGTGAAAACAGTGATAGACTGTGACAACTGTGAAAACAGTGATAGACTATGACAACTGTGAAAACAGTGATAGACTATGACAAATGTGAAAACAGTGTGATAGACTATGACAATGAAAACAGTGATAGACTATGACAACAATGAAAACAGTGATAGACTAGACAACTGTGAAAACAGTGATAGACTATGACAACTGTGAAAACAGTGATAGACTGTGACAACTGTGAAAACAGTGATAGACTATGACAATGTGAAAACAGTGATAGACTATGACAACAATGAAAACAGTGATAGACTATGACAACAATGAAAACAGTGATAGACTATGACAACAATGA
>JAPXFY010000014.1:45949667-45952167 GCA_030674185.1 Monoplex corrugatus | reverse complement strand
GGTGCGAGAATCAAAGGGTTAAGTCTGGCTTACTCCGTCCTTCTTCCTGAATTTGTGAAATGACAGAACATGAACAAATAAGAAATGATAAAGAAATAAAGAAGGAAAGAAAGAAACAAAACGACTGAAACAAAACAAAACAAAACAAAAAGATCATGTGCAGTTCCAATCGCAGATGAGGTCTTTAGTTTCAAAGCCCATAGTATCTCACGTTTAAGAAGGGGTTGATTCAAATTTGGGTGGTGGGGGAGAAGGGGGGACGTAGAAAAAGAAAGAACAAAAAGAAATCACATGCCTTTACAAAGATATCACAATGTCAAAATGCAATAGTCGTAATATCAGTTGTAATTAAAAGAGGGAAAAGAAAGCTGAAGACAAATGAGAGGAAAAACAATTAAAGCTACAGAAGAAAAGAGCATCATGAAATTGACTCTCTCTCTCTCTCTCTCTCTCACTCCACACACACACACACACACACACACACACACACACACACACACACACACATACATATATACATACATACATACATACACACACACACACACACACATGACCAACTATCATCATCATCATCAGTGCCTTGCCGCATGGTGTTGCGATCATGGACTTCCATCTGTCTCTATCTCTTGTTGCCGCAAACATCTCCTCCACCCTCCTCGTCTTCAGCCACTCTGCAAGTCCGTCTAGCATTTTCTCCCTGGGTCTACCTGGTGCTTTCTTTCCCTCCAGCTTTCCCGTTGTGACCAGGTGCTCCAAATCCCCCTTCCGCATAAAATGGCCTATAAATGTAGCCTGTCTTTTCCTAATCTTCCTTATGAGTGATCTAATTGTGTCTGCATCCATCAAGACTGTCTCGTTGTTTTCTTTGCTGTCCGTGGAACTCTCAAAATTATTCTTAGAAATCACATCTCGGCTGCCTCAATCTTGCTCTGGCTTTGCTTGCTGGCTGTCCACGCCTCACATCCGTACAACAGTATTGGTTCTATATAACATTCAAGGACATGACCAACTATAAAAGTAGGCAATTGTGGGTGATAAAGGAGCATCATCATCCACTGTTGCATACCTTTTTGCATCCCAGTTGCTGCAAAGCTACATCATTAGCATTCTGCAGTAACACTGTTCCTGCATTTCCTCTGTCAAAACTGTAGGAAGTCACAGAGACAGAAAGAGACAGGGGCGGGGAGAGAGAGAGTGAGAGAGTGAGAATGAGAGAGAGAGAGGGTCAGTGAGATAGAGAGAGAGAGAGAAAGAGATTGAGAGTGAGGAAGAGAGAGTGAGAGTGAGAGAGAAAGAATCAATGAGAGAGAGAGAGAGTGACAGAGAGATACACTGAGAGACAGACAGACAGAGTGAAAGTGAGAGGGAGAGAGAGAGAAAGAAGGACAGACAGACGAACATACAGACAGACAGAGGAAAGAAACAACCAACGAAGAAATGTCAGGCAAATGGATCTAAATGAAGACAGAAATGATATCAACCAAAAAGACAACGAAAGTGGGAGAGAAAGACGAGAAAGTGTGAATAGTAACGAGGAAGACTTATCTGTTGACCCCGGCTTTCCATTATTGCCATCATTGTCGTTCCTCCACCAATAAGATGTACACTTACCAACAAAATTAATGCCTACCAATTAACATCAGGAAGAGAGTTCTTGAATGTTATATAGAACCAATAATGTTATACGGTTGTGAGGCGTGGACAGTCAACAAGCAAAACCAGAACAAAATTGAGGCAACCGAGATGTGGTTTCTAAGAAGAATGTTGAGAGTTCCATGGACAGCAAAGAAAAGAAACGAAACAGTTTTGATGGAGGCAGACACAAGATCATTTATAAGGAAGATAAGGAAAAGACAGGCAACATTTATAGGCTATTTTATGAGGAAAGGGAATTAGAGCACTTCGTCACAACAGGAAAGGTGGAGGGAAAGAGAGCGCCAGGTAGACCCAGGGAGAAAATATCGGACGGACTTGCAGAGTGGCTGAGGACAGAGAGGGTGGAAGATGTGCTTGCGGCAATAAGGGATAGATGCATATGGAGGGCCATGATCGCCAACGCCATGCGGCAGGGCACTTGATGATGATGACGTTTATGATCATAATTATGTGCATGCGTATGCATGTTTAGACGCTGTTACTATGCATTTATTTGTGCACGTGTTATATATTTTGCGTCATTCGAGAAATACTGAAGACGGTTGGAAGAATCCAAATTTAAAATGATAAAAGTGTAATTCGCTTGCAAATTAATTTCATACAAGCCAGTAAAATACAATGATAACAATGACAATGACAATGTGAAGAAGAAGAAGAAGAAGCAGAAGAAGTAGAAGAAGAAGACGAAGAGGAGGAAGAAGAAGAAGAAGAAGAAAAAGAAGCAGAAGAAATAGAAGAAGAAGAAGAAGAAGAAGAAGAAGAAGAAGAAGAAGAAGAAGAAGAAGAAGAAGAAGAAGAAGTAACTGACCAACTAACTAACTAACTAACTAAATAAATAAAT
>JAPXFY010000014.1:45939667-45944667 GCA_030674185.1 Monoplex corrugatus | reverse complement strand
TTTAGTTTTTTTTAGTTTTTTAAAAGCATTCAGCTCACACAACCCCGTGGAAGGGGGGGGGGGGTTACTGGTAAAATTTAAATTCAACATCAAGAACATTGAAAATAACAGATTTCAGTTACAGACAGTTTAACCGGGTCGTGATTAGGTACATCGTAATAGAATAAAAGAAAATTAATCACGGTGCTTAGTTAACCGAAGCGAGGGAGAGGGGATGGGCGACGCCCTCGTGGTGCTGGCTTCTGGAAAAGTTGAGGTCTCTGCCACCTCGCTCCCCCACGACCTCAAGGTTATGAAACTATCTAGGAAGTACCTCAGGACCTGGCCAGCTCATGGGTTTATGTGCAGGCTTAAGGCTTGTGCCGTGATCATTCTGGATCTTCTCCATTTCATGGCACATGTGACATTAGTGCATATGGAATTCATTCCGAGCGCGGAGACGTCATCTTGAGAAACTGAAACTGAATTTAACTGACCATCTGTTATACATTCTAACGCAACTTAACAATCATGTACTTTATCTACAGATATGAAAAGGAACATGCACAAGGAAGAGTGAGAGAGAGGGGGGAGGGGGAGAGAGAGACAGAGACAAAGAGAGAGAAAGAGAGAGAGTCAGAGACAGACAGAGGGAAAGACTGACAGACAGAGCACACAGACAGACAGAGAAGGAGAAAGAGGGGGAGAGACAGACAGACGGACAAACAGACAGACAGACAAACAGACAGACAAACAAACAGACAGACAGGCAGTCAGAGAGTGCAATTTCAGTATTTTACCTAACTCGAAATTGACAATGACAGACTTGTGTTTGTCTGCCTGTCTGCCTGCCTACCTGCCTGCCTGCCTGCCTGCCTGCCTGCCTGCCTGCCTGCTGCCTGTCTTTGGCCTGTTTCCATTCAGCAAGAAAGACACCAGAGAGGGTGATCTAGATCTCGCCAAGGAATATAAAAAGCGACAGTAATCATACCTGTATACACGCCAATAGGAACGTGTTCCTTTGTATACATTTATTTTACCCCTCAAGCCTTTCATCGCAAGTGGGATTGCAGGTTGTTGATTTCAAGCAAGACTGAGCGAATAGCGAGTAGATAAGTAGATAAAAGAAGATAATTATACATATATATATATATATATATATTATATAATAATATATATATATAATGTAGAGAGAGAGAGAGAGAGAGAGAGAGAGAGAGAGAGAGACCGTGATGGTTAAATTAAACAGACAAAAGCAAGAGAGCGGGGAGAGACTCCTTGAATGTGTGTGGTGGGTGGGTGGGGGTGGGTGGGTGCGTGTGTGAGTATGTGTGTGTATGTGTGTCTGTGTGTCTGTGTGTGTGTTATGTGTCTATCTGTCTGTCTGCGTGTGTATGTGTGTGTCTGCGTGTGTGTGTGTCTGAGTGTGTGTGTGTGTGTGTGTGTGTGTATGTGTGTGTGTGTGTGTGTGTCTGAGTGAGTGTGTGTGTATGTGTGTGTGTATGTGTGTGAGCGTGCGTGCGTGCGTGTGTGCATGCGTGTGTGTGTCTGTGTGTGCATGAGAGAGAGAGACACACACACACACACGCACGCACACACACACACACACAACACACACACACACACACACACACACACACACACACACACACACCGAGAGAGAGAGACAGAGACAGAGAGATAGAGACAGAGAGACAGAGTTCAGATATTTTATTCAAAATTGCCAACAGCCCCTACTGAAGGGGTGCTTAAAATGCGTTGCAAAAAGAAATGATCAGTTACATCAACGAACAAAATGAACAAAAACAAGTGACAAACAACAAAAACGACAACGAAAACAGCAACAACAAACTGCATATTAGGATATAGAAATTCTTAACAGAGTCATAGTGACTTGAGCTTGATAATAACTTAAACATATTTGGATTTCCACAGTGTTTTTATTGGATAAACTTTGCTCGAAGATCATCAGAAACTGGACAGCAGAGGACAAGGTGTATCATCATACATATGCATAAAGGAATATTACATCACAGTCATTGTGCTGCTTGAACTTCGAGTGATAAATCATCAAAGTTGATACAGCAAATCTAAATTTCTCTTTCATTCGTCTCAAACGAATATCTAAATCAAGGCTAGTGTAAGGCTTAGAACCGTGCAAAGGTACTAAAGATCGATAAAAAATCATGGCTTCTACTTGTCTGTACATGATCATTCCAGTTCTGCCATCTGCAATCAATTGATTTTTGTCAAAAATCACGACTAAGTTGATACCGATTTCCAGGTTCTTAAAAAGAAAACAAATAATAACATAACCCATATTTACTTAAGCATATACAAAAACATGTTGCCCAGTTTTTCTTCCTTTAAGATCCAAATCAAAAAGTGTCATATGACTTTTTTTTGTAAATCTAAAAGTTTCCATACTCAGCAGTCTCAACTAGTACCGTATGCATTGTACAGCTGAGAAAACAACTGTTGGATATTTGACCGTTTCTCCATAGATTTAGTCATTTGATGTGCATATGTAGCCCCAGAAACTTGTTCAAAGCAAACAAATGCACAGCTTCACGGTGTGATATTGCTTTATTTAATCCCCAAATTTCTGCTCCGTATAGGATAATAGGCTGTTTCTCCAAATCAAATATTTTAACAAATAATTCAAAAGAATTATTACTTATTATCACTTCATGACACACAAAAATGTACTCTTAATCCTGTTAACAATATCTTTACAAGCAAAGATACAAAGCATAGATTAATAAATCTTCAAATATTTATAAATATTGACTACAGGCTTAACCATAACACTGCACATCCATCTTTCTCTACCAGACAGATAACCCCCTTTTCTAAACACCACAATAATACTTTATTCATGTTCACTTTATGTCGCAGAAAATTAGCCACTTTTTGAAGTTTTAACTGCCTCTGTAATCCTACAACCGTTTTAGATAATCATAGGATATCATCAGCTAACAACAGAATAAATAATTTTTACAATTCCTGTGAAAATTTGGCACCATGACGTCCACTGTTGATATTTTTTTTCCAGGGCAAGTTCATGAGATGATAACAAAAATAACACAAGACTACACACATTGCCTTGTTCAACTTCAATTGTACAATTCTCACATAATCTGTTAATAAGGCCCACGACGAATATGACATGTAAATGACTGACACATTGCCTTTATAGATTGAAACGATTTGTCCTTCATACTATTCTGCAGCAAAATGGGCCAAAGCTATTTTTTTACTGACTGAGTCGAACGCCTTCTTAAAATCAATGAAAGCAACATGCAATTTTCGATTAAAAGAAAACTGCTTCTGAGCAAATGTAAGGAGAGTGAACGTATGATCAAGTGTGGAATAACTCCTCTTAAAACCAGCCTGGTGGTCTCCTGTGATATCACTGATTTCAACGCGTTTCTGTATCCTTTTATTAATAGTGGTGCTATTAACTTACTGCTTGTGTTACAAAGAGACCCCCCTATACTTGTTAGAATTGCTGGTACCTCCTTACTTAAATAATGGTAAATGTATTGATTCCAACCAGCTTTCTTGGAACACGCCGTCATCAAAAAAGTTTCCTAAACAACTTCAAGAGACATTGAATTATGCCACCTTTTCCATATTTCAGTAACTATTCCAATGATAAGATCAGAGCCTGAGCTTTATTGTTCTTGGGCTTGCCTATTGCAAGGATAATGTCACCAACTGAGATAGGATGATTAAAATATTCATTTTATTCCTCATCAAGTTGTACTACATCCTTATCCAAAAGAAACTGAAAATGTTCAAACCATGTGTCAACAGCTATGTGATATTTTTGGCAGACTCCCTTTGAAGGATGCATTCTTCATGGATTTCTAGTACACATGTTGCTTGTTGACAGAGAAATCATGCTATTCAGTGATGCTATATCAAAAATCTTTTTCTTTCTTTTCAGAAGTTTCTTATACTCTCGTCTAGCAAAGACATACGTGGCACAAGGATTTTCGGTTTTTTTCTGATGTCTTCGACAATGTCTTTTAGCTAACACGCACTCATAATCAAACCACTCACTACTTGTCTTTTTGCTGTCAACATGCATTTCTTCATATTTACAGAATTATCTTTAACACAGACAGAAATAGGCTGTGAATGGTTCAATTTGAACTTGGTTGCTGAAGAACGCGTGACAAATCATGGTTGATAACATATACACTACACTACAAATGTCATGTAATTGGAATACAAAATGAACATGTCAGATTTCATAAGTCCTGGCATAAACCCGATGTACTGGCGAGGTCTTCCTACCCAGCGTACAAGCTCTAAGTTAACATAGACTGTAATTATGACTGTGTCTGTTCTTATATCTGTCTTCCTGTAGAATCATGATTACATCTGCATATTATGTATCATGTGTTATTGAGAGAGACCGGTAGACAGATACACTACAATTCGAAAGACACGATACGACGAATTTAATTCCCAAAGGTAATAGATAAGCACTGTGCATGCTCTCTGTTTTACATTTAGCATCGGCCCCATAAGGGACTATGACATTGACCAAATTACTGAATCATCATCATCATGTGCCCTGCCGCATGGTGTTGGCGATCATGGCCCTCCATATGCATCTATCCCTTGTCGCCACAAGCACATCTTCCACCCTATCTGTCCTCAGCCGCCCTGCAAGTCCGTCCAATATTTCCTCCCTGGGTCTATCTGGTGTTCTCTTTAAAGAGAACGCCTTGTAGATTGTCGTGTGGACGACACAGAATGGCGGAGAGTCCGTACACAAACTGATGGAAGGCAACGGGAAACCACCATCGTATTTTCCCAAGATAAATCATGGCCAGCCAAAGCAAAAAAAAATTACTGAATATCTGAATAATTCATGGTACATGTCATTCAGCGTATCAGCAACGACAGATGAAGAGAGACCTCAGACTGCAGTCTTCAGAACACTTTATTGTTCAAGGATAGTAATATTAGGTTCCGCTGGACCTGTCTTCCAGCTAGTCTTTGCC
>JAPXFY010000014.1:45927167-45932167 GCA_030674185.1 Monoplex corrugatus | reverse complement strand
CACACACCACACACACACACACACACACACACATACACGCGCACCCCAGGAAAATCGAGAAGCTGCCAAAGTGTTGACAGATAACAAAATACATACAGAAAGAGACAAACAAAGAGAAGGGGTTGAAAACGAAAACCCACGATGTAGGTGGATGCAATCACGATAAACAACATATGCTGAAAATCAGGTATTCACCAACAATGGCATCTATCAGCTGATCCTGAACCTAAAAGCAACATGGCACTAATGACCCACATACCACATTACATTACTTCGCACGTACGCTAGCACGCATACGCATGATCGCACGTATGTGCTTACACACACTCGCGTGCGCGCACGCATACATACATGAACATACATACATACATACATACATACATACATACATACATACATACACAACTACACTCACACATACATACATACATACAGACATACATACATATATACATACATACATACATATATACACACAGACACAGACACACACGCACACTCACACGCGCGCACAGACACAAACAACCACAAACACACACACACACACACACACACACACACACACACACACACACACACACGCATGCAGGCATGCACACGCGCACACACACACACACACACACCACACACAGCACGCACCCATACACATACACACACACACACACACACACACACACACATACACACAACCACAAACACACACACACAACACCACACACACACACACACACACACACACACACACACACACACACACACACACACACACACACGTATCGGTATGCCACTAATAACCCACATAGCACACTACACCACCCTCTCATATATCCTGACCGTAATTCACTATTTGTTTATCCAGTCAACGAGGCAAGCAAGCGGCTGAACACGACGATACAGGCAAACGATGGAGATTAAGCCAACTGATTCTGCACTCTCCGTTTATTTTCCTTCCTCTTCTCCCAAAATACAGGGCTGCGTGGCCTACAGGTAGATCTCCAGTCTGATTACTTAGGTTTAAACACACTCATCTTAGTCATTTTAGTCCTTTTCTCACACTGAACGAAGAATCAGGGAAGTTTCAGTCCTTTTCTTACACTGGACGAAGCAGCTGGCAAGTTTCAGTCTTTTTCTCCTTATTTTTGTGTTTGGTGTTTATTTGTTTGTGATCTTACGTCTACATGTACGCTTGACGAAGGTCAGTTGGCCGAAACTGCGCCTGTCTTCTCTGGTTGTATTAAATACGCGTTCTGATTCTTTTTTCTGGTTCCTGTTTGCTTGAACGCGGACAGTCACAGTTGTTTTGGATTTCTTACACCTCGCAAAATTTTGGTGAGCGCAGATTCCACACCAACCAGTGAGAATAGATAGATGACTGTCTGACCCTGTTCAGGCCTGGAGAAGTTGATGCTAGTTTTGGAATTTCGAGGGGACAATTCCATATGCGCTCTGCTCAATCTGCTATTGGTTATCAGGCGGACTCCCTGAGTCTGTGGAGAATCCGATGCCTTGGTGAGGTCTTGAAACGGCGGAAAGGGGCTGGGGAGGAGCACGGGATTATGAAGCATTAAGCAGACACCACCAGAATGATTAGAACAGTAAGATGGGCAGGAAATAGATCAGTTCTTCTTTCGGGCTGGGAGACATAGATCTTTAAGTCCAAAACTGGCCTTCTCACTGTTCCATCTTTACATCACTGTTGTTCTGGTGGTGTCAGTATAGGATTAGATAAGTCCCCTTTCCCCCACTTCCCTGGGATGGTTATCCCCGTCGGCCATATCACCTGAAGTGGGTGCCTACGTAAAAAGTGAACCAAATCAATCAATCTTTAAGTCCAGGGCTCCATTGCAAGAGCCAGCCAGCCCGCTGTAACTGAGTGGTCCACATGAGGGTCTGACAGACGATCTCTGCATTAAGGGCGCTTCACACCATTCGACTCTTAAATTTGTTCCAGTTGGTCGTAATACAGAGTTTGCAAGGACTGGTGGATCGTTAACCGCTCACGGTTCGATTTGTTTGTAGCCAAAGTGTTGTCTCCCCTACCTGCCTATCAGAACGGAGAAAATTCGACCGGAACTCGAATTTTTTATTTGACTGAAACGTCGTTTTCGACTGGTTTTTATTCGATAAATCGAATCGTGTAAGATGCACCTTATCAACACGGGGTTTTAACCAACTGAGCTCATGGACCTCATAGTCGGAGAAGATAAAGCATCAAGGAGGGGAGATGGGCATCACCCTCATGATGCAGGCCCCGAGAAAAGTTCAGGTCTCTACCACTTCACTCCTTTACGACCTTAAAAGTTATAGGACAACCTACACAGTTTTCTAAAGACGATGGAATCCCGAACAGTTACAGGGAGGTGATAGCGAGCACGTCGACAGATTGTCGCCCTTTCCTCTGTCTTCAACTGATTTCTAGTTTTGGGAATGGCTCTGTGTGGAGGTGGGGTGGTATTCTTTTTCTTTGATTCTGGCTTCCAAGGGTCTGGAGATTCTGATTGCCTCTATGTGCCTCTTGGTCCCTTCTTTTCCTTTCTCCCCCCCCCCCCCTCCCCACCTTTTCAAACGATTTTTACATTAATTCTACAGTCACCTTGCAGTTATAAGACTAGCTTTACCTTTTTAACCTGCCTGAAAATAAGCCCTTACTTTTGCAAAGGATCTCCAGATTTGGGTTCTTCATTCACCCGGCACTCTCTCCTTCCCAACTTTGGGTCGTTCTGCACATTGCAGACAGAGCAATAAATGTGGAAATAGAACAAAAAGGAAAAAATCCCTTTCGAGTCCACAACCTTCCAGTGGGTAGTCCGTTGCGCTAACCAGTCGCCATGGTGTAGTGGTTAGCGCAACGGACTACCGACTGGAAGGTTGTGGATTCGATCCCCATCAGTCCCTTCAAAAATCATTGTGGGATTTTTCGGTTCAAAAACTCAGAGCAGGGCGTGTAATGGGCTCATTGGGAAGACTGGGACCACGCAGTCGAGTCTCATCCACTTCGCAGGTGTCTGTATCTCTCGGGCCAGGTTGACGCCAGGATATATTATGGTAATAAGAGTAGAGTACAGCCCTGTCACGCAGTCTCAATCCTAGACGGAACTCCATAGCATCATGATTATCATTCTCATCAACATCATCGTCATCGCATTCTAAACACTGTGCCAGCTTCTGTGGCCATTGAGGTGGCGTAGAAAATGGGACGAAAAAATGCAAGCACAAAGGGAACCTCCCTGAATGCGATGATCCCTTAATAAAAGGATACCCTGAAGGCCATCCTCATGAGCTATGGCTTCACCGGGAAGACACTGTCTGCACAGAACACTGTCTGCAACAGAACAATCTTCCTACAGCAGTGCACGCAAGGCACAGTCATATTTGAACAGTACAGAACAGCTGTTATTCAGAAGAAAACGGACCGGCAGAAGTAGAGCCCATGGCCGCAGGACTCATTCCCATGCATTATTTCAGGAAAAAGATGTGGCTTCAGGGTCGGTCTTGTATCCCACATGAAGACCCACACCAAGTGATAATGGACAGATATACCTACTCATCCATCTAATTGACAGTTGACTTCGTAATCATCACCGCTGATCTTTAAAATATCCCTTACATTCAAACATGTTGTTGATAATCAGTCGTTTACTTATTAGTATAAAACTATGTATATTGCTTATAATTTCGTGTGCTTAAAAGTAATTGGATCAAAGCATCGAACGATTCGATAATAGACACTGAAAATAAACAAATTAAGCCAAAAGAAAACGGCACAAGGCAAGAAATAATAATAGAATTTATTTCTTTGCAAGTGAGACGTGAGTAAATAGAGACCTGGTCGAACCAGAGGAAAAGTTCACAACTTACAATTGGACCGCACGAGTTTGATCCTCACTGGGGGGCAAAATTTGTGTACGCAGCTTTCTGACACCCTAGCTGTTATAGTTATATGACGTAAAACAATAATGGAGAGAAAATGGCCAACGACCCTGAAAGGAACGACGTGTCTGTCTGCCACCTCACTCCCTTAGAACCTTATGAAACAACCTTTTCCGTTTTCTGTTAAACCTAACATGAGGCAAAAGACTAACTTGCTGTGGACCCCTCAAGCTGTATAAATGATTTGATAACAGATTATGATTTGGCTTAAAACGTTGCACACATATTTATATTACGTTAATGCATTCCAGGGAACTATGTAAATCTTCATTATAACAATTGTTGAGCCCGAAATCTCGGCTAAAACGACAAGCAAGCCCAGCGCACCATTCTGTTCAGACAAACCCATAAACATCGCACGGAAACAGACTCAAATCGCTTTAACAAAACTGCAGTGACGCAAACTACGAAATGGATATAAAAGATTGTGTACCTTGCATGAAAAAAGTAAAGGCTGTGTTGTAAACCTAAGTTCGTATAGAATTGAGATGATAGAGACCTCAACTTTTCTTGGAGCCATCTACCGCTCTAACTCTGCTTTACCTTCCCCAACCCTGAACGGGATTAAGTACCCATTTACCGCTGGGTAGACTGGAAGCTACGCACAAGATGTTTAATCCATACGATTTTATTAACAGACCTTCTACAAGACTTCCATCTTAATAAAACCGAAGACAAAATTGTAATTAGCAATCATGAATAAAAAACAAACTATCTAACATTTCCAAAAATAAAATCATATATCTGGAAAGCTCTGAATTGGATGTTTTATGTGAAAATGTGTTCTGAAAATATTGTTTTTGCTTTAGAAGGCGTCATGTCCAACAGACAGTTCCATGGGTGTTACATAATAAATATTGTTGATGATGAGTCAAAGAATTATACATGGATGCCATTGTTATAAGCATGCTCACAAACTGCACACTGGCGAGATATTAAGATTGACACAACACACTTGTTTTAAGCTGTGTAAATAGTATGGTCGGTCCCTAAATTCACCTTAAACATAAGTCCGCATGCGCTCCGCTTAGATATTCAGTAATGAATGATATGGAAGATCACCTCAAGCT
>JAPXFY010000014.1:45917167-45922167 GCA_030674185.1 Monoplex corrugatus | reverse complement strand
ACTAACCTACAAATTACAAATCATTTTGAACAGAGAAGTTACCTGCCAGAAGATACGCCCCAAACTTGCAAACGGAAACAAAACATGCAAAGGAACTTGGCCAGTGATACGTAAATGAGAGCAAAAGTATCGCAACATAATGTATCACCACACATCAATATCATTATACATCATTTAATACAATATCATTTAAAAGGCGACAGTCATCAACTAGTTTCATATTAGTTTCATTTTGTTTCCATATTAAAAGGTATTAATTCGATAAAAACAAATAGGAATCACAAGACTTTTTGTCAAAGAACACCATCAAATTTGTGGACAACAACCTAGGCTGGAATAGGCTTTTGAGTTCGTTGAGCGCCAGTCTATGTTACTACTTACTTACTTTTTTTCTGATTGGTGCAGTTAGTTAGTTAGTTAGTTAGTTAGTTAATTAGTTAGTTAGTTAGTTAGTTGGTTGGTTGGTTGGTTGGTGGTTGGTCGGTCAATCGGTTAATCGTTAGTTAGTTAGTTATTGCGGTGGTTTTGTTGGTTTGTTGGTTTTGGTTAGTTAGTTAATTTTCAGTCAGTCAGTCAGTCAGTCAGTCATGTTCTTATTTCTGCTTAGTTATTTGCATAGTTAGTTGCTTAGTGCTTAGCTGGTTAGCTACGTGGTTAGCTAGTTAGTTATTCATTTTTTCTCTTTTTTCTTTTTTTTGTTATTTATTCATTCATTCATTATTCCACTCATTCGTTCATTTAGATATGTTCTGCCTTTCGAGCAAAGTTCTAGTAATGTATCACTGTTGCCAGATAGTGCAAACGTTATGTTGATGCCCAGTCTGCTTACTCGTCATTATGTTGCACGCGCTGAGTATTTCGATGCTGTAGCCAGTGAACTTTGACATGCTGTACAGGATCTTTAACGTTCGTATTCAACCTTTGACTCCCGCACCCTGTCCACCGATCTGTATTGCTAGCAAAGCAAAACCTTAACCCTTTGACCCCTCACCCTATTCAACAACTTCCTGCAGGAAGCTAGACTAGTGGATAAGGTGAGGGAGTCGAAGGATTAAGTTTCTGCATTTGGTGGATAGGGTGCAGGAGTCAAATGGTTAAATACCTTACGTGGATTTTCACACAGATGGTGTTCATAAGCCAGCAGGTTTACGAAATATGTTGTTGATATTGGAGGATCGGGGAAAAAATTTCTCATCTTTTAATTACCAACAAGGTTACCTGTCCACATCGAACTTAAGTCTGACTGGAAGTCTACATCCTAACCCTATAGGCTGTCGTGCCTGTCTTTGCTATTTGTGTCTATGGCTCCACCCAGGGCAACACCTGTTCTTGCATTACCAGACATCGGAGAGAGTATCATAACAAATTAGCGGCAAGGTGGCATAGCGGCGGTAAACTGGTTAATGACAATAAACTGCAAGGTCCTGGGTTCGATACGCCCAGATACCTCCGCCCTGTGGTTAGGTGGGGGGGGATGGAGATTTTTCCGATCTCCCAGGTCAACATGTGTGTACACGCCTGCCAGTGCCTAAAACTCTTGTTCAAGTGTATATGCAATCAGTGCAAATTACACGTTTAAAAAGTCTGTAATACTTCTGGCTGCTTGTGGAAAGATACAATCCTCTGGCATATCTCATCTATAAATGTTTTTTAAGCTATAACTTCTCCGTAATCATCTCTCTCTCTCTCTCTCTCTCTCTTCTCTCTGTCTGTCTGCTGCCTGCCTGCCTGCCTGCCTGTCTGTCTGTCTGTCTGTCTGTCCGTCTCTCGTCCTCTCTCTCTCTCTCTCTCTTTGTCTTTTGGGTCGCTTTGTTTACTTCAAGCCAGGTGATTGTATCTTTTAAGGTTTAATGAGTTTGTGATCATGATCATTAGCATGGTGGTTGCAGCTTTAAACTCTTTATTAACCGAAAACCAAATTAATTCGCAGGTAGATAGTGAAAAAAATGTGTTCTTTGTTGTTGGGTTTTCACATGCGGTTTTGTTTAGTTTTTTTGTTTGTTTGTTTGTTTGTTTGTTGTTGTTGTTTGTTTATTTGTTGATCTGTCTGACTGTTTGCTATTTTCACTGTGTTTACAGTTTTTAAATCTACACATCTACCTGCGCATCTGCTTGGAGAAGAAGGGGAAAACATGGAAACAAAGATGGAACAGGACAAAGAAATAGAAGAAAAAGAAGACAATAACAGAAACTGCGGCGAGAGCAAGTCTAGATAATTATGTATTAAATTGTAACAATGCATAAGATTTTCTAATCAATTTTTAAATACAAAGAATGCGAGTCGTTTTCCTTTTTTCTTTTTAATTTAATGAAAAATAGAAGAAAGAGAAAGGGAAGATAAATTTGAAAAAAAAAGAAAAGAAAAAAGACCTGATTGTGTCAAAAGAAAGGAAAGTTTGTTTGGCTGAAATGAAAACCGTCAAATGACTTCTCATATTTAAAAGTAAAAATATATATGTCAAAAAATTGACAGACAACGAAAAAAGATAAGAAAGATAATTAAGGGAAAAAAACGGCAGCTGAAAATGAACAAGCAAGAAAAAAAGTAATTTCTCATAGAAAGACAAAAATTAATCCACATGTAAGCTTAGTTTAAGTTTCTCAAATAATTGTCTTGCTTAAAAAAAATAGAAAAAAGAACACCAGTAAACAAAGAAAGAAACAAACAGAAAGACAAGAAGGCTTACCTGATAAAAAGCATGCGAACAGCTGTGATGGACTCAACTCTGCTTCACCAACAATACAAGGTAAGGCAAACACCTTGGTCGCCCCAGACAACCTTCGACGCTGCAGCTCAGCTCAGGGAAGACCCCTACCAACAGACGGTAGCAGCAGAAGACGATACTGTTTGGTTGCAGTAGCAAGCAGCAGACACTGCACTAAAACAGAGAGAGGGAGAGCACGGCAAAGAATCAACAAGCATGCACTTCAAAGACGTTGATGCTTTCATTCAGGGCAGCAACAACCACTGGTTTGGTGTTAGTGGTGGTGGTATTCGGGCAAAGAGCGGTCTAAAAACACTGACTGACTGACGGAGTGCATGCTGTTCCTCCAATCGGCTGCACAGGTTTGGAGAGTGTTGTGGCTGTTTGGTTAAGGCCGAACAGAATGCCGGCTGTACGATTACGATGCATGCTGTTTCGGTTCGTTCGTTGCTTGATTTAACGTCTTTTCACTATAAGTGATATTAGACGGAGTCGGTTTCGGTTGTAACTTTGATGTGTGCAGTTTTGGTTGTAGCGACTCTGATATAGGCGGCTTTGATTGTAGTAGTAACTATGAAATACGTGTAGTTTTAATTTTGGTTGTAACTTTCATATAAGTATCGGTAAACTTTTGTTGTAACTTTCATTTCTGCAGTTTTAGTTGTAAATTTAGTTGTCAAGGTGAGTTGTATAGGTTTAGTGTAACTTTGATCCATGGAGCATAAGTTTCAATTTTGATACATACAGTTTTAGCTGTAACTTTGAGTTAAGCAAAAATACATGCTCAAACAAGATGTCCTTCGATCTATAAACACGACACTGAAAAATAACACCAAGCAACAACAAGCTCTAAGCTTATAGTGTGCTCTTGCGAAAATACACAGTCTGTGTGTGTGTGTGTGTGTGTGTGTGTGTGTGTGTGTGTGTGTGTGTGTGTGTGTGTGTGTGACGTGCGTGTATGTGCGTGCGTGCGTGTGTCTGTTTCAGCGCTTAGATTTGATTTTATCAAGATTTTGCGCTATATAAATATCGTAATTATTATTATTATTATTATTAATCATGCACAACACAATTGCATTTTATTCATATGCTAAGTAATTATGGTAATGATAGATAAAATCAATAATCACACACACACGTACGCTCAAAAAGGGAGACAGGGAGACAGGGAACAAGCAGATAGAGACTGAGACACAGAGAGAGCAAATTCAATATAAAAGGCAAACGTCATAAATTTTCTCAGCCACCCACCCACCCACCCGTGTCCCTCTCCATCCGCGCACCTTCCTCTCTGTTCATTTGTTTATGTATTTTGTTGTTTATCTCATTCATTTCAAATACATCATTTATAGTTTAGTAACAATTATGAAAACCTGAGTGAAGTTCTGCACATTGTTGAATATGAATTCCTTTGTTTGATTTTCCGAGTCTCTGTTGCCTGTATTTCAGCAGCTTCTGGATATAAAGGAAGTTTAGAGGAATTGTGGGAATTGTGGATGCTCGCGCAGCTAAAAAGTATGGACAAAATGTAAGATAGTGTTAGCTGTTTCCTTTTTACTACAACTGGTGAAGAGTAGATAGTTCAAATGGCCACGGTAAACGTATAATTTTATGTCACTCATTCCAAGATGGAGTTGGCAATGAATAATTTGTTCCTTTCCATCAGCCATGTAGAAATCTGCTTAGCACTGTAGTATTAATTGTTGATATTAATCTTTTGAATTTGAGGGAAGTTGTTGGATTTATGTTCTGAGAAAGACAATTGTACTGGAGGGGAAAGGGATTTTCGACAAGTGCAATGTTGCACCTTTGCTATATACGCTCTAAGGTCTTTGCCTGTGCTAACAGTTCCCGTTTGAAACAAGGCAGGGAACAAGATCGAACTTATGCTTTGAACATATTCTGTGTATCATTTTGTAATACAGTATAAGTTTGATCTTCTTCTTCTTCTTTCAGTGTACAAAAGCTTGACTCATCGTGTATTTCTGGTAACCAATTCCAAGAGGAACTCTCATAATGATTGTGATTGCAGCAGGGAAGTTTCAGTCTTTTTTTCCTGATTTTTGTATTTGGTGTTTGTTTGTTTGTGATCTTACGCTTGACAAAGGCCAGTTGGCCGAAAATTTGCGCCTGTCTTGTCTGGTTGTATTAAGTACGCGTTCTGATTCTTTTTTCGTGTGTATGTGTTTTTTCTTCTGGTTCCTGTTTGCTTGAATGCTGACAGTCACACTTGTTTTGGATAGAGATATTGTATATCTGTAAAATGATTCCCAACTATATCAATAGAATCAAAAC
>JAPXFY010000014.1:45909667-45912167 GCA_030674185.1 Monoplex corrugatus | reverse complement strand
ACTTCAGCTTATCTCCAAGTCAGCAGTATGGATCAGGGCGGTGCTCATCCCCCCCCCTCTCTCTCTCTCTCTCTCTCTCTCTCTCTCTCTCTCTCTCTCTCTCTCTCTCCTCCTTTCATCCCTGCTTTACCTCTCTGGCATTCTGGCATTAATCCCTTGCCCTACAAGAGAAATAAACTAACACCATCTATAGAAACAAACAGACCACCCATAATCTGTTATGTCGGGAGCCACGATCAGATCAGAAACCATCTTGTTTTGTAACAGACCATCATAATCTATCACGTCACATGCAAGGATGAAATGTCACAAACAGACCACCATACTCTATCACGTCACAAGCCACAATCAAATGTCAAAACAGACAATCATATTCTATCACGTCACAAGCCACAATCAAATGTCACAAACAGACAATTTACTTCATCACGTCACAAGCCACAATCAAATGTCACAAACACACAATCATACTCTATCACGTCACAAGCCACAATCAAATGTCACAAAACACAATCATACTCTATCACGTCACAAGCCACAATCAAATGTCACAAACAGACAATCATACTCTATCACGTCACAAGCCACAATCAAATGTCACAAACAGACAACCATACTCTATCGCGTCACAAGCCACAATCAAATGTCACAAACATACAATCATACTCTATCACGTCACAAGCCACAATCAAATGTCACAAACAGACAATCATACTCTATCACGTCACAAGCCACAATCAAATGTCACAAACAGACAATCATACTCTATCACGTCACAAACCACAATCAAATGTCACAAACAGACAATCATGCTCTATCACGTCACAAGCCACAATCAAATGTCACAAACAGACAATCATATTCTATCACGTCACAAGCCACAGTCAAATGTAACAAACAGACAATCATACTCTATCACGTCCCTATCCACAATCAAATGTCACAAACAGACAGTCATACTCTATCATGTCACAAGCCACAATCAAATGTCACAAACAGACAATCATACTCTATCACGTCACAAGCCACAATCAAATGTCACAAACAGACAATCATACTCTACATCAAAGCACAATCAAATGTCACAACAACATATCTATACTCAAAGCCACAATCAAAGTCACAAAACAATCATATTCTATACGTCACAAGCCACAATCAAAGTCACAAACAGACAATCATACTCTATCACGTCACAAGCCACAATCAAATGTCACAAACAGACAATCATACTCATCACGTCACAAGCAACCAATAAATGTCACAAACAGACAACCATACTCTATCACGTCACAAGCCACAATCAAATGTCACAAACAGACAACCATACTCTATCACGTCACAAGCCACAATCAAATGTCACAAACAGACAACCATACTATATCACGTCACAAGCCACAATCAAATGTCACAAACAGACAATCATGCTCTATCACGTCACAAGCACAATCAAATGTCACAAACACACAATCATACTCTATCACGTCACAAGCCACAATTAAATGTCACAAACAGACAATCATACTCTATCACGTCACAAGCCACAATCAACTGTCACAAACTGACAATCATACTCTATCACGTCACAAGCCACAGTCAAATGTCACAAACAGACAATCATACTTCATCACGTCACAAGCCACAATCAAATGTCACAAACAGACAGTCATACTCTATCACGCACAAGCCACAATCAAATGTCATAAACAGACAATCATACTCTATCACGTAACAAGCCACAATCAAATGTCATAAACAGACAATCATACTCTATCACGTCACAAGCCACAATCAAATGTCACAAACAGACAATCATACTCTATCACGTCACAAGCCACAATCAAATGTCATAAAAAGACAAACATACTCTATCACGTCACAAGCCACAATCAAATGTCACAAACAGACAATCATACTCTATCAAGTCCCTAGCCACAATCAAATGTCACAAACAGACAATCATACTCTATCACGTCACAAGCCACAATCAAATGTCATAAAAAGACAAACATACTCTATCACGTCACAAGCCACAATCAAATGTCA
The DNA here is from genome assembly GCA_030674185.1 of Monoplex corrugatus. NCBI lineage: Eukaryota > Metazoa > Mollusca > Gastropoda > Littorinimorpha > Ranellidae > Monoplex > Monoplex corrugatus. The sequence continues at coordinate 45,910,121 of JAPXFY010000014.1, read as the reverse complement.
CAAACAGACAATCATACTCTATCACGTCACAAGCCACAATGAAATGTCATAAACAGACAATCATACTCTATCACGTCACAAGCCACAGTCAAATGTTTGTACGCCTAGGATACAAACAGACCATAGTAATCTATCACACCATAAAACATAAAATCAGCAATCCACATCGTTTGAAGTAAATGGACCATCATAACCTCTTGTGTCAATCGAAACAATTAACAACCCACAAATCTTGACTTAAGTTGTCAGTACGTGATTGAATAAATCTAATCAGAAGCCAACATTTTTGTACACAAACAGACCACCAGATTCTATAATGCCTTAACATGTCATCAGTGATCTTTATCTCTTGACACAAACAGACAACCATACACTGTCATGCCTTAAGACGCAATGAGGAATCCACATCTTTTGAAACAAGCAGACCACCGTAATGCATTATGTCACAACACAC
>JAPXFY010000014.1:45897167-45902167 GCA_030674185.1 Monoplex corrugatus | reverse complement strand
CATCATCAGGTGCCCTGCCGCATGCTGTTGGCGATCATGGACTTCCAACCATCTCTATCTCTCGTTGCCCCCAGCATCTCCCCCACCCTCCTCGTCCCCAGCCACTCTGCAAGTCCGTCCAGCATTTTCTCCTTGGGTCTACCCGGTGTTCTCTTACCCTCCAGCTTTCCGTTGTGACCAGGTGCTCCAAATCCCCCTTCCTCATAAAATGGCCAATAAATGTTGCCTGTCTTTTCCTAATCTTCCTTATGAGTGATCTACTTGTGTCTGCCTCCATCAAGACTGTCTCGTTTGCTTTCTTTGCTGTCCATGGAACTCTCAACATTCTTCTAGAAACCACATCTCGGCTGCCTCAATCTTGTTCTGGCTTTGTTTGTTGACTGTCCACGCCTCACATCCGTACAACAGTATTGGTTCTATACAACATTCAAGAACTCTCTTCCTGATGTTAATTGACAGGCATTTGTTGGTAAGAATGCTTGTCATCTTCTTGGATGCTGATCAAATATACTAGCAAAGCAAAAACTTAAACCTTTGACTCAATCACACTATTCACCAGCTTCCTGCAGGAGGTGAGGGAGTCAAAGGGTTCAGTTTTTGCAGTTGGTGGATAAGGTGCGAGAGTCAGAGGGTTAACATACAACGTCGTATTACTTTGGCATCTCGTCAGGGATTACTGTCCTCGATTGATGCCCCAACGTGTATGTGTGGGCTGGGGTGTTTAGATGGAAGGACTGGCGAGTGGTGGTGGGATAATATTGATGTTAACAATATTTATAAGGCACAAGGCGTCAATTTCTTGATATATAAATCCAATCAAATCGTAAACTCTCAGTTGTTCACTTAAACAGTCGTCTTGGTCAGGGCTCCATCATCTTAGTCATATGATTATTTGATGATATTTACAACTTTGTTGACCCATACTTAGCAATGACATGCCTTTGAAAATTATTCTCCAGTAGTTATGCTCCACTTAGAAGAAAACTTGTAAAAAATGTATCCTTATCCCCCCCCCCCCCCCCTAGTAATATCCACATTCATACAGCAATTAAAACACGGGATCGGTTCAAAGAGGAGAAAAAGTATCCCGCATGTTAACAACAAAGAGAGCATGTTAAATACTTGATCCGTTAGGCAAAAAAGAAGTATTTCGATCATATTAGGAGAGCTCAAAATAATAACACTTCAAACACCTGGAAAGCTGTAAATATTTAGCTAATAAGTCATTTCCTGGGCCTCAACATTCTGGAAATAAATTCACAGCAAAAGAATTCAGTGATCACTACATCTTCTCCGTTGTAGAAACCTTGACAGACACAATACAAAACAGTACCGCTGATTGTGAATGTTAAAATCATTTCGCTCTGAAAAATTCAGTCATAAAGATACATTTAGCATACCTGGACTGAAAATACATGAAGTTTGTGAGTATACATCCAATTTGGAAACAAACTTATTTATGAATACGATGGACTGAGGAGCAAAGTTATAGAACTGTCTTTTATTCATATTCATATTCATACTTATATTCATATTACTTCTATTCATATTCATATCCGTATTCACATTTTTTTCTTCCTTTTATTTTTTTTTTATTTTTTGTCACAGAGGATTTGCCATGTTAAACAAGGGCTGGTCTCCCCTTTGAGACTACGTCGCCGCAATGCAGTGCCACCCATTTTATTATACCTTGTGTCTTATCTTACTTTTATCTACAATCTGAACATCAAAAACTGCTTTCCACCAATGCTAAAAAGTAGTTAAAGTCATACAACTTTCTACAGTTAATAATTCATCAGATATGAATGACTACGACCAGCCTCAGTATTGTCCTCACTTTCAAGTCATTGCAAAAGCGTGTACATAAACGTCTGTCAGAGTATCATGAACAATGCAATGTACATGTACTCTATTTGAATCAATCAGGATTGAGTCCTTAATACGCGAGTCAGATAGCACTCACTCGTTTCATAACAATATACTATCATCTGTTCATTGTTCAACGCTTATTTGCGTTACGTTCTTAGATCTCTAAAAAGCTTTTGATCTTGTTGATCATGTAATATGCCTACTTCTGGTATGTGTCAAAGGTGCCCGACTACTATTATGTTCTTCGTTTTAACTTCAAAAAAGAAAGAAAGAAAAATTCTCTGTGGATATTTCACTTTCATCAGAAGGGAATATTAACACAGGTGTCCCTCAAAGATCTGTAATAGCACTCTTTATACTGACGTACCTACTGTCAATCACATCGTACAGAATTGCAGAAAAGCCGACATGAAGTTACAAACTTGTACTCTGACAGTGCTGTTTTACTAAATCCTGAAAATAAACGTGTGGCTGTAACACCAAACACAAACATCACTGCAAACTGCCTCCACTAACTTTATTAAAAAATCTAAGATGCCTGAATAGGTTTCAGAACATCAGCTTCTTGGTTTTACATTTCTTCTTTCTTTCTATCTTTCTTTTCTTTCTTTCTTTCTTGCTTTCTTTTTTTTTTTTTCTTTCTTTCTTCTTCTTCTTCTTCTTCTTTTTCTTCTTCCTCTTCTTCTTCAACAATGATGACAACAATAACGAAAATGAAGGTGACAGACGTCGATATGACCACGATGACAGGTGCTAACAAGAAGGAAGAAAAACAGGCTTTGGTCTTACAAAGTGAAGACGAGGGGGGGGGGGGTATGAAGAAGGAAAAACAAAATGATCATAAAAATGAAGAAGAACAAGGAGTAGAAGAGAAGAAGAAGAAGAAGAACAAAACAACAACAAATCAACAAGAAAAACAAGAAACAAGATTAACAACATCAACTAATGGAAACAAAATAGATAAAAACAAGCAAAATAAACGAAAGACAAACAAGCAGTACAGCGTAGGCTACCTACAGTAGAACGTTAGCCAAGCGACATGGTGTGATGGACCGCTGTTCAATACTGATGATTCAATGGATACATGATGTCTGATATCACTTACAGAACAGGGGCTGGAGATGAAAGAAGAAGAAAAAGAGCTTTGACAGTAAAAGAAACCAGGTTCCTGTTGAAACACCTCCTTTAAACTTTCAACAGTCAACCAACTCTACGACCTTCTTATTTAACAAACCACTTCGCTCGCTCTCTTCCAACAGACAAAAAAAAAGCAAAGAACGCTGCCTTTGTTTGGTTACATTGCCTGTGTGCACTTTGCCTCTTTGGGGTTCACTAAAACAAAGGAGCAACGGGGGGGGGGGGGGGGGAAGACGAAGGAGCTTGCCACTTTATTGACTGAAGGCAAGTTTTGACACACTGCAGGAATGTTTACAGAAAATACAGATTTCTTTGGTGGAATGTATCACGCATCTCTATTTCTATCTCCCTGTCTATGTGTGGTGTGTGTGTGTGTGTGTGTGTGTGTGTGTGTGTGTGTGTGTGTGTGTGTGTATGTGTGTGTGTGTTGTTTGTCTGTCTGTCTGTTCTCTCTTCTCTCTCTCTCTCTCTCTATTTCTCTCTCTTTCGCTCTCTCCATGTCTGTCTGTCTGTCTCGCTGTCTCTTTCTCTGTCTCTATTTCTGTCTTTCTCTCTGTCTCTGTCTGTCTCCATCTCTGTCTCTGACTCTAGCTCTCTTTCTTTCTCCTTCTCTCTTTGTCTTTCTCTGTCTTTCTCTCTCTCTCTGTTTCTCTCTTTGTCTCTGTCTCTGTCTCTCTGTCTCTGTCTCTCTCTGTCTCAGTCTCTCTCTCTCTCTTTCTCTCTCTCTCTCTGTCTCCCTGTCTCTGCCTGTCTCTCTCTCTCTCTCTGTATCTCTCTCTCTCTCTCTCTCTCTCTCTCTCTCTCTCTCTCTCTCTCTCGTGTTGTCTGTACCCCTCTCTCTTTATCTCTGTCTGTCTCTGAAGTCAGTTCTATTGACGCTCATTGACGTAAAGATTTCCCCAATGAAGTATAAGACACGGACTGGGAACATGCATTATGACGGCAAAAACCAGGGACTTCTATGGTTCCCAGCATTGTTCAGTAAGATAAGAAGTAGACAACATGTGCAGCTTGTGCTACGCCAGTTACAACCGAGAACGTGGAATTGTGACATCCAGCAAACAAATCAAACTCAGAATACGTATTTTTACAGTATACACTAAAAGAACATTAATGAAGAAGGTTAAAAAAAAAAAAGACACGCAACATTTATAGCACATTTTGTGAGTCAAGAGAAATAGGACATTTTGTGAGGCAAGAGAAATTAAAGCACCTAGTCACAACATGAAAGCTGGAGGGGAAAAAGAGCACCAGGCAGACCCAGGGAGAAAACACTGGACGGACTTGCAGAGCAGATAAAGACAGAGAGGGTGGGAGATGTACTTGCAGCGACAAAAGACAGATTCGTAAGGAGGGCCATGATCGCCATCGCTATCGCCATGCGGCAGGGCACACGATGATGGTTATACATAAAACAGTGCGTATGGACAAGCCCGAACAGCCTGCAGTGTTCCACTAGGTTAGTAAAAAGCTAGGAAGATTTAGCACAATGTTGAATGGATGAACATTTAGCAAAGAAAACAGACCATGGAACATGTGTATAACAGTGCCAATTCGTAAGTCTGACGGCATGTATGACCGTACAGTGTTCCCAGAGAATGTCTGCTAAATGTTCTGGACAAAGGGCCTGGGCTCGAAACGTCGTGTTTTATACTCCAAAGGATCTTTTACAAACAAGGTATTTTTTAATATTCTGCTAAACGTTGCCTTTTATACAGCTTCACGACGGGGGACATCAGTGGTACAGTTCATAACTCTATAATCATTTTTTTTTTTTTTTTATTCATGTAAACTTAGCAAACATGCCTTGTCCATGACTTCATTCCAGCAATGTCTGATTTTTAAAACAAAAGAATGTAATGCTAAACACTGATATTAAATAGTCTGCCACGGCGTATACATGTACCGTAAATATATATTGATTAAATTATGAGATTGTACATTTCATTCTTCTGCCTGAAAAAAAAATTGTTAAAAAGAACTTAATTTGGAAA
>JAPXFY010000014.1:45874667-45889667 GCA_030674185.1 Monoplex corrugatus | reverse complement strand
CAGGCTGTTACGCATAATTAATCAGTTGCGTTGTCGTAACGTCATCTGTACATTTACACTGAATACAGGTAGTGTGAGAGAAAGAGGATGTGTTGTTGGGAATGTGGAGACAGGTGTTGTGTGTGTGTGTGTGTGGTGTGTGTGTGTGTGTGTGTGTGTGTGTGTGTGTGTGTGTGTGTGTGTGTGTGTGTGTGTGTGTGTGTGTGTGTGTGTGTTGTGTGTGTGTGTGTGTGTGTGTGTGTTGTGTGTGTGTGTGTGTGTGTGTGTGTGTGTGTGTGTGTGTGTGTTGTTTTGTGTGTGTGTGTGTGTTTTGTGTTTTGTGTGTGTGTTGTGTGTGTGTGTGTAGTGTGTGTGTGTGTGTGTGTGTGTGTGTGTGTGTGTGTGTGTGTGTGTGTGTGTGTGTGTTGTGTGTGTGTGTGTGTGTGTGTGTATGTGTTATGTGTGTGTGTGTTGATGTAGGTGTGTGGTGAGTGAGAGGAGAGGGAGAGAGAGAGAGAGAGAGAATGTGTGTGTGTGTGTGTGTGTGTGTGTGTGTGTGTGTGTGTGTGTGTGTGTGTGTGTGTGTGTAGAGTGTGAGAGAGGGAGGTAGACAGGGGGAGCTATGGAAATCAGACCCAGTCTGATATGAAACAAAAACGAGGAAGGGGGTATATGGAGAGTGAGGGGGGAGGATGGGGGCAGGTATGGACAACAGAGCGAGTGTAATACGACATAAGAGTGATGGAGAGGATAGATGGGGTGTGAGTGAATGACGGGGGGAGGGGGGAGGTAGCAGATATCGACTGCAGACCCAATTTCATACGAGGTAAGAGTAAGAGAAGGAGTAGAATGATTGTGAGAGAATGAAGGATAGGGAGGGACAGGAATGGACAGCAGAGAGGGGGTAGAATGAGTGTGGTGTGAGAGAATGAAGGAGGGAGGGACAGGAATGGACAGCAGACAGGGGGTAGAATGAGTGTGAGAGAATGAAGGATAGGGAGGGACAGGAATGGACAGCAGAGAGGGGGTAGAATGAGTGTGGTGTGAGAGAATGAAGGAGGGAGGGAATGGGGGACAGGAGAACAGATGGACAGCAGAGAGGGGGTAGAATGAGTGTGAGAGAATGAAGGAGGGAGGGACAGGAATGGACAGCAGGAGGGTAGATGAGTGGGAGAATGAAGAGGAGGACAGATGGACAGCAGACGGGGGTAGAATGAGTGTGAGGATGAAGGATAGGGAGGGACAGGAATGGACAGCAGACAGGGGGTAGAATGAGTGTGAGAGAATGAAGGATAGAGAGGGACAGGAATGGACAGCAGACAGGGGGTAGAATGAGTGTGAGAGAATGAAGGAGGGAGGGACAGGAATGGACAGCAGAGAGGGGGTAGAATGAGTGTGAGAGAATGAAGAAGGGAGGGACAGTAATGGACAATAGAGAGAAGGTAGAATGAGTGTGAGAGAATGAAGAAGGGAGGGACAGTAATGGACAATAGAGAGAAGGTAGAATGAGTGTGAGAGAATGAAGGATAGGGAGGGACAGGAATGGATAGCAGACAGGGGGTAGAATGAGTGTGACAGAATGAAGGATAGGGAGGGACAGGAATGGACAGCAGAGAGGGGGTAGAATGAGTGTGAGAGAATGAAGGATAGGAGGGACAGGAATGGACAGCAGACCGAGTCTGAGACAAGGTAAGAGTGAGTAAGGGGTGTGTGGAATGTGAGGGAGTAAATGCAGGTATGAACAACAAGCCAAGGTGATAGGACGTACGAATGAGTGTGTGGGAGTGGGGGGAGTAGTGTGGTGTGTGGTGTGGTGTGTGGTGTGTGTGTATGTGTGTGTGTGTGTGTGTGTGTGTGTGTGTGTGTGTGTGTGTACGTGTGTGTGTGTGTGTGTGTGTGTGTGTGTGTGTGTGTGTGTGTGTGTGTGTGTGTGTGTGTGTGTGTGTGTGTGTTTATGTGTTTGGAACGCAGCATAGAACATGGGTCATCTTTGTATACAAGCAATATTGTGTGGCGTATGTTGTTTAGCTATGTGAGCAAAGCTTAAAGAGGCCGCCTGTTGTTGCTCTGATCTACTTGCACATATTTGCTGTGACATTGTTTGAATCATCCCGCTGCCTCACAGTAGGGAACTGCAAGTTGATCTTTTTGTTGTTTGTTTACTGCTTTCTTTGATAATTTTGTGCCACTACAATTCTCAACATGTCTTTATTACATGATTCTTGCATTTTATCAATGCAATCTATCATACTAATTGTTGTTATTGCTTTCTAGAATAATTTGTGATGGATTATTGTTTACCTGCTTTCTTTGATAATCTTATGCCATGCAATGTACTTAACTATTTGGGGTTTGTTTACATGCTTTCTTTGATAATCTTATGCCATGCAATTCTATGAACAAAGTTTTCTTTACACTAACAAGAAGCTAACATACTTTCGGCTTATTTTTTTTTCAAGAGGATACGTCGAATTGACAGATCCATATGTGCTCACTAAATCTGCCAAGCAGACAGCTTGAACTGCTCAAATCCTATGCATTGACAAGATCTTGAACATAAAGAGGAAAGGCACGATGACACACCAGAATGACTGCAGCATTAAGGTGGTAGTTACATACTATTTTTAACAGACCAATACGTTTATATCAACAGTCATTCAAACAAATAAAGTCAGAAACATATAGTCAAATTCAAAATTCTGAAATTAACAAATCAACACACTGATGCCTACCCAAAGAAATACTAAATCCAAAACAAGTCTGACTGCCGCGTTCAAGCAACAGGAACCAGAAGAAACACGAAAAAAGAATAAAAACGCGTATTTAATACCGCAAGTCAAGACAAGCACAAATTTTCGGCCAACTGGCCTTTGTCAAGCGTAAGATTACAAACAAACAAACACCAGATACAAAAATTATTAGAAAAAGACTGAAACTTCCCTGCTGCTCCTTCCAGTGTGAGAAAAGGAATAAAGTGACTAAAATGACATCATAAAGTGTTTCTGAGTAAATATGATGTTAGAGCGGAAATGAGAACTATGACGCACTAGCGAAGAGTAGTGTTTGGAATGTAAAGGATACCAGTATTAAATAATGCATAAGAGAAAATATAAGCATATGTTCGACTGAATGGGAAAATATTTAATCAAGAGGTATGGCTGATGTGAATGGATCATGCCTAATGCAACGAATCCGGTCTGACCTTGGAATAGGAAGAAAAACATCCTATACCAACAGCCAAGGGGCTGAAGGGAAAACCAGAGCCCCGGAGAAAAACAAAACTCTTAGTCAGATGCGGCTGGGCCTGTCTTGTAAAAAAAGAATTCAAACAGATTGAATTTAAAATAAAAATCAAACTATAAATAAAAAAGGCATATGTGCAGCCGCAAAGCCAAGACCTCACTTGGATGGGAAAATGGTGATAATATGGTCTATTTCAGTAAATCATACATGGACTCAAGGGCACATTAAAAAAAGACGATTGTATGCATAAAATCATCCAAGCAGTATAAACGTAAATTATTCATCAGGGACAAGAAATATACCTATACATTCGAGCGAATACATATGCATGCATATACACACCAAGGTGAAAGCACATGCACGCAGAGCCGTGTCCAAATAAAAGTACATGAAGTGGCATCTCCCTGCCCCACCGAACCGGTGTCGTGGGTGTAGCACTAGCAGGAGCCGCCGTGGTGCCAGAGGACCTCCCTTCACAATCAGTATCCTGCAGGAAGCTGGTGATTAGGGTGATGGAGTCAAAGGGTTAAGGTTTTGTTTTGCTATCATGGTTGACAATGCGGGCAGCTGGTAGACAGGGTGCGGGAATCAAAAGGTTAATCCCATTTTTCGAAGAACGACATCTGTTCCTATAATCAGGAACATGCCACTTCCATGTTGAGTGCTGGAATAGAAGTCATCCCAGAGGGAAACATGGCAGTGCTCACAGTGTTGACATCAACACAGACACAACCACGATGACAACCATCACAGTCACTCTCGGAAATGTACATCTCTCTGCCCCACCGGTTCCTCCTTGTGTCGTGGGTGTAGCACTAGCAGGAGCTGTCGTAGTGCCAGGGGACCTCCGTTCACAATCAGCATGAACGTATTCCACATTCCGAACAGAAATCAACGGATACTGGTCAGCATCTCTCGTCGCTTGAAACACCACCCGGAAATCCGATTGAGTAGTTACTGGCACCGCAACATCGTGCCATGCACTGTCCGTATCAGAAACCTGCAGCTGCCACACAGACTCGTTTCTGTTATAGTCATTCTGTTGAACGACTACCACGTCCAGGGCGCTCGTATCGTTGTTGTCATCAAATGCCATGTAGCTGAATTTTAAGCAGTGTGTGTGATTGTTCGTGGAGCAGGCCAACCCGCTCTGCAAAGTGGCAGAAAGTTTGGCAGCCTGGCCACTCACCGTCATGGTGGCATGGTCGCTAGACAAGTACCACCCGTCATCCGCCCAGCCGCAGAAGGTGTCCGAGAAATTGCAGTTAACGGGGGCGGTGATATTGCAGCTACTGTCTGACTGGTTCTGCCCCAGGATCCAACCAAGACAGACTGCTGAGAGAGTCAGAACTATTGGCGTGAGGCTGTGCCAGGTTGTCATCATCTTTTGAGGCTTTCTGGTGTCTGGTTTTACTAGATATGGTGAGACAGAGAAAACAAAACATAAATGGAAATCATGATTATTATTATTATTATTCAGTGAACAGATTCAATCGAACAGGAGCTAGAAAAAAAAAAAGAATAAGAACGCGTATTTCATACAACAAGACAAGACAGATGCAAATTTTCGACCATCTGGCCTTTGTCAAGCGTAAGATCACAAACAACCAAACACCGGATACAAAAATTGGAGAAAAAGATTGTCATCAGTAAGTCAAAGCGGAAAACATTCGTAGAAACTTTTTAATTAACCCTCTGGTTCCCGCACTGTATCCGGCAACTGCAAAAGCTTAAACTTTTTGGCTCCCTCACCCTATCCTTCAGCTTCTTGCAGGAAGCTGGAGAATAGGATGAGGGAGTCAAAAGGTTAAGTTTTTGCTTTGCTAGCATGGTTGACAATGCAGGATGATGGCGAACGGGGTGCGAAAGTCAAAGGGTTAATGATGCTGGATGGGGCATTACAAATTGAAAGATTGATTTTATTAACCACTTTAAATTTGTTTCCGAGAAAAAAAGGGTATAATAGATGAGGAGTACAAGATGTAAGTTTTGTTTGTTTGGTTGATGGGTGATTGGTGTGGGTGGTGGTTATGTGTGTGGTAATTGATGTTGTTGTGTTTGTGTTGTGTGGTGTGTTGGTGTTTGGGTGGTTGTGTTGTGTTGTGTTGTGTTGTGTTGTGTTGGTTGTGTGTGTGTGTTGTGTTTGTGTTGTGTTGGTGTTGTGTTGTGTTGTGTTGTGTTGTGTTGTGTGTGTTGTGTTGTGTGTGTTGTGTTGTGTTGTGTTGTGTTGTGTGTGTGTGTTGTGTTGTGTTGTGTTGTGTTGTGTTGTGTTGTGTTGTGTTGTGTTGTGTTGTGTTGTGTTGTGTTGTGTTGTGTTGTGTTGTGTTGTGTTGTGTTGTGTTGTGTTGTGTTGTGTTGTGTTGTGTTGTGTTGTGTTGTGTTGTGTGTGTTGTGTTGTGTGTTGTGTTGTGTTGGGTGTGTTGGTGTGGTGTTGTGTTGTGTTGTGTGTGGTGTGGGTGTGGTGTGTTGTGTGTGTGGTGTGGTGTGGTGTGGGTGGTGTGGTGTGGTGGTGGTGTGGGGGTGGGGTGGGGTGGGTGTGGTAGGTGTGGTGTGGTGTGTGTGGTGTGGTGTGGTGTGATGTGGTGTGGTGTGGTGGGATGGGGTGGGGGGTGGGGTGTTGTGGGGTTGGGATGGGGGTGGTGTGGGGTGGTGTGGTGTGGTGTGGTGTGGTGTGGTGTGGTGTGGTGTGGTGTGGTGTGGTGTGGTGGTGTGTGTGGTGTGGTGTGGGTGTGGTGAGTCTGGTCGGGTCGTTTGGCGTGGTGCAGTGCTGTGCTGTGCTCTACTTCAAGTTTATTTGTTTATTTGCTTGTTTGTTTTGTATAATGTAGTGTAATATCATGCTGTGTGGTGCAGAGAGAGCGCCACAGTGTGTTTGTGCGTGTGTGTGCGCGAGCGTGTGTGTGCGCGAGCGTGTGTGTGTGTGTGTGTGTGTGTGTGTGTGTGTGCACGCGCGCGCGCGCTCGAGCGTGTGTGTGTGTGTGTGTGTGTGTGCACGCGCGCGCGCGCTCGAGCGTGTGTGTGTGTGTGTGTTATACATGAGCCTGTGTAATAAACTAATCATGATTCACTTAAACAAATGTCATGTCATCGTCATCAAACATTAACATAATAAATGACAACAACAATAACTTAAGCAACAAAACTAGATGGAGAGAGAGAGGATAAGGAAAGAGAGAGAGAGAGAGATAAACACACCCGCGTGCCCACGTGATGAACCCCCCCCCCTTTCTCTCTCTCTCTCACTTTGCTTTTCTCTCTCTCTCTCTCTTTCTTCCTCTCCAAGGCTCACACGCACACACACACACACACACACACACACACACAACACACACACACACACACACACACACACACACACACACACGTATCATAATACCCTGGCATATTTCCAATGGTTCTTGCTAAAAGCACAACCCATGGTTCAATGCTTAAAAGGGCATACTTTGTTGAATTCTCGGAACGTGTGTTTTGGCCATTTCCTAATCTTTATAAATATAAGTTTTTTTTCTGTTTTTGCTGTTGTTGTTGTTGTTGTTGCTTTTTTTTATTGCAAATTAAGCAGAGACGTTAGCTTCAAGAAGTTGTACATATGCTGCACATAATTGTTTTAAATCATGACTACAAGAGTGAGGAATCTCTGCATCATGATTCTCGCGACAAATGTCTCTGGCTGGATTGAACAAGAATCAGATTTGCTGAAATACTCTACAAACAAACACGCACACACACACACACACACACACACACACACACACACACACACACACACACAGCAGAGAGAGAGAGAGAGAGAGAGAGACAAACAAACACACACACACAAACACACACACACACACACACACACACACACACACACACATATATATATATATGTATGTATGTATGTATGTATGTATGTATAATGTATGTATGCCTTAAGAAGCTGCACTTGAAAAGACTTTCATTCGTTTCAATATAAATGAAGGTGGACTTTTCATTCATTCCATTGTAAAGAGTGCAAGTATGAAACCGCTTTACGTAACTAAATTCAACAAGCGACAAATGTAGGTTCGCAAAGATTATTAAGATTTCAGGGAAAACACTGCTATTGCTAATTTTGTTTAGAGCCCAGCTGACTGCGTAGAGCCATATCAGTGCTATAACCGTTTGAAAACATACACAATACTTAAACAGGAAAAAAATGGAAAATAAAAATAAATACAAACATCAATGCATACGGCTTGATCCACTCCGTCCAATTTATCACAAGGGGATTTGAAAAACATACTTGAATACAAATTTAAACATAACTAAGGACAATGAAACATATGACCTTAAATGGACCTTAGTTACCTTCCGCATATCACATTTCTATAGAGCCAAAATTACGCTTCAGTTCAGTTCGTATTGCTTATAGTCCAGCCGACTACTAGAACCATATCAGGACTAACACCACGTCAAAAAACGACAACCCAAAATACACTTAATTTATGTACCAAGTTATTATTCCTAAGAGAAAGTACATAAGACTGTATCGAATACCTACACTTGAATAAACCAGCAAAGCAAAAATGATAGAGAAAAAAATGACAGCAAGCAAAGGAACAAGTCAGAAACAAAGAGAGAGACAGAAAAGAAGAAATTTCTAGCACAGAATTTCCAAAAGGTGGGGATATCATTTGCACTGAAAGAGCCCCCTCCCCCTCCCCCTCCCCCGGCATCCCACAGGGGAAGGGGGTGATGGGAAACAAACTTCAAGCACGAAGCTGTGCACTTAAACCTGTAACTATATTTTCTGCCAGACTTCCTGAACCTGTGCAAAACCTTATGCGCTGGCGAGGTCTAGTGATGTAACGGAAAGACCTAGGAAGCAAAAAAAAGCTGACACCACCAGAATGATCCAACTCGTTAAGGTGAGCAGCGAACAGCATTTTAATCCCAAGGCATCAATCAGATCTTGGGTCCATCGGGCACGGTCTATCAAAAGAAACGAGCCAACCAGCCCGAGGTTTGAATCCACAACCCGTGTGTTGTGACTATGAAGCTCTAACAGTGAGCTAATGGGCCTCTGGATAAACACAAACACATACACACACAACACACATACACACACGAGCACACACACTCACACACATACACTCGCATACTCACACACGTGCACGTACACACACAGCACACATATACACACACACACGTACACTCACATACACACGCACGCACACAACAAACCACACACACATACACACACTCTCTCTCTCTGTCTCTCTCTGTTCTCTCTCTCTCTCTCCTCTCTCATCACACACACACACACACACATACACTGACACACAATGACATGCACACGGACACACACACATGCACGCACGCACACATACACACACACACACACACTCACACACACATAAAACACACACATGCACACACACACACACACACACACACACACACACACACACACACACACACACACACACAGTGAAGAACCGATAAAAAGCTCCGTAAGTACTAGTCTCATAGAAAGCTCCACTCAAACCAAAAGCTTCCAGATCCTCTAACACAACACCTTAAAAAGAAAACCAGTCCCTAAGTACTGTAAGCATGAGAAGGATGCACACACCTGTAGGAGGAAACTGTTGAAGTTGTTTCACCTGTTGATGAAGTTTTGCCCAGAGTGTGGCTGTAAACGTTGTGCACTGCTCAACGAACGGTATGCTTGTGTCTCGCCCTGTGATCTCGCCCCAGTGGACGGACCATTTCACTTCGCTCGCTTACCTGCGGGAAATCCGTCTCGATGACTTGGGCTCTATTTGTGTGTGTGTGTGTGTGTGTGTGTGTGTGTGTGTGTGTGTGTGTGTGTGTGTGTGTGTGTGTGTGTGTGTGTGTGTGTGTGTGTGTGTGCGTGTATGTGTGTATGTGTGTGTGCGCGCGCACGCGTGCATTATGGGGATGGGGAGGGGTGGTGGTGGTGAATGTATAGACGGGTGAGTGTGGGCAGAAGGGGGAAAGAATAGATTGTGTGTGTATGTGTGTGTGTCTGTCTATCTATGTGAGTGTGTGTGTGTGTTGTGTGTATGTGAGGGATGGTGGAGTGTGAACTGATAGGGGTACGACAGTGCTTGTATGTGTGTGTGTGTGTCCTGTCTCTTTGTGTGTGCATTGTGTAACCAGGATGTAGTGTGTGTGTGTGTGTGTGTGTGTGTGTGTGTGTGTGTTGTGTGGTGTGCGTTTGTGTGTGTGTGCGTGCGTGTGTGTGTGTGTGTGTGTGTGTGTGTGTGTGTGTGTGTTGTGTGTGGTGTGTGTGTGTGTTTGTCTGTGTGTGCTGTGGTGTGGGTGTGGTGTGTGTGTGTGTGTGTGTGTGTGTGTGTGTTTGTGTGTGTGTGTGTGTGTTCGTGTGTGTGTGATGTGGGTTGTGTGTGTTGTGTGCGTTTTGTTTTGTGTGTGTGTGTGATGTGGTGGTATGTGCGTGTTTTGTGTGTGTGTGAGTGAGTGTGTGTGTGTTTGTGTGTGAGTTGTGTGTGTGTGTGTGTGTGCGTGCGTGTGAATTGTGTACGTGTGTGTGTCTGTGTTACTATGTATGTGTGTGTGTGTGTGTGTTATATATGTATGAATGTATGTGTGTCTATGTATATATGTGTGTGTGTGTATGTAAGTGTGTGTGTGTCTATGCGTGTGTGTGTGTATGTATGTGTGTGTGAGTGTGTGTGTGTGTGTGTATGTGCGTGTGTGTGTGCGTGCGTGTGTGTGTGTGTGTGTGTGTGTGTGTGTATGTATGCGTGTGTGTGTGTGTCTATGCGTATGTGTGTGTATGTATGTGTGTGTGAGTGTGTGTGTGTGTATGTGCGTGTGTGTGTGTGTGTGTGTGTGTGTGTGTATGCGTGTGTGTGTGTGGTGTGTGTGTGTTGTGCGTGTGTGTGTGTGTGAGTGTGTGTGTGTGTGTATGTGCGTGTGGACTGTCCTAGAACGGATTGGCTGCCCTCCCAAATTCCTAAAGATCATCCAGCTCTTCCACACAGGCATGAGTGGGCAAGTTCTTGCAAGTGGCAACATGACTGACGAATTCGAAATTACAAATGGCGTCAAACAAGGCTGTGTCCTGGCACCAGTCCTCTTCAATATCTTCTTCACCGCCATGCTTTCCCACGCCTGCAAGGATCTTGACAAGGGAATATACCTAAAGTACCGCCTGGATGGCTCCCTTTTTGATCTACGTCGCCTGCAAGCCAAGACAAAAACCAGCACAGAACTCCTTCAGGAGGCGCTCTTCGCCGATGACTGCTCCTTGAATGCTCACTCGGAAGCGGACCTGCAAACAATGCTCAATCACTTCGCAGAAGCCTCAAAGCTCTTTGGACTTACAATAAGCATCGGGAAAACTTAAGTTCTTCACCAGCCTGTCCCACAAACTAACCCACTGTCTCCAAACATCACCATCGATGGCAACAGTCTGAAGAACACCAAGAACTTTAAATACCTTGGAAGTATCATCTCTGCAGACGGCTCCATCGATCAGGAAATTGATTCACGAATCAGCAAAGCCAGCCAGGCTCTCGGTAGGCTGAAAAACAAGGTACTAAACCAGCACAATGTCCGGCTGTCAACAAAAATCAAAGTGTACAATGCCGTTGTGCTCTCCTCCCTGCTCTACGGTTCGGAGACTTGGACACTCTACAGGAAGCACATCAACAAATTAGAGCAGTTCCACCAAAGGGCTCTCCGCAGCATACTTGGCATCCGGTGGCAAGACCGCATCACCAACATTGAGGTCCTCAACCGATCAAGCTCACAAAGCATAGAAAGCCTGCTTGTCAAAGCCCAACTGAGATGGGTCGGCCATGTCATCCGCATGGAAGACCACCGAATGCCCAAACAACTGCTGTACGGCGAACTCACAAGTGGCAAAAGAAATCTCGGGAGGCCAAAAAAGCGTTTCAAGGACACGATAAAGGCAAACCTCCAGTTTGCACAGGTTACCCCCAAAGAACTCGAAAGAACTGCCACCGAAAGGAACGCCTGGCGCAGGGCCTTCCATCTTGCCAGCAGAAACAGCGATATCAACTACAGGGAGAAGCTGACTATCAGAAGAGAGAGGAGACATAATCCAACCACCCCAACCACGACATTCCAGTGTCCCCACTGCAACAGACATTGTACATCCAAGATCGGATTGCACAGCCACATGCGGATATTTCATCGTCATCTTCGGCAACGAAGGACTACCATCACACACAGTGCGTGCTGTGTGTGTGTGTTGTGTGTGTGTTGTGGTGTGTGTGTGTGTGTGTGTGTGTGTGTGTGTGTTGTGCGTGTGTGTGTGTGTGTGTGTGTGTGTGTGTGTGTGTGTGTGTGTGGTGTGATGACGTGCTATTGCAACTAAAATTAAATGTCATCGTCAACAGATGGTTGTAAAGACAAAAATAGAAAAGTGGAAAAAACGTAAAAAGTTTAGGTGTGGTTACACGTAAAGGGGTGAGGGGTGGGGGTGGGGGAGAGGAAGTGGATTGAATGTGGGTGAATGTGTGTGACAGCTCTCTGTCTGTCTCTCTCTCTCTTTCTTTCTTTCTCTCACTCACTCTCTCTTCCCCCCTCTCTCTCTCCCCTCTCTGTCTCTCTCTCTCACACACACACATACACATGCACGCTCTCTCTCTCTCTCTCTCTCTCTCTCTCTCTCTCTCTCTCTCTCTTCTCTCTCTCTTCCGATGAGCAGGCCCCAGTAGCTCAGTTGGTTTGAGCGTCGGATTCACATGCTAATGGTTGTGGGTTCGAATCCCGGGGTGCGCTATATTAAAACTGGCCATCTCACTGTCCCATCTTAACATCACTGTTGTTCTGGTGGAGTCAGTATAGGATTAGATAAGTCCCCCTTCCCCCCACTTCCCTGGGATGGTTATCCCCGTCGGCCATATCACCTGAGGTGGGTGTCGACGTAAAAACTGAACAAGATCACTCAAAATCACTCACTCTCTCTTCCGATGTTTTAAATCAGAACTCTCTCTCTCTCTCTCTCTCTCTCTCTCTCTCTCTCTCTCTCTCTCTCTCTCTCTCTCTCTCTTTCTTTCTTTCTCTCTCTTTTCTCTCTCTTCTCTTCTCTTCTCTCTCTCTCTCTCTCTCTCTCTCTCTCTCTCTCTCTCTCCTCTCTCTTCTCTCTTCCCCTTTCTCTTCCCTCTTCCTTCTCTCTCTCGTTCTCTGTGCGCGTGTGTAAATAGTATTGCGTCATATTTTGCAAGCAAGGTGTGTTTCACAGTCCGGGTGGTTCAGGACCGGTCTGACAAGTCAGCTGTCGTTTATAAACACGACATAGGCTGTGTAGAGTAGAAAACTAATTGCAGACCTCTATTTATCGTTATATCTTACGTATTTTTATGTGTTCTGTTCATTTAGGTTTTTATTTATCGATTGGTTGGCTTTCTTCTTCATTGTTTATCTATTATTTGTTTACTGATTTGGTTATTGATTGATTGATTGATTGATTGATTGGATGGTTGGTTGGTTGGTTGGTTGGTTGGTTGGTTGGTTGGTTGGTTGAGTGAGTGAGGAGTGAGTGGAAGAGTGAGTAATGAATGAGTGAGTGAGGAATGAGTGAGGAGTGAGTGAGTAAATGAGTGAGTGAGAGTGAGTAAGTGAATGAGTGAGTAAGTGAATGAGTGAGTGAGGATGAGTAGGAGTGGAAGTGAGTGAGTGAGATGAATGAGTGAGTGAGTGAGATGAGTGGAGTGAGTGAGTGATGTGGGGATGACTGACTGAGTGACTGAGTGACTGACCCGACTGACTGAAATGAGTGAGTTTCGTCATTTTTTTCCTTCTCTTTTATCTGCTCGTTTTACGTCTCCACGTCTTCTTCTTTTTGTCTTCCTTTCCTTCTCTGCTTCCTCGTTCCTTTTTTCATTTTTCATCCTTCCCTTTCTTTTCCTCCTTCTCGTGTTCTTTCTCTTCTTGATGGCAAGGTCCTGATGACTCAAGTGTAGAGGAGGTTGAATTGATGGCTTGTATTCAAATCTTGCCTCTAAGTTTGGACCACCGTTTGACAGACTCAAGCATGATGTGAATGTCTGAAAGGCCGTTCCAGTGTCTCTTTCTCCACAACAGCAAAAGGTCCTCCAGCTGCACTGTGTGTGTGTGCGAAAAGAAAGGAAGGCCTGCTAGTGATGACTTTATTTTGCACAACGTTGTTAAGTTGACATGTTCTGTATTACAGAAGCACGGCTGTGTCTGACTGCCCCCCCCACCCACCCACCCTCCCCCATGGTCATGTAGTATAAAATGTAGGCCTAAAGATCTTGCTCCCCCTGCTTACTCCGCTCTCTCCTTCTCCCACCTTACAGGTGGCGGAAAGGTGTTACCATTGTGACGAAGGAAGTACTGACATCGAATGTTTCAGTGCAGGCAAGCTTCCTCGTTTAACATATTTCGTTTGGACGTGTACTAAATCCAAAACAAGTGCGACTGCCGAGTTCAAGCAAACAGGAACCAGAAGGGGAAAAAAACACGGAAAAAAAAAAGAATAAACGGTGATTTAATACAACGTGTCGTGTCGTGTGTGTCGTGTCGTGTCGTGTCGTGTCGTGTCGTGTCGTGTCGTTCGTGTGTCTCGTGTCTCGGTCTGTGTCTCGTGTCTCGTGTCTGTCGTTTTCGTGTGTCTCGTGTCTCGTGTCTCGTGTCTTGCCTCGTGTGTCTTGTCTTGTCTGTCTGTGTGTCTTGTCTTGTCTTGTCTCGTGTGTTTTGTCTCGTGTGTCTTGTCTTGTCTTGTCTCGTGTGTCGTCTCGTCTCGTCTTCGTCTCGTCTCGTCTTGTTTTGTCGTATACCACCCAACAACAAGAACAGGCTGTCTGATAGACAGCTTTTACACGAGTTTTTAACATCAATATCCACTTTGATCACAGTAGCCAACACATCCTACAGTTTGATGATGGTAGCCAACACACACACACACCACAACCACACACACTACACACACACACACACACACACACACACACCACACACACACACACTCACACACACACACCACACACACCACACTCACACACACACACACACACACACACACACACACACTCACACACACACACACACACACACCACACACACACAACACACACACACACACACACACACACACACACACACACTTCACACACACACACACACAATCTTACCGCATTGTACCACATCTAAAATTCTGGATCTGTTGGACAATTTTGTCAACACTTTAACCCATCGCAGTGACCACATCCTTGAGTGGAAGAATTATCGAGGATAAGATTCTAGAATCAACAAAAGTCGATCACATGATGCCATCTGATCATGATGTGTAACTGCCGATCTCTCTATCTCACACACACCACACACACACACACACACACACACACACACACACACACACACACACACACACACACACACACACACACACACACACACACACACACACACACACACACACACACACACAACCACCACCACTTGTGGGGATGCCAGGGACTTTTTCAGTATAAGTAGTATCCCCGCCTTCTGGAAATTCTGTGCTAGAAATTTCCTCTTTTTTGTCACTCTCTTTGTTTCTGCCTTGTTCCTTTGCTTTCTGTCATTTCTTCCTGTCATTTTCTGCCTTAATGGTCCATTCACCTGCATGTGTTCGATAAAGTCTTACGAACTTTTTCTCAGGATTGATAATTGGGTACATGTATTAAATCCATTTTTGGCTCTAGGGAGGTGATATATGCGGAAGCTATTTTGGGTCATTTATGCCTGTTTTTATATATGTTTTGGTGTCTTTGTGTATGTTTATATTTGTATTCG
>JAPXFY010000014.1:45857167-45872167 GCA_030674185.1 Monoplex corrugatus | reverse complement strand
TATATATATATATATCCATCTGTCTGTCTATCTATCTAACTATCTGTCTACATATTCAACCAACCAACCAACAATCCATCCGTTCATCCGTCCATCTATCTATCTATCTATCTATCTATTTGTCTATCTGTCTATCTGTCTATCTATCTATCTATCTATCTATCTATCTGTCTGTCTATTTATCTATTTGTCTATTTGTCTATATATATATATGTATATATATATATATGTATGTATGTATGTATGTATATATATATATATATAATATATATATATATATATATATTATATACATATGTATATACACACACATAATATATATAGAGAGAGAAATATAATTTATATATATATATATATATATGTATATCTGTATGTGTATGAGTGTATGTGTGTGTATATATATTCATATATATGTATATATATCTAGAGAGAGAGAGAGACAGAGAGACAGAGACAGACAGACAGACAGAGAGAAAGAGAGAGAGAGAGATCTATAGAGAGATATACACATATAGATATTTGTTATTCAATGTACCTTTTTTGTTTGTTTGTTTGTTTGTTTAATTTGCCTTCCACATATATTCACACGCACACGCACACGCACACGCACACACACACACACACGTGCACATACACACGGACACATAGATTCCAATTTATATTTACTTAACAACGGACACGTTACCTGGATCCCCGATATACCAACCCACAGACCCACAGCTATCGATCTCACTTTAATCTCACCATCCCTAGCCCCAAACGCCACGTGGCAAACAGAGGATGACTTGTTGGGATCAGATCACATCCCCATACGTCTTACCCTAAACCATACTACAGAAATAGACGCCATACCACAAGATAGTTTACCCAAGTTTAATTATAAAAAACGCTGACTGGATCAGTTTTAAGGCAATCCTTGAAAAGACAAGAACAGATCTATCTGAAGCAATGAACATAAACGAAACGTACGAAGTTTTCTGTAACTCACTCTTAAGGGCTGCTAACATTTCAATTCCAAAACTTACAGTGTCAAAAATAGGAAAACATCATGGAAATGTCTGGTGGAATGAGGACTGTCAACAGGCAGTGAACGAAAAGAAAGAAAAATACAAAATTTATTTAGCAAACAGGTCACCTGAAAATCATACAGCGATGAAAAGTGCCAACATTAAGTGTAACAGAATCATAGAGCAAGCCAAAGAACAATACTGGACATCTTTTTGTAAATGTGAAATAAATAACCACAAAGACACGATAAAGATTTGGGAAAAACTAAAATTAATGAAAAACGGGATTAAGTTGCCATCAATTCCAGTAAAGCTAGAAAATAACCCTATTCCTAGCTCATTGGAAAAAGCAGAAGCTTTTGCAGACGTGTTTGCTGAGGCCTGTCGTGTAGAAGGACTCCCTGTCTCTCATAGAATTTATAGGGAACGAGATGAAAAGAAAGATGTATATAAGGATCCTGCCTCTGACAATACTCACTACATAAATGCATCACTCACACTTCAAGAATTAAAAGATGCCATTCAGTCCCTTCCAAGTAAAAAAAAAACGTCAGTTGGACTAGATGCAATTTCCAATGAGATGCTGAAAAATTTACCAGAAAATTTTATAATCTTGCTACATGACATATTTCAAAAATGCTGGAATAGTGGGAAAATGCCTAACAACTGGAAAGAAACAATAGTGGTTCCTGTATTAAAACCAGGTAAATGTAATACCGATTTGAAAAACTACAGGCCAATTGCATTAACATCACATGTATGTAAACTAATGGAGAAAATAATCTTAAAGAGACTGATGCACTATTGTGAAAAGAATAAAATAATACCAGTAAATGAGGCAGGATTTCGAAAAGGCAGGTCACCAGTAGAAATCCTAACAAAGCTAACTACTAATATAAAACAACAATTTGCAAGACGTCAATGTGTTTTAGCTACATTTTTTGATATAACGAAAGCATACGATCAAGTGTGGCACTCCCGATTGTTATTCAAATTTAAAAGTATTGGGCTGACAGGTCACATTTTGGCTATGTAAGTGTTTCTTAGAAAACAGAGTATTTCAAACGAGGATTGAAAATGTATATTCCACGAAACGAATTCTTCAAATGGGTATCCCTCAGGGATCCGTTATAGCTCCCCTTCTTTTCATGATATTAATGCATGACTTACCCAGTAAAGTATCTAAGCATGTAGTTTTAGCTCAATATGCTGACGATTTATGCATGTGGATGCAGGTAAATATGAAAAAGAAAACTCCTTTGCGCTGTATCAATTATACACGCAAATGCTACCAATTAGAACTTGATAAAATAGCGCGATACATGGTAGAAAATGGGTTACATCTATCCCTGGAAAAAACAAAAATAGTTTTATTTAATAATGGAGCTAACCCAGTAAATATTCCCACTTTCAAACTGGGAGATACTCTTCTTCAGTTTAACGAGTCGATTAAATTCTTAGGAGTTTTCCTTACAGCAAAATTATCTTGGAATCAGCATATTGAATACTTATTAACCAAAGCTCAAAAAAGTTTAAATTTCTTAAAAATAGTTCGCAAACAGACATGGGGTCAAGATTCATCAACACTTGTTCATCTTTGTAAATCGCTTGTTAGATCTAAATTAACCTATGCTCAAGAAATCTTCTTCAGTGCACCGAAACACTTACTAAAAAAACTGCAGAGCATAGATTGTAAAGGTTTCAAACTTGCACTGGGTCTTCCAATGCATGCTTCCTGTCTTCGGACATATAATGAAATCAAACTGTTGCCACTTGATGAGCAAAGGAAAGTCGCTTCTACTAAATTTTTGTTAAGAAACACCACCGTAGAAAACATCTCAGAAACAGAAATTAAACTGAGATCAGATACTGACTTTCCAAAACGAGCTAAATCAATATCTTCACAGGTCACACTTGCAACATACACATCTGACGTCATGAAAGGCTCAGGAATTGATCTAGACGTAGATCCTGTATCTATACGACCTTCCTTTTTGCCAGTACCCAGTTGGGAACTCCAAAGAGCACGATTTGACGTACACCACACTAATTTAAAAAAAGGAGACAATATAAACTTACTGGCAAGTCAGGTTATATGTCATATAGACGACGTATATTCTGATCATTTGAAAATTTACACTGATGGGTCAGTAATTGAAAGAAAAGCAGGCTCAGCGTTTTTAATACCTGCTCTCAAAATTGAAAAATCTTTCTACATAGGACTTGATAAATCTATCTTTACAGCTGAACTCTTTGCAATATTAATGGCTTTAAACTTTCTGATAAGTCTTCCTAGGACAATTTTTCAGATACTTCTTTGCGTTGATTCAAAATCAGTACTTCAGGCTCTTGAATTATCAAAATTACAAACAAGATCAGAAATGATTCTGGAAATAAGTCACTTGATTCATAATTTATCTTTAAGAGGCACTGATATTACTTTCTGCTGGATACCTTCTCATAGTTCTTTTAGTTATAATAATAAAGTTGACAGGGCTGCCAAACGGGGAGCTAATAACTCACTAGATTCAAACAATATCCAGCTTTCTCTCTCGTTGCACGAGAATTACACTTTAGTGGACAACTACGTCTGGAAGCAGTTCCAATTAAAACAGAAAAAGTATGATAAATGTCACATGAACTTTGAAGTTAGCAAAATACTTAAGCAGCTTCATGCCAGCAGAACTATACAGTCCCTTATGTACAGATGGAAACTTGATGCATTCAAAACAAAATATACCAATAACATAGTGTGTCTGTGTGGAAAGAAGATAACACATAGTCATATTCTTTCTTGCGTTAGGATAAAACGACATATTCCAACACTATCTGTGAGTACAGTTTCTGACATATTTGCCTCATCATCATTACTGTATGAATTTTTTGTTAGCCTGTCAAAAAGTCCTATAGCGAATTACCTTTAAAATGTTATTTGACTTGTTCATTGTTGTGGTTAGTCAATTATTAGTTTTACTTTTTATTCATTTCTTCCGGATATTTACTAATTTTGTTTGTTAGTTTGTTTGTTTAAATCGATAATTATGGTAACATTATTTGTTAGTTTTTACCTTCCCTTCTTCAAAACAGTTATTTTCTGGATCATCTTATCTCAAATTCAAAATTGACAATTTTCAAATATCCTCTTCACTCCTCCTCTATCACCTCCCCCCCCCCCCTTTTTTTGTTGTTGTTGTTGTTGTTGTTGTTTTTGTTTTTGTTTTTTGTCTAAAATCACTTTAGTGAATAGACATTAAATCAAAGACCACCACCACCACGGACGCGCACACACTCATACACAATCACGATTTCAGGCGGAGGAAAGGTAAGGTACTCAACCCAAACTATCGGTGGTGACATATGTAAAATGCGTTTATCTCCCTTGTGTAGTTGGGCCGAGTGTTCGATCTGAGACGGTTTTTACTTATTTTTTCATACATCCATTCGTATATCTTTTCTTTCTCCCCCCCCCCCCCCACGCATGGTCTCTTAGTCTCTTGAAGTGTGAACTGATAACAGATTATTGATAAATTGCCTTTTTTTTTTAATGAAACTCACATGCAAGCTTAATTGCTATACCGTATTATATGCATACAACATATTGTTAATAGTTTTGAAAAGATTTTGTTCTTATACAAAACTTATCTTGGACAGATTTGATGATGATGATAATGATAATGACGATGATGTTTTAGAGAGGATGCTGATGACGACGACGACAGCATCTATAACAATAACAAATACTTATTATTATTATTATTATTATATTATTGTTAATATTATTATTATTATTATTATTATTATTATTATTATTATTATTATTATATTATATATATTATTATTATTATTATTATTATTATTATATCATTATTATATCATTATTATCATCATTATTATTGTTATTGTTATTATTGTTATTGTTATTATTATTTGTTGTTGTTATTATTATTATCATTATTAATCATTATTATTATTATTTGTTGTTGTTGTTGTTGTTGTTGTTGTTGTTGGTGGTGGTGGTGGTGGTGGTGGTGGTAGTGGTGGTGAGTACTTTTCGTTGTCAAAAGTGATTATCAATATAAAGAAATTTGAAATAAATACTTGTAGCAGTGAGTATTGCATACATGTTTTAAGACAATGTTGGTAAAAAAAAAAAAAATCAGCAAACTATTTTGTTTGACAGTGTTTAGAGCCTTTCCATGGTATAACTCGATAAAAAGAAATAACATTGAAACAACAAAATGGACTATGTCTCGAACACCATGCCTGGCCACTTTCGTGGCCGTTCAAACAACCTCTGAGGTTGAAGTAAGGCAACGTTGGGAGCTTCCGACTGCCAACTGTCGATACTACAGTAAGGGAGAAAACTGGCAGCTGAGCGAGCTGGCGGCAGAGCGTGCTGCCCAACAGATAGATGAGGGTCCAGACTAAGGCAAGAGAGGGCTCGTCCATTCTCTCTTGGTCCAGTAACTGGACTGGAACTGGCTGGCGGCGCGTTGTGTGGTTATGTTCAGAGGTTTGTCATCTCCCCAATGGCAAATTCGATTTGTTAACAAAGTAACTGATGACTGGGTCTGCAAGGGTCATGCAGCGTATGGACAGTTCCTTAGGTGTTTCTTGTTAACTTTGTATGGAGTTCAGCCTTGATAAGTTATGTCACAGTACGCTGGTGGTCAATACTGTTATTTGTACATGTTCACGTGCGTTTAATGTTTATCGGTGTTTGTCAGAACAATTTTCATAAGACTCGGGCTCTCTCTTCCCAATCAAGATAAAACTTTATACCCAATGATAGCAAATAGTAGTAGTAATAGTAATAGTAGTAGTAGTATCACTATCATCATCATCATCATCATCATCAGAATGTTATTATTATTATTATTATCATCATCATCATCATCATCATCATCATCATCATCATCATCATCATCATCATCATCATCATCATTATAATCATTGTTATTATTATTATCATTATCATTGTTGTTGTTGTTGTTGTCGTCGTCGTCGTCGTCGTCGTCGTCATCATTATCATCATCATCATCATATCATAACGATAATGATAATTTCGTTTGTATAGTGCGAACACTCCATGTCAAAAGCATGTTCGTTGCACTTTGCATGGTCATGGATCAATATTTGTATTTCATGGAGTGGTAGCAGTAAGAAACATGCACACATACATGTACATTAATACACCAAGCATCGATAGCGCATCAAGAACAATAATACACAACAAGACAAAATCAAAAATAAGTTACCCAGATTCATCAGTCATGATTCGAGGTCCTTCTCTTTTAAATATACCACACACCACTATTTTATCTTATTTATCTTATTTTATTTTTATTTTTTTTTTTTTATCTTATTTTATTTTATTTTATTTTATTTTATTTTATTTTAATTCATTTTATTTTTTACGTCAGTACAAGTCTTTCCCCCATATAATGTTCAGTCTGATTACAGGAAAACAATTGTACACACACATAAACTCAAACAAGACCTGCAAACGGCAGTCGATTAAAGGGAAACAATTGCTTACCTACTCCACCGTTCAAAGAAGAAGAGTTATGTAGCTTACATCATTGTAAGGCTTCTTGGGGAGAAGCTGGCTCAGTTGAAAGACGGGTTGGGTGGAGATTATGATATCTCATGTTCGATCACGCAGCATAAAAAACTGAGTTGTTTGTTTTCCAAACATACGGTAATGTCACGTAGAAGAAGAATCAAGACCCCAACCCCTTCCATGAAAAAATCTTGTCTGTGGATGGGTATCTTCCAAGATATGCCAAAAATATTAATAAAAATATTGATAATATTGTTTTCTTTCTTTTTCCTCTGTTCTCCTTTCTTTCTTTACTCCCCCTTCCCCCCCCCCCCCCTTTTTTTTTTGTTTTTTTTGTTTTTGTTTCCCCGAGAAGTTGTTGGTTTTTATTGTTTTGTTTTGTTCTTTACACTTTTTCGTTTTCATTCAGTTTTAACATTGTTTTATTCTATTTTCTATGATCCAAAACAAGAGTGACTGCCTGCGCCCAAGCAAACACAAACCAGAAGAACAAGAAAATCAATGTAAGCGCATCTCCAACAAGACAACACAAAACAAAACAAGCGCAAATTTTCGGCCAACTAGCCTTTGTCAAGCGCGAACGCACGGTCACAGACAAATCACAGACACCAAACAATGGATAATAAAAACGGGACTAAAAACTTCCCTGCCGCCTCGTCCAGTAGGTAAGAGATGGAATGCCCATGTCATCATGAGCAGTAGTAAGAAAAGGGGAGAGGGGAGGCAACTGTGATGTCAAAAGGGAAGTGAGATAAGTTCTGCAATTTTGAGAAGTGGCCATGCTATATCGGTATAGCCCTGTTCTGAAGAAGGCACAGGGCAAGAGCCAAGAGATAAGGGAGTAGATTGTGCCCGGTGCCAAGAATCTGGTAGGCGTGGGAACAGGAAGAGACATGAAACGGCATGTCTGAATTTTGTTACTCATGGTTTGTCGTTAAGACCATGTGGTTTGCGTGTTCCAAGTTTATTTATGAGGTGGGATTCTCTGTCTTTCCTGTCTATGGTGCTGTTATTGTGTAGAAGCCACAGACCTTTCACTCGGATGTCATTGATTGAGTGGTCTGATTGGTTGAAGTGATTGGGGATAGTTTTATCCCTTTGGTGGCAGATATCAGCCAAGTGTTCTTTGAAACGTGTGTCAAGAGTGCGTCCAGTTTCACCAATATACAATTGGGAACATTTAGAGCAGCTGATCAAGTAGACAATGTTATAAGTTTGACAGTTGAAATGTTTTGTAATTCTCATATGAGATTTGGGGCCTTTGACTGTGGTGGCTGAGCACAAGAAAGGACAAGTCTTGCATTTAGGTTTGTTGCATGGAGAGGTTCCTGGAGGTTGGCTGACTGGTTTGCTGAGATTCGAATGCACCAGCAAGTCGCGGAGATTGGTGTCTCTCTTGTAGACGAGCAAAGGGCGCTTGTCAAAGGTTTCACCTGTAGTGGGACTGGATCGCAAAATGTTCCAGTTGGACAAGATGATCCTTTTTATGAGGTGCACGGACGGGTGGTAAACTAGACTGAGGACTGGCCGATCCTCTGTGACAGCTTTGGGCTTTGAATGGAGGGCATTTGGCCGAGAGACAGAGCTGACTTTTTTCCGGGCTTCATTGATGACCTCGGGTGGGTAATGTCTGCGCAGGAAAAATCTAGTCATTTCAACTGCTTTCTAGTCATTTCTATGTAAACGGTAACGGGCCTACTTCGCCGACACTGTCTCTCCACTAAGGTTTTTAGCTCAAACTCCTCAGGTAGATGGTAAATCTATTACGTAAAGAATGCGTACTTCATTCCCTTTTTTAATCTCGCTTTCTTCTTTTTTTTTTTTTTTTTTTTCTTTTTCTTCTTTTTTTCCCCCTTTTGTTTTTTTGTTTTTGTTTGTTGTTGTTTTTTGCTTGTTTGTTTTTGTTTTGTTGTTGTTGTTGTTGTTGTTGTTGTTGTTGAAAGAGAGATTCTATCTTCTCATAACGACCGTAGAATGAAATGTGTCTGAATGTCTGTCTGTGTGTCTGTTTGCGAGTCTCTGACAAAAACGTGTTTGCAAGATTTTCTCAGCTGTTGACAGATGGAGCCGTAACAAATCTAGATCAAAGGTGTAGGTAGACCTGTGATGTGTCACGAACTCATTATATGATGTACACATAATGCTTGTAGCCTCTATATCATATGCAATTATGCTTACATAGTTTTGCGTATATCTATTATCTTTGTTTTGCTTTATTGAGTACATATATATTCTAAACCTGTGAATTTGAAGTTCGTTCAGGAGACAATTCCATATGCGCTCCACCCGAATCTGCCAGCTCCCTGAGCCTGTACTAAACCTTATGCGCTGGCAAGGTCTTGAAAGCTGACATGCTGTTTTGTTAATGTATGAATTACAATAAGAAAGCTTCGAAGTCTCACCTGTCTCACCCGTCGGCATCACCAGGTGCGCTGTTGGTCGCTGCAGTCAATGACACCGACAGGGTTATCCTCCTTCATTTGCTCCGGTCTTCGCTTGCTTGCCCTGCTGACTTCATGGATTCTCATGCCGCTGGATTCGGTGATGTTGTTACAGATTTGTTACATTTCTTCTACCTATCTTAAGACCCATGTCTTCAATATCGGATTCTTCCATTACTTTCTCTTGGGTCCTGCTCCTTCCTGGGGTCCCAGAGAAACCAGAACTATGATCTTTTTTATTCTCCTGCAGCTTCGAAGTATTGACATAAAATACATTGACAATACTCAGAAGTGGAGCTCAAAAAAGTAAGATTTTCAGACGACTACTGATCAACTACATACTAGTTAGTGCCTAAGGACCAATCATAAACAACAAAGGTAGTGATAAACAAGATAGTGGGATTAAACAAGTAATTTCATAACGACGTTCGGGTTCAGGTTCAGGTTCATATTGCATATAGTCCAGCTGACAACTAGAGCCATATCAGGGCTAACACCACGTTAAAAACCGACACCCAGGTTAAAAATAAAAAGACAACAGTTGAAAATCATGCTCATCGTTATCCTTGTAAGTCTACAAAACGTTTAAAGCAATAACATACTCCTACGTAAAATCAAATCCGGTGAAATCTATGGATGTCTTGTAAAAACTGGACAATTCCATCCCGAGGGACGTCTCTGAAGAGGTGGCCTTTATGAAAAGGAAAGGATCAGAAAACAACAGGAGGTCGCCACAATTAGGTTTATGTCACGTTTCACGAACGTTTCTTTATTTCAGTTGCATCCAAGTCATAGAGGTTCATCCCACCCACCTTTCCACCCACTCCCTTTTCCTAACCCGTCACTCACTTTCTTCTTAATATTTTCCTCGACCTCCCCCCCCCCCCCCCCCCCTCCCGCTTTTTTTTTTCTTTCCGAGCAGTGTTCACTCGGATGTGTGTGTGTGTGTACCTTGTTTGGTCC
This sequence comes from Monoplex corrugatus, assembly GCA_030674185.1. Taxonomy (NCBI): domain Eukaryota; kingdom Metazoa; phylum Mollusca; class Gastropoda; order Littorinimorpha; family Ranellidae; genus Monoplex; species Monoplex corrugatus. Next base: position 45,862,193 of record JAPXFY010000014.1, on the reverse strand, counting down.
AAACTGTGAAAATGTTATGTTGCTGCATAGTCTGCTTATTATGTGTTCTGTGTGTGCAAATTTGATAAAATGTTGTTAGTGTGGTTCTTGTTTGTGGGGTGGGGATGGGAGTGGGGGGAAGGGTGATGAGAATACACACGATCCTCTTTCATGGCTTCATCTGCTTATCGATTGCACGTGCGTGTGCGTGAGAGAGAGGGGGGGAGAGACAGACAGACAGACAGACAGAGAGAAAAGACACAGAGAGAGAAAAGAGACAGAGACAGACAGAGAGTGACAGAGAGAGAGTGTGTGTGTGTATGTGTGTGTGTGTATGCACATATGTGTGTACACGCACGTGTATGTACATGTATATCTGTGCGAGCATGCGTGTGCTTCCGTGCGTGGCTGTGTGCGGGTGACAAAAACGTTTGAACAAGATTTTCTCCGATTTTTATCAATAGATCAGTAGTCATTGTTTTTAACCAAAGCTGTGGACCTTGACAAGTCGCAAAAGCATAGCTTAACCCTTTGACTCCCGCAGCCTGTCCACCAATACTGTGCATTGTCAACCATGCTAGCCAAACAAAACACTTAGTCCTTTGACTCCCTCACCCCATCCACCAGCTTACTGCAGGAAGCTGATGGGATATGATGAGGAAGTCAAAAGGTTAATTTTTTTGCAAGTTATGGACTTGCCGCCGGAGCGATAGGGTTAACCCCACGAATCCACACAACCTGACCATATTAATCCTTCAATCATTTTAAAGATCTCACCGCACTGTTTGATAGCCCCCCCCACCACCACACCACACCACTGTCCCTACCTCCCCATTTCAAGATCTTGATAGCGCACAGGCTTTTGCGCAGGCTCAAGGAATCTACCAGATAATTATTTGCAGATTCGGACAAAGCGTATATGGAATTGTCCGACTGTGTGAACCCCTCTTGAAAATAAACTCAGTTCGACCGGCTGACATGGACCACCCAGTAATCTGTCTGTATATCCCAGAGCACGATCAGTTAGTTCCCCATGTCTGTAATGCCGACAGAACAGCGATCGGTCTGTAGGGTAATAGTCCTAAATTCTACTGTGTGTTCACCGAAACCAAGGAGCTAACGGGGCCACCTTTTTTTCGGCATCAGTGATCTAGTGGTAGAATACTCGCCTGCCACACGGTGACCCGGGTTCGATTCCCGCTTGATGCATTTTTTTTCTCAGGACCTGGCTAGCTCATGGGTTTATGTCCAGCTTAAAGCTTGTGCTGTGATCATTCTGGATTTTCTCTATCACATGGCATCTGTGACAATAGTGCATAAATTATGGAATTCATTCCGAGCGCAGAGACGTCATCTTGAGAAACTCAAACTGAAACTGAATCCCTGTTATCTCAGTTATCAGTCACTGGACACAGTGGTGGTCCCCAAAGTCAAATGACAGTACTCTGACTCACTGACCATCGCTATCACTCTTTTATCTTGAAAAAGATCCAGCGGCGATGTCAGGACGAGCATGCACAATCACGCGGACATTTCGTTACAAGAAATACCACGAGGGTGCAGATGGACCCTGGAGCACCAAAGTCTCGCCATCTCGGCACACTCCCTCACCTCCCAAGCTCACGACGCCAATCGACGGTCATTTATTTAAGCAAAAGGAGGGGGGGGGGGGGCTGTCCATGCGTTGCATGACCCATTCGGACCCAGTCATCAATTACCTTTTCAGAAGGAGAATGCTCAGTCACGCGGACATTTTGTGTTAAAGTTGCTCATTGTTTGTTTGTTTTGTTTTTGTTTGTAGTTTGTTCAAGAGAGATTCACTCATTCGGGCAGCTCCATATACGCCCCGCGAAAATGTGCCAGTGATTATCTGGAGGACCCCTTCAGTCTGCGCAAAATCTTTGTACTTGTAAGGGTCTTCAAGTGAGGAGGGACGAAGGCTGGGTTTGAACTCAAGATACGAGATCTTGAGTTCATGGTTCTTACCAAAGGATCATGTATTCTTGTTTACAATCACGATGATTGAGATATGATTCTCTCTCTCTCTCTCTCTCTCTCTCTCTCTCTCTCTCCTCTCTCTCCCTCTCTCTCTCTCTCTCTCCTCCTCTCAATTCAATCTCGTACTCTCATTATCCTCCTCTCTCTCTTCTGCCATTCGACCTTGACATATGCAAGATGTATTTAACAATGTAATCCCCTCCCCCCAATCCGGTTTGTGAATGGTCGTGGCCTCACAATAAACATGTTCATGTCAGTCTCTCTCTGCCTACCTGCCTGCCTGTCTGTCTGTCTGTCTCTCTCTCTCTCTCTTTCTCCCTCTCTCTCCCTCCCTCATACATACACGCTCGCTCACACACACACACACACACACACACACACACACACACACACACACACACACACACACACAGAGAGAGAGAGAGAGAGAGAGAGAGAGAGAAGAGTTGCAAATACTTGTAGACCTTTCAATAAACACACACACACTTGTATATACACACATAATTGAGTAGTGTTTACGTGTACAGAGACAGAATGAGAAAGAAAGAGGGACAGAGAGAGAAAGAGAGAGACAGAGACAGAGACAGACAGACAGGCAGAGACACAGAGAGACAGAGAGAGATAGAGAGACAGAGACCGAGAGAGACACAGAAAGACAGAGAGATGGAGACAGACAGACAGATAAGACTAGAAAGAGATACACACCCTCATTCACACACACACACACACACACACACACACACACGCGCGCGCGCGCGCGCACTTCACTCCTTCTCTATCACAGGACAGTATAACATGTTTTTGTATGCCCTCCACTCTCTATCAGCCCCCCCCCCCCCCTTATTCATTTACTTATTTATTCATTCATTTATTTGTGTGTGTGTGTGTGTGTGTGTGTGTGTCTAAAATCACTTTAGTGAATAGACATTAAATCAAAGACCACACACACACACACACACACACACACACACACACACACACACACACACACACACACACACACACCGCCGAACAGACGCGAACACGCGCGCACACACACACACTCTCTCTCTCTCTCTCCCTCTCTCTCTCTCTCTCTCTCTCACACACACACACACACACAAAAACACACACACACACACATACAGGTTCACGCAGACACACAAGCATAGAAGCTTACTCCCGACTTGTTACATCAAGACGTTGTAGCGGGGAAACAGAAAATGTGTTAGTCTGGTGTATGAGTAACTACATAAACAAACACTTGATTGTGTAATATCACGTTTTGTCGCCTGCACACCTTCAAGAAACGACAAGCGTTTTATGATCGACGATTACATTTGTTCATTGCAGTGGAGGGCATACAAAAACGTGTTACACTGTTAAGCCAGTATGAATCATCTGAACTGCTAAACTCTGCACGGTAGTTTGGACTGCAATCTTTATTAGGTAAATTTGATACATATGTTTTGATACACACACGTACCCGCGCGCGTGCACACACACACACACATACACACACGCGCGCGCGTGCACGTGCGCACACACACACACACACTCACTCTTTCTCTTTCTCTCTCTCTTTCACACAACCTCTCCCCCCTCTCTCTCTCTCTCTCTGTCTTTGACTGTCTGTCTGTCCGTCCATCTCCCTGTCTGTCTGTTTGCCTGTCTGTCTGTCTGTCTGTCTCTCTCTCTCTCTCTCTCTCACACATACACATACAACTTCACGTGCGCACGCACACACACATGCACACACAGCTCTCTCTCTCTCTCTCTCTCTCTCTCTGTCTCTCTCTCTCTCTCTCTCTAAAAATACATATACTACACGTCATTATTGAAGGGCCAGGAACGTTTTTGAGTCAATTTTTGAAAGGAGAGATAACCTATTTTCTCTTACTCTTTTCTCCAATTCGTTGCCGTAACTGAATGGATAAGAGCTCAGACAACATTGCAGTTTCCTTTTGGCACGTGTTTGGGGATTTGCCGATTTGCAATGGGCGGCCCAAGGAAGACAATTTCCACACGAAATTGTCGAATCTTCAGCAGGATCTCTCTGACGACGCAGGCAAGGTAGCGACAAAATTCGCTTTGCACGTGCAAGGCAAGCCCTTTTTGAACACTACTCCAGCCAAAGTTGCCCGCAGACGAGGATAAAAAGGACCCATTCTTGGTTCGTTTTAACCATGCTTGCAAGACGACGGATGACGGATGAGCAGCGGGGGAGAGCCCTCGCTCTGCTTGATGAAGGCCTAGCGCAGCGGGAAGTTGCTAGACGACTTGAAGTGTCGCATTCCACAATCCAGAGACTGCTGGAGCGCTTCAATGAGACTGGAGCAGTCCAGGAAAGGCGTCACACGGGTCGACCCAGAGTAACGACAAGACAGCAAGACCACTACCTTGCCCTCTCCGTCCTGAGGGAAAGGGCATCCACTGCGGTGACCTTGAGGGGTCAGCTGAGGGACGCAACAGGTGCTAACATCAGCTGCAGCACGGTGAGAAGACGGCTACATGAGGCAAACTTGAGGTCACGGAGACCGGCCGTCCGACCCGTGCTGTCACCGGTCAACAGAGTGCGCCGCATGACCTGGGCCAGGGAGCACGTGACCTGGACAAGGCAACAGTGGGCCCGGGTCTTGTTTTCGGATGAGTCCAGGTTCACCTTGACCTTTAACGATGGCCGGGCTCGGGTGTGGCGACGTCAAGGGGAGAGGTTCGCTGACGCCACTGTCCAAGAGCATAACCGGTACGGCGGCGGGTCGGTGATGGTGTGGGGTGGCATGAGCCGTGGTACCCGGACCCCCCTGCTCCCCATTGACGGCATCCTGAACGGGGTCCGGTACCGGGACGAGGTTCTGGCGGCCGTGGCACTGCCTGCGCTTGTGGACCTTGGTCAAGGCGCCATCTTCCAGGACGACAATGCACCTGCGCATCGAGCACGCCTTGTGACCGACTTCCTGGAGCAGCATGAAGTCGTCCGTATGGCCTGGCCAGCGTGCTCACCTGACCTGAACCCAATTGAACACCTGGGATGTGCTCGGGAGGCGCATCAGGTACAACCACCCCCCAC
>JAPXFY010000014.1:45829667-45852167 GCA_030674185.1 Monoplex corrugatus | reverse complement strand
TTTTAAAATTAAATGCTGTCTGTGTGGCTTGATTTCAATTGTTAACTTATTTATTTATCTATTGATTTATTGTTTTTGTATGTATGTTTGTTCGTTCATTTATTTATGTGTTTATGTATTCATTTATTTGTTTATTGTATCAATCCACCAGAATGACTCCATAAGTAGGCTACTTCACCACAGACCTAGCTAACATCACACAGACATGTAAATAGCCTTGTCCGACCGTTTAGGGCACTTGAGATATACTGCTCCGAGTTTGGAGTTTGTTCATGAGGGATTCGTTGCTCTCTGACAATCCCTTATGTGCTCCACCAAATCTGTCATCTGCTGTCTGACAGACTATCTAAGCGTGAAAAGACGTTAAATCAAGCAACGAACGAAGACTAAGCCTGCGTAGAACTGTATGCGTTGACAAGGTCTTGATATGGAGTGGGGGGGGGGAGGGTGAAGGACAGCACCTATGAAACACTCTACTGACACCGCCAGAATGATTAAAACATAGAGATGGATAGTGAACTCACCAGTTTTTTTTTATGTTGCGGGCCGGAACTGGACTCGAGGCATCAGACCTTGAGATCCAGCGTTCAGATCCAACAAAACTACACTTACACACACGCACACACACACCTGCACGCACAGACGCACACACACACGCACGCACGCACACACACTCGCACACGCGCACGCACATACACACACGTAGGCGCGTACACGCACGCACACATGCAGACACACGGGTACACACACACACACGCACGCACACACGTACGCACGCTCGTGCGCACGCACGCACACACTTAATACCGAATCCTTCATGTACGCAAACCCTGTGTGGTAGCAAGATCTTCACAACAATACCGATGTAAAAGAAACAAAACAACAGAGACACACACACACACACAACACAACACACCCCACACCCCACACACCACACACACCACACACACCACACACACCCCACACACCCCCACCCCCACACACCCCACCACCCCACACCCCACACCCCACACCCCACACCCCACACACCACACACACACACACACACACACACACACACACACACACACACACACCGGAGTTCCTTCCCTCTGTTTCCCATCTTGTTCTTTTTCTTTATTTTCCTCATCAACCAGAGTTCTCTCTCACTGTTTCATATCCACCCAGAGTTCCCTCCTTTTCTCCCTCCAACCGAATGACCTTTCTCTCCCCCCCCTCCCCCCCCCCCAAGTTCCCTCTGTGTTTCCCCAACCCCATCCTTTCCAGAGTTCCCTCTCTCTCTGTTTCCCACCACACAGAGTTCCCTCATTCTATTTCCCCCACACAGAGTTCCCTCCCTCTGTTCACCCCAACTGGAGTTCCCTCCCTCTGATCACCCCCCCCCCCACCCAGAGTTCCTCTACCTCTGTTCTCCCCAACCAGAGTTCCCTCCCTCTGGTCTCAACCCCCCCCCCCCCCCCCCATCCAGAGTTTCCTTCCACACTGTTCCCTCCATCCAGAGTTCCCTCCTTTGTTCTCCACCCCCTATCCAGAGTTCACTCCCTCTGTTACCGCCCTGGAGTTCACCACCCAGTGTTCTCCCACCCAGTGTTCTCCCACCCAGAGTTCCCCTCCTGCTGTTCCCCCACCTGGAGTTCCCGCCCTCTGTTCTTCTTACCCTCATTTCTCCCCCTCATCCAAAGTTCCCTCAGTCATTTCTCCCCCACCCACCCCCCACACGTCCTGAGTTCCTTCCCTCACCACGTCCAGATCTCTTCTGCCCCCCAACCCCCCCAATCCGGAGTTCCCTCTTTCTCTTCTTCCTCCCTCTTTTCTCAAGCCCCCTCCCCCCACGTCTGAAGTTGCCTCCTTCTCTTCTCCAGCGCGCCTCCCCCCCCCCCCACGTCCAGCGTTCCCTCAATCTGTTCTCCCCCCCTCTATCCAGAGTTCCCTCCCTCTCTTCTCCCTAGCGCCCCCTCCCCCCACGTCTGGAGCTCCCTCCCTCTCTTCTTCCGCTCCCCTCCCCCCGGTACAGAGTTCCCTCCCTCAGTTGTCTCGCCCCTCAGTCTGGAGTTCCCTCCCTCTGTTCTCCCTCTCCCTCCGCCCACGTCCCGAGTTCACTCCCTCTCTTCTCCCACCCCCACCGCCATCCGGAGTTCCCATCCGGAGTTCCCTCCCTCTGTTCTCCCCCCCCCCCATCCATAGTTCCTTCCCTCTCTTCTCCCTTCCCCTCCCCCATGTCAGTAGTTTCCTCTCTTCTGCCGCCGCCCCCCCCCCATCCGGAATTCCTCCCTCCCTCCCTCCCTCCCTCCCTCCCTCCCTCCCATCTGAAGTTACTTCTCTGCGTTCTCTCCCGCGCAATCCGGATTTCACTCCCTCTGTTCCTCCCATCCAGAGTTCCATCCCTATCCACCACCACCACCACCCCCAACAACAGCAGTTCCCTCTCCCCACCACCCAGAGAGTTCCCTCCCTCTATTTCTTCCCCCCCCCCCCTGGAGTTCTTCCTTATGTCCCCCATTCAGAGTTCCCCCCCTCCCCGAGTCCCCCCACCCCGTCGGAGTTCCTTGCCTTTCTTCTCCCTTCCCCCATCTGGAGTTCCCTCCCTATGTTCTCCGCCCGATCCGGAGTTCCCTCCCTCAAATCCAGAGCTCCTCTGTTCTTCCCCCTGCTTTCTGTCCTAATCCAGAGTTCCCTCCCTCCTGAGTTCCCTCGTTCTGTTCCCCACCCCTTGGAGTTCCCTCGCTCTGTTTCCTTCCAAACCTGAAGTTCCCTTCCTCCCCCTCCCCAGAGTTCCCTCCTTCCGTTTCCCCCACATCTGGAGTTCCCTCCCTCCCTCTGTTCTCTCCCACCCAACCTGGAGTCCCTCCCTCTGTTTCCCATATCCAAAGTTCCTCCTCCTCCCTCTCCCCCTACCCGAGTTCCCTCCCTCTTCCATCCCCCTGAGTTTCCTCCCTGTCCCCACAACCCAAAGTTCCCTCCCTCCGTTCCCCGCACCCCACCCCACCCCCATCCCGAGTTCCCTCCCTCTGTTCTCACCCCCCATCTGGAGTTCCCTCAGTGTTCTCTCCCCCCCCCCTCCCATCCAGAGTTGCCCCCCTGTTCTATCCCCATCCGGAGTTCTTTTCTTCCCGTCATCCGGAGTTGCCTCCCTATGTTCTTCCTCCATCCGGAGTTCCCTCCCTCTGATACAAAATCTGAACAAACAATACCTGGACAGGAAAATGGCGTTAGCTGAAGGCAATTGATAGTGACACAGAAAGGTTACTAGAACTGCGTTCACACACTGAGACCGAGTTAAATGCTGAAGACCCCCAAGATAAGATACAGGCTCAGGAGCAAAGTAGGACCATCAGCATGGTATTTGCCGTGTCCCAAAGAGTATTGATTCCTCTGCCTCCCTGCTAGATACAACAAACCAAGACAGGCGCAAATTTTGCCTCTGTCAAGCGTAAGGTTACAAACACACACCAGATACAAAAATTAGGAAAAAAACACTGAAACTTCCCTGCTGCTCTGTCCAGAGTGAGAAAAAGGAATGACCTGCCAGGCATCTTCTAGGTTTCCAGATACGCACATGCGAAGACACAATCTTTCGACCTTTGCTGTTAGTATGGCAAAACACTTTGCCCGATGAAGAATACCGAAGGATGAATAAATACGAATAAAACAAAATTAAGAAAGAATGATTATAGAACTTAACTGTCACATGGGGAAAACGACTGCAGATGTCAACAAGCTATATCTGGAAAAGCAAGAAAATTTCACTCAAAACTAAGTTGTAGAATTGCGATTCTACAATTCCAACGTTGTGTCAACTGTATGATTGTGAAACGTGGTACTTGAAAACAAGTCAGAATGAAAAAAAAAAAACTCGAATCCTTTGACCTCGAGTACCTACGCAAGATCTTGGGCATCAAATGGAAAGTCAGTGACAACGATTAGTAAGGTCAAGACACAAACAGATCCCACTTACCAAGATCTGCAAGTGGCGCCAGACGGTCGACAAAGACCTGCAACTGGTGGATAGACGCTGGAGTGATGCCCTGGGACTCTGCCGACCAAACCCGTCGGAGCACTCTTGTCGTGTGTGTCACACGATACAGGAGCGAAAAACAAAACGAATAACAACAACAAAACCTGAGACCACAATGCATATTCTGTTGTACGATGACCTTGCTAGTCTTCATGTTTGTGTTAGTGGTAGTTCTTTATCATTTCTTTTTTTTATATATAGTTAATGTTATTGATCTGTCTTCTTGTTCTTCTGCTTCACTGTATTAGCCTACATTCAAATTCATTTATTTTGGGAGGGGAAAGGGCTGTTACTTGATCTAGTTTTCACTGATAATCTGTTTTTCATTTCGTTGGTTTCTCGTCTCCTTGGTTTCTCGTCTCCTTGGTTTCTCGTCTCGCTGGTGTTCTCGTTGTCGTCCTCGTTGTCGTCGTCCTCGTTGTCGGCGTTATCCTTCTCGTCGTTGTTCTCGTAGTCGTCGTCATTGTTCTCGTTATTGCTCTCGTTGTTGTTCTCGTTCTTGTTCTTGTTGTTCTCGTTGTTGTTCTTGTTCTCGTTGTTGTCGTTTTCGTTGTTCTCGTTGTCGTTTCGTTGTTCTCGTTGTCGTTTTCGTTGTTCTCGTTGTCGTTTTCGTTGTTTTCGTTGTCGTCCTTCTCGTTCGCTCTGTCGTCCTTCTCTTGTCGTCGTCCTTCTCATTGTCGTCCTTCTCATTGTCGTCGTCCTTCTCATTGTCGTCGTCGTCGTCCTTCTCATTGTCGTCCTTCTCATTGTCGTCGTCGTCGTCCTCATTGTCGTCGTCGTCCTCATTGTCGTCGTCGTCGTCGTCGTCCTTCTCATTGTCATCCTCCTCGTTGTCGTCCTTCTCATTGTCGTCCTTCTCATTGTCGTCCTCTCATTGTCGTCGTCCTTCTCATTGTCGTCGTCGTCCTTCTCATTGTCGTTGTCCTCGTCGTCCTTCTCGTTGTCGTCCTCGTTGTGCCCTCTCGTTGCTTCCTTCTCGTTTCTCTTCCGTTTTCTCGTTGTCGTCCTCCTCGTTGTCCTTCTCGTTGTCGTCCCTCTCCTTCTCATTGTCCTCCATGTCCTCCGCATTGTCGTCCTTCTCATGTCGCTTCTCATTGTCCTTCTCATTGTTGTCGTTGTCGTCCTCGTTGTCGTCGTCGTTCTCGTTGTCGTCGTTGTTCTCGTTGTTCTTCTCGTTGTCATTGTTCTTCTCGTTGTCGTCATTGTTCTCTTTGTCGTCGTTGTACTTCTCGTTGTCGTCGTTGTACTTCTCGTTGTCGTTGTCCTCTGCGTTCTCGTTGTCGTCGTTCTCGTTGTCGTCTCGTTCTCGTTGTCGCGTCGTTCTCGTTGTCGTCGTTCTCGTTGTCGTCGTTGTTGTTCTCGTTGTCGTCGTTGTTCTTCTCGTTGTCGTCGTTTGTTCTCGTTGTCGTCGTCGTTGTTCTCGTTGTCGTTCTTCTCGTTGTCGTCGTTGTTGTTCTCGTTGTCGTCGTTGTTCTTCTCGTTGTCGTCGTTGTTCTCGTTGTCGTCGTTGTTCTTCTCGTTGTCTGTTCTCGTTGTCGTCGTCGTTCTTCTCGTTGTCATTGTTCTTCTCGTTGTCGTTCTTCTCGACGATGTCGTCGTTCTTCTTCTCGTTGTCGTTCTCGTTGTCGTCGTTGTTCTATTCTTTTCCTTGTCGTCGTTGTTGTTCTTGTTGTCGTCCTTGTTCTTCTTCTCCTTGTCGTTGTCGTTCTTCTTCTCGTTGTCGTCGCTGTTCTCCTCGTTGTCGTTGTCGTCGTCGTTGTTGTTCTCGTTATTGTTGTGCTCGTTGTTGTTGGTCTCGTTGTTCTCGTTGTTGCTGTTCCCGTTGTTCTCGTTGTTGCTGTTGTTCTTGTTGTTGTTCTCGTTGTTCTTGCTCTCGTTGCTATTCTCGTTGTCGTCGTTGTTCTTCTCGTTGTCGTCGTTCTCGTTGTCTGTTCTTCATGTCGTCGTTGTTGTTCTCGTTGTCGTCGTCGTTCTTCTCGTTGTCGCTGTTGTTCTCGTTGTCGTTCTTCTTCTCGTTCTCGTTCTCGTAGCTGTTCTCGTTGCTGTTCTCGTTGTCGTTCTCGTTGTTCTCGGTGTTATTGTTCTCGTTGTTGTTTTCGTTGTTCTCGTTGTCGTTCTTTTCGGTGTCGTTCTTCTCGTTGTCGTCGTTGTTCTCGTTGTTGTTCTTCTCGTTGTTCTTCGTTGTCATCGTTGTTTCTCTCGTTCTCGTCGTTGTTCTCGTTTTCGTCGTTCTTCTCGTTGTCGTCGTCGATCTTGTTGTTGTCGTCGTTGTTCTTCTCATTGTCATCGTTGTTGTTTTTCTCGTTATCGTCATTGTTCTTATTCTCGTTGTCGTCGTTGTTCTTTTCGTTGTCGTCGTTCTTATTGTCGTCGTTGTTTTTCTCGTTGTCGCCATTGTTCTTCTCGTCGTTGTTCTTCTCGTTGTCATCGTTGTTCTTCTCGTTGTCGTCATTGTTCTTCTTCTCGTTGTCGTCGCTCTCCTCGTTGTCGTCATTGTTCTTCTCGTTGTCGTTGTTCTCGTTGTCGTTGTTGTTCTTGTTGTCGTCGTTGTTCTTCTCGTTGTTGTTGTTGTTCTCGTTATTGTCCTCGTTGTTTTCGTTATTGTTGTGCTCTTTGTTGTTGTTCTCGTTGTTGTTCCCGTTGTTCTCGTTGTTGCTGTTGTTCTTGTTGTTGTTTGTTGTTGTTCTCGATGTTGTTCTCGTTATTGTTCTCGTTGTCGTCGTTCTTCTCCTCATTGTCGTCGTTCTTCCAGCTGTCGTTGTTCTCGTTGTCGTTGTTGGTGTTCTCGTTGTTGGTGTTGGTGTTCTCGTTGTTGGTGTTCTCGTTGTCGTCGTTGTTGGTGGTGTTCTCGTTGTCGTTCTTGTTGGTCTCGTTGTCGTCGATGTTGTTCTTATCGTTGTCGTCGTTGTTGTTCTCGTTGTTGTCGTTCTCATTGTCGTCGTTGTTCTCGTTGTCGTCGTTGTTGTTCTCATTGTCGTCATTGTTGCTGTTCTCGTTGTTTTCGTTGTCGTCGTTCTTCTCGTTGTCGTCGTTTGTTGTCGTCCTTCTTCCTGTTGTCGTTGTTCTTCTCGTTGTCGTCGTTGTTGTTCTCGTTGTCATCGTTGTTGTTCTCGTATTTGTTGTTCTCGTTTGTCGTCGATGTTGTTCTTCTCGTTGTCGTCGTTCTTCTCGTTGTGGTTGTTGTTCTTCTCGTTCTCGTTGTTGTTCTCGTTATTGTTCTCGTTGTTGTCGTTCTCGTTGTCGTCGGTGTTCTTCTCGTTGTTGTTGTCGTTCTCGTTGTCGTCGTTCTCTCCTTGTCCTTCTCGTTGCCTTCGTTGTTCTCGTCGTTCTTCTCGTTGTCGTCGTCGTTGTTCTTCTCGTTGTTGTCGTTCTCGTTGTCGTTCTTCTCGTTGTCGTTGTTCTCGTTGCTGTTCTCGTTTTCGTTGTTGTTCTCGTTGTTGTTGTACTCGATGTTCTCGTTGTCGTCGATCTTTTCGTTGTCGTTCTTCTCGTGGTCGTCGTTCTTCTCGTTGTTGTTCTTCTCGTTGTCGTTGTTCTCGTTGCTGTTCTCGTTGTTTTCGTCGTTGTTGTTGTTGTTGTACTCGTTGATGATGTTCTCGTTGTCGTCGTTGTTCATTTCGTTGTTCTTCTCGTGGTCGTCGTTCTTCTCGTTGTGTTCTCGTTGTCGTCGTTATTGTTCTCGTTGTCGTCGTTGTTCTTCTCGTTGTCGTCGTTGTTCTCGTTTTCGTCGTTCTCGTTTTCGTCGTCTTTCTTCTTCTCGTTGTCGTCGTTGTTCTTCTCATTGTCGTCGTCGTTCTTCTCATTGTCATCGTTGTTGCTGTCCTCGTTGTCGTTGTTCTTCTCGCTGTCATTGTTGTTCTCGTTGTCGTCGTTGTTTTCGTTGTTCTTGTTCTTCTCGTTGTTCTCGTTGTCGTCGTTCTCGTTGTCGTCGTTCTTCTGTTCTTCTCGTTTTCTCGTCGTTGTCGTTGTAGTTCTCGTTGTTGTTCTCGTTGTTCTTCTCGTTGTTGTTATTCTTCTTTTCGTTGTTCTTGTTGTCGTCGTTGTTCTTCTCGTTGTCGTTGTTGTTCCTCGTTGTCGTTCTTCTCGTTGTCGTCGTTCTTCTCGTTGTCGTTGTTCTTCTCGTTGTCATCGTTCTTCTCGTTGTCGTCGTTGTTCTCGTTGTCGTCGTCGTTCTCGTAGTCGTCGTTGCTGTTCTTTTCGTTGTCCTTATTCTTCTGCTCGTTGTCGTCGTTGTTCTCGATGTCGTCGTTGTTCTCGTTGTTGTCGTCGTTCTTCTCGTTGTCATCGTTGTTCGTCTCCTTGTCGTTGTTCTTCTCGTTGTGTGTTCTTCTCGTTGTCGTTCTTCTCGTTGTCGTTCTTCTCGTTGTCGTCGTTCTTCTCGTTGTCGTTCTTCTCGTTGTCATCGTTGTTCTCGTTGTCGTTTTTCTTCTCGTCGTCGTTCTTCTCGTTGTCGTTGTTCTTTCCGTTGTCTTTGGTTTGTTTGTTTGTTTCTCATCGTCGCTCTTCTTCTCGTTGTTGTTGTTCTCGTTGTTATTCTCGTTGTTGTTGTTCTCGCTGTTTTTTGTTCTTGTTTTTGTTCTCGTTCTTGTTCCCGTTCTTTTTCTTCTCGTTGTTGTTCTCGTTGTTGTTGTTCTCGTTGTTGTTGTAGCTCGTTCTCGTTGTTCTCGTTTTTTTCCCCTCGTTGTCGTTGTTGTTCTCGTTGTCGTCGTTCTTGTTCTTCACGTTCTCGCTGTTCTCGTTGTCGTTCTCGTTGCTCTTCTCGTTGTTGTTCTCGTTATTGTTCTCGTTGTTGCTCTCGTTGTTGCTCTCGTTGTTGCTCTCGTTGTTGTTCTCGTTGTTGCTGTTCTCGTCGTTGCTGTTGTTCTCACTGTTGCTGTTATTGTTGCTGTTGTTCTCGTTGTTGCTGTTGTCCTCGTTATTGTTATTCTCGTTGTTGCTGTTGTTCTCGTTGTTGTCGTTGCTGTCTTCTCGATGTCGTTCTTCTCGTTGTCGTCGTTCTTCTCGTTGTCGTTCTTCTCGTTTCTCGTTGTCGTTCTCGTTGTTGTTCTCGTTGTTCTCGTTATTGCTGTTGTCCTCGTTATTGTTATTCTCGTTGTTGCTGTTGTTCTCGTTGTTGTCGTTGCTGTCTTCTCGTTTGTTTTTTTTGTTTGTTTTTGTTGTTTTTTTGATGCTGTTGTTTTTTCTCGTTGTCATCGTTGTTATTCTCGTTGTCGTTATTGTTCTCGTTGTCGTCGCTGTTGTCCTTCTCGCTGTCGTCGTTGTTTTCGTTGTCGCTCTTCTCGTTGTCGTCGATGTTGTTCTTCTCGTTGTCGATGTTGTTCTTCTCGCTGTCGTTGATGTTCTTCTTCTCGTTGTGTTGTTCTTCTCTCGTTCTCGTTGTTCTCGTTGCTGTTTTCGTTGTCGTTCTCGTTGTTGTTCCCTTGTTGTTCTCGGTGTTATTGTTCTCGTTGTTGTTCTTGTTGTTGTTGTACTCGTTGTTCTCGTTGTCGTTCTTCTCGTTGTCGTTGTTCTCATTGTCGTCGTGTTCTTCTCGTTGTTCTCGTTATCGTCGTTCTTCTCGTTGTTCTCGTTGTCGTCGTTCTTCTTCTTGTTTACGTCGTTCTTCTCGTTGTCGTCGTCGTTCTTCTTCTCGTTGTTGTTCTCATTGTCGTCGTTCTCGTTGTCGTTCTCGTTGTCGTCGTTGTTCTCGTTGTCGTCGTTGTTCTTCACGTTGTCGTCGTTCTTCTCTTGTCGTCGTTGTTATTGTTCTCGATGTTGTTGTTCTCGTTGTTCTCGTTGTCGTCTTTCTTCTTTTCGTTGTTGTTCTTTTCGTTGTCTGTGTTCTTCTCGTTGTCATTCTTCTGCTCGTTGTCGTCGTCGTTGTTCTTCTCGTTGTCGTCGTCGTTCGTCTCGTTTTTCTCGTTGTTGTCTTTGTTCTTCTCGTTGTCGTTCTTCCCGTTGTCGTTCTTTTTCTCGTCGTCGTTGTTTTCGTTTTTTTCTCGTTGTTGTTGTCGTGTTTGTTGTTGTGTTGTTGTTATTCTCGTTGTTGTTATTCTGGTTGTTCTCGTTTTTTTTTTCTCGCTGTCCCGCCGTTGTCCTTTTCGCTGTCGTCGTTGTTCTCGTTGTCTTTCTCGTTGTCGTCGTTCTTCTCGTTGTCGTCGTTCTTATCGTTGTTGTCGTTGTTCTTATCGTTTATGTCGTTGTTCTTCACGCCCTCGTTGTTCTCGTTGCTGTTATCGTTATTGTTGTTCTCGTTGTTGCTGTTCTAGTTGTTGCTGTTGTTCTCGTTGTTGCTGCTGTTGTTCTCGTTGCTGTTTTTCTCGTTGTTGTTGTTATCGTTACTGTTCTCGTCCTTGTTTTTCTCGTTGTTGTTCTCGTTCTTGTTCTCGTTATTGTTCTCATTGTTGTTGTTGTTCTCGTTGTTCTTGTTGTTGTTCTCGTTGTTGTTCTCGTTGTTTTCGATGTTGTTCTCGTTGTTGTTGTCGTTCTTATTGTTTTCTTTGTTGTTCTCGTTGTTCTCATCGTTGTTATTGTCGTTGTCGTTCTCGTCGATGTTGTTGTTCTCGTTGTTTTGTTCTCGTTATTGTTCTCGTTGTTGTTGCTCTCGTTGTTGTTCTCATTTTTGTTGTTTTTGTTGTTCTCGTTTTTTGTTGTTGTTGTTGTTGTATTTCTCGTTGTTGTTCTCGTTGTTGTGTTCTCGTCGTTGTCCTCGTTCTCGTTGTTGTTGTTGTTCTCGTTGTTATTGTTCTCGTTCTTGTCTCGTTCTTGTTGTTCTCGTTGTTCTAGTCGTCGTCGTTGTTCTCGTCGTCGTTGTTGTTGTTCTCGTCGTCATCGTAGTTGTTGTTGCAGTCATGTTTCTTGTCTTGGTTTTTTGTGGTAGTCTATTTGTTCCAGTTCCGGTGCACTTATCTCCCCATCTTGCCATTCGGTTTCTATACAAGGTAATTCATGACTGGGTCCAAATGGATCATGCAGCGCATGGACAGCTCTCAGATGCTTTTGTTTCTTTTTTTTCCCCTTGTATCTATTGTTCCAACTTCGATTTCTTCCTTTTGCTTTCTTCTTCGTGTGCTCCTTTGTTTCGGTCTCTCTTCCTTTGCTTGTTCCTCTTTGTTTCTTTCTTCCCGCTTATGTTAAATCTGTTTAAGCTTCTTGACTTGATTTGCTTCTTTGTTATCTTGTTTTTGTGTGCATTGCTTTCTGTTTTGGTTGGTTCTTTGTCTTGGGGTTTCTTTCCGTTTTGTTCCTTCGTTTAGTCCTTTCTTCACTTCTTGACATGCATTCTTTCTGTTGTCGTTTTTGTTTTATATTCTTGTGTTTTTCAGTTTGTGTTTTTCTGGTTCTTGTTGATTTATGTGTTGCTTCTGTTTAATTTTTTTTTGTTGTTGCTTGACCGAGTTTTTTGTTCAAGTTTGTTTTTAATTTTGGTAATAGTGCTAGTAGGTTTCGTGTTTGATTTTGTTTTTGGTTTTATTTTCATTTTTGTTTTGTATTTTGCTCTTCCTGTTCTGTGCATTTGTGATTTTTTTCCTAGTTGTTTTTTGTTATTTTCTTGTTTTCGCTTGTTTCGGTAGTTTTCTTATTTCTTGTTCTTGTTCGTGCTCTTGGTGTAGTAGTTCTGGTAACTGTTGATATTGTTCTTTTACTCTTACTTCGTCACCTTTGCTCTTGTTGTGCTCGTGTTTCTTCTTGTTCTTGTTGACTTTATTTTGTGTATTTGTCTAACTTCTTGTCGTCTTTGCTTTATTTTTCTTGATACTGTTTTTTCTTTTTGTTGATCATGCTGATGTGGTTTTGTGGGGTTTTTTTATTTTTTATTTTTGTTTTTGTTTTTGTTTTTTAGTTTTTGGTTTTTGTCTTGCTTTGATTCCGCTTCGTGAGTTTTCTTATTCCTGACATTCTGGACGCTCCTGATGTAGTTCGGTAGTTTGTAGATATTCTTTTCATGCTTTCACCATTGTTGGTTTTGATATTTCACTGTGTATTTTTCCTCAGCACCTGTTTCTTTACTTGTATTCGTTGTTCTTTATGTTATTGCCGGTTGTCGTCGTTTTCGTGGCTGCTTTCGTTACTTCTTTTGGCGTCGCTTTCGAAGTTTCGCTGCTGCCCACGCTGTCATCGTTATCGTCATCTTCATCCTTGTATTTTGTTATTGTTCTTCGGGTTGTTTTCGTGTTGCTTTCTTATATTCTGCGTGTTCTTGTTCTGCTCTTGTGTTTTGCTATTTTTGTTCTTGTTCTTGCTTTGGTCTTGTTCTTATAGTTTTGTTATTATGTTCTTGTTTTTTAGTTCTTGTTTTGTTTTTTCTTGCTCTTTTCTTTGCTGTTTTTTTTTTTTTTTCTCTTTTCGTTCTTCCTGTTGTTTTTTGTTCTTATCCTTCTTGTTCTTGTTGTTCTGCTCTTGTTCTTGTTGTTTGTGTTATTGTTGTTCATGATCTCGTTTTTATTCTTGTTCTCATTCTTGCTCTTCTTGGTCTTCTTGTTCTTGTTGTCGTTGTTGTTGAATCATGCAACGCATGGACAGCCCCCTTCTTCCCCCATGTTTGGTGAAATGGCCATCGTGTGGCGACTTAAGCTGGGAGGTGATTGTCCGGTCAGTGGTGACGCATTGTTGCTCTGCGTCCCATCCAATACCCCCGGGTGTATGTTGTTAACGTGTTTTATTGTGGTTGTTGTTTTTGACTTCTTGTTGTATGTTCTTGTTATAAAGTTTGTTCTTTTGTGTTAATTGAAGAGAAACTATTCGTGTGTGTACGTATGTTTTGTGTTTTCTTGTTTTTATTCCGGTTGCTCTTGTTCTTCTCTTTTCTTCTTTTGCTTTTGTCTTGGTTTTGTTCAACCTTTTAAATTTTTCTTTTTTTTTTTTATTCATGTTGGCGGTCTTGGTGCTGTAGGGCTTCATTTTTGTTCTTGTTGTTTTCCTGTTTTTGTTTGTGTTTGTCTTGTATTAGTTCTGCTTTACATTTTCTTCTTCCTGTTCCTGTTGGTGTTGTGGCGCTGTGACACTGGCATTTTTTGATAATGTTATAATAATGTACTCTATGATGTCAGGTCTTGCTGTTTCTACCCTTCTTTCTTCTTGGTCTTTGTTTTAATCCTCTTTGTTGTCGTTCCTCTTGTTCTTGACATTTTTGTTTTGGGGGGGGGGGGCGTGGAAGGAGGATCGCTTTTTGTGTGCTTTGGTTTGTTCTGTTTACGTGTACGTTTCGTTTATTTTCGATTGTGTGATCAAGTTTTTTTTTATTTGCCCTTCTTGCCTTTTGTCTTCATCTGTATTCCAGTTCTTTCGTTTGTCTTGTCCCTTGTTTTTTTTTTTCCTCTCTCTTCTTGCTCCATTTACTTTTTTTTCTGTTCTTGGCTTTCTTTTGCATTTCCGCCAAATGTTTCTTCTATTCTTTTTGTTTCTTTGTTTCCCTTCTTTTTGTTTCGTGATTATGTTTGTCATCGTGTTCTTAGGTTCTTGTTTCAGTTGTTGTCATGTCTACGTTCTCCTGTTTTGTTTGTTTGTTAGTTTCCTCCTTGTTTTCTTGATCATATATTCCTCTTTCTTTTCTTTTCTTATTCTATTTTGCTGGTAGTTTTATTAATCATGGTCTACTTGTCTTTCTGTTTTCGCGTTTAATTTTGTCGCCTAGTGTATGCTCGATCTGCCTTATGACTCAATGCTTTATTTTGCTTTTGTTTTTGTTGTCCTTTTCTAACTTCTTTGATCCTTCTTTTATTGGTATAATTGTTCTTGGTGTACTTCTCATTTTCGATTTTTTCCCTTTTACTCTTCTTCTTCATGCTGTTCTTGGCGTTTTGCTGGTGGTGTTGGTGGTGTTTTTGTCGCTGTTGTTATGATTGATGTCCTTTTTCTGTTTGTTGTCGTTCTGCTTCTCATCGTTTCTGCCCTTGCTGTTCTCCTGGTATGCTTGTTGCCAACATTTTCGTTTCCATTTTTGTTTCTCCGTGTTGTTCCTGTTCTGGCTGTTGTTTTCAACTGCGTACTGACAACAATCATGGATTTTCTTTATATTGCATATTGGTCTGCTTTTCTTCTTGTTTTGTGTGTTTCTCTGTTTGCGTGTTTTTGTTTTAATTTTGGTTTTGTGTTGTTTTGTTTTATAGTGCAAGCTTTGTGACTGTTCCTTTTCTTCTCGCTCAGTTTTATGTCGTATCTGTTGTTGTTGTTGTGTTTGTTTTTATTTTTCCCTCTTTCTTATTTCTTGTTGTCCTTGTTCTTGCCTTTCTTGTTCGTGTTCCCTTGTGTCTTTTTCATTTCCTCTTCTTCATCTTTTTGTTCTTACTTTTTATTTTACTATTTTTCGTGTTATTTTGTTGTATTTGGTTTTCTTGTTTTCTTGTTTGGTTTCTCCTTCTTAATGGCTTTTTTTCCGGTTTCTGTAACACATATAACGGAAGACTTACTTGGTTTTGATTTTCTGCTGCTGCTGCAGCTACTTTTTACGATGCAGAGCGTACATTATCCTGGCGTAGTGAGGTCATTACAGGCAAACTGCAACAATGTGAGACCAAAATTGTATGTGCAAAGACTTACACAAAACACGTAAATAGATAAATAGAAAAACTGAAAAGTCCAAATGATTTAACGTAAATGGATACAGACATGTCGATAAGACGGGGCGGACAGATGGATGGAAGAACAAGATTCCACGACAAAAGAACTGCCTCTGGCAAATCGTGTAGAAAACTCGCTTTCATGGGAAAACAAAAACATATGCACACACCGGAAAAAAACAATCAAAACAGACAATCAATTAGTCATAAGCACTTAACATACAAACAAGCCTATTAGTCTCTGAACGATTGCACAGTTGCACGAATCTGGAACAGATTCAAAAGGAAATAACAGATAAAGTGTTCTGGAAACTTAAGGAGCATTTCAGATCACTGCACTCAAATTAAGGATTATTTCCGTTCATGTTTAAAACCGAACTCGTTTTGGTTTGAAGGATGTACCATTTTGCTCTGTTGGCTAACATTTCACAACAGGAAAGAAAATCTCAGCTGGACAATTTTCTCGTCGCTTTGATCGAACAAACTAGACTGGATTGGATGATATTGCATTGGGTTCATTGTTTTTGGGCAGTTTTACCGCGTGAAATGGGGGTTGACCTTCGTGGAGAAAGCACATCGCCATCGCACGCGCCACCTCCCTTTGTTATATCTATATGCATGTATTTTTGTTTACCTAAGGGTGTTTTCTTTTGCCAAGGAAAACTACTTTGCTGCCGCAGGTTTTTCAACACAAAGCTCATCGCCATCGTAAGGCGCCACCTCTGGTATATCTACATGCATGCATTTTTGTTTACCTAAGGGTGTTTTCTTTTGCCAAGGAAAACTTAGCTGCGCAGGTGTTCAACATGCCCAAAATAATTGCTGCTTACAGCATTTCCGTTTATTACAATCATTATTACAGTTTAAAGCTCAGCTGTCAGCTGCCTGTGCAGAGCTGTATCAGGGCTACAACCATAGCAAGATGTACACATCTCGATGACCCTGACAAAAAAATGGAAAGGAAATTAAGTACAGATAACAATGTATTCGCATACTAACCTAAAGATATGCTCCCGGCATTGATCATTCCCTTATATTTATCTCCATGAGGTTTTAAGAACAAACCCTGAACACAAACATAAAGATCACTAACGACACTAAAACATATAAAACCATGGCCTAAATTACCGGAAATTGCATCTGCCTATCGTGTTTCCGTAGAGCCAAAAATGTTAATACCTGTACCAACAGCCAATATCAATAGAAAGCATGAAGGACTGCACAGAACACAAACTGATCAATAGACCAGCATAGCAGAATATGATAGGAAGAAATGATAGAAAGAAAAGG
The DNA here is from genome assembly GCA_030674185.1 of Monoplex corrugatus. Classification (NCBI taxonomy): domain Eukaryota; kingdom Metazoa; phylum Mollusca; class Gastropoda; order Littorinimorpha; family Ranellidae; genus Monoplex; species Monoplex corrugatus. Next base: position 45,836,324 of record JAPXFY010000014.1, on the reverse strand, counting down.
AACAATGAAGAAACAGAGAACGAGACAAAGGAAGAAATTTCTAGCACTGAATTTTCCGAAGGTGGGGATGCCATCTGTACTGAAAGATCCTCCGGCATCCACACCCCATCCCACACCCCTTTTCGGGTACAGCATTTCGGTTTAGTGTCATCTGAAAGACAAGCACTCAAACCACCGCTTAAGGTGTAGTGGAGGGAGGAGAAAAATCACCGTCCTATGGGAATATAACTTGGATATCTAGGCGCGTACTCTTTCCACTAGGCCATACTATACAGATTTTCAGATTGTGGTTTTCGTAGCGTTTTTCGCATGAAACTAGAAGAATCAACACAGTTTGAAACTGTGTGGTCAAGTTCACAACAGATGATCATTTCTGTAATCCTCGGTAGTATACTTGTCAATATCACCGCCTTTTAGGCAAGAGGATGAGGTTCAAATCTCCGCCGAAACTTAAGTTAGGTAGAAACCTCAAGATCTTGCCTATGAGAAGGGTTTAGTAGTGGTAAGCCTCCGTCAGTCGACGTCGACTATGGATGATGCGCTCTAGTGTCGTGTCGATTCGAGTTGACGCCTCTGGAGCAGTATCCGCTGTGGCTGGTAAGGCCGATGCGGGAAAGGCAGTCTCTGCGACATTGGATGCTTGTATGGATGCTGGCATGGGATTGCCTTCACTGGAGCTTGCTTTCCACCTGGCTCTCACCTCAACTAAGGTCTGGATCTTCTTTTCCCCCAACCCGAGTTGTTTCTGGAGCACACTGCGCCATCTATGGCGGTCGGCTGCTGTGTCTTCCCAGCTCTCTGTGTTGATGTCCAAAGCTTTCATATCGCGCTTGCAGACAACTTTTGGGGGCGGCCAAGAGATCTCTTGTCGGAGACTAGTTCACCGTAAAGGATATCCCTTGGGATACGGCCATCTTCCTTCCGGCGCACATGACCAAGCCAGTAAGGCCTGAGTTGTCCGAGTTGTGTGTGCATGGTGGGGAGACCAGCGCATGCTAGGACCTGGGCGTTTTGTAATTTGTCGTTCCACACATACATAGACAGCAACTTAACGTACGCTCGCTTTTAAGAACAGGCCCACCCACAGGTGCACTCACACACACACACACACACACACACAAACGCGCGCACACACACACACACACACACACACACATACACACACAATCACTCACACACACGCGCAAACATACACACAAACACGCGCACACACATACGCGTACACACACACACACCCCCCACACCACACACACACCAACCAACACACCCCCACCCACACACACACACACACACACACACACACACACACACACACACACACACACACACACACACACACCCACACACGCACACACCACACACCACACACCACACACCAACGACACACACCACGCACCACACGCACGCACGCACACGTTCTGTTCAGTTACCTTCGTCGAATACATGCAGGGCCTTTAGATGTGTGGCTGTGTGGTTTGTCAGCCACGTTGACAAATGCAGACGTCAGTTTTCGTCCTTCGCTGTAAAGCAGAAAAGTCCTGGAACTCATCAGTACCATCCATTCTGGGGATGTCTGGAATGGTGTCCAGCTTAGACGTTATTCATGAAGTTTCTTCAGTCATCTGTCAATAAGGAGAAGGTATTAAATGTATTCCTATTGTCTGCGCCTGTGGTGGTGGTGGTGGTGGTGGTAGTTGGTGGTTGGTGGTGGTTGTGGTGGTGGTGGTGGTTGGTGGTGGTGGTGGTGGTTGGTGTTTTGGTAGATGGTGATGATGGTGGTTTCTCGAACGTTGATTTCATATTTACATTTATGAATAGAGAAAATTTCATGTAAAAGGATGTTTTGTCCGTTATGCTTCTGTATATGTGCAAGGTCTGTACAGACACACAATGCATTTTGTTGTATACGTATATTTGCAGAAGTGTGAAGCAGGACTCTTGCCAAAGATGAAGCTGAAGGAGAACATGCAGTGTCTACATCTGAGGGAGACACGATGGATGAGCAGACACCACCACCAGCATTGTCTCAGCAAGACCATCAACACGCTCAGATGCTGAACAACGTGTGGAGATTCCCCCAAATCATCATGTGCCCTGCCGCATGGCGCTGGCGATCATGGCCCTCCATACAAATCTATCTTTTTCGCGGCAAGTACATCTGCCACCTTTCTTCATCCACTCCACAAGTTTGTCCAGTATTTTCTCCCTAGGTCTACTTTGTGCTCTTTTTGCCTCTTCCTTTCATGTTGTGACTAGGTACTCTAATTTCTCTTGCCTCATAAAATGTCCTATAAATGTTGCCTGTCCTTCCCCAATCCTATTCATTAATGTTCTTTTTGTGTTTGCCTGTTTCAAGACTGTCGTTTGTTTTCTTTGCTCTCCATATAACTCTTAACATTCTTCTTAGAAGCTACATTTCAGCTACCTCAACCTTGTTGACTTTGCGTATTGACTGTCCACACTTCGCATCTGTACAACAAGATCGGTTCTATATAACACTAAAGAACTCAACCCCGGTGCCAATCGACAGGGATCTGTCGTCAAGAACGCTAAATACTTTCTTAGCCTGTCTGGCTCTGCTGGCTTTCTGGTGAGATGACGGCAGGACTGGGGACATGGTGGTCGGTGAAAGACAAGAAATCCCCTCATGCAGAGTGACGGCAGATGGTACAGCATGATGGGACAGGTTGGAGGGTTTGAATGTCTGGGAACAGTCACCTCACCAGTTCCCCCAAATACAATACAAATACACAATGGAATTGTACCAGAACCGTGTTCTTTTCACCCCACTTAAAGGCTCAGAATGATGGAGGATGACAGACAGCGACCTTATCAAGCTGTCAACCCTACACACCAGAAACGTTTTAAAGAATCAGAGGAACCATCTGGCCTAACACCATTTCCAACCAGTAAACTACTCAAAGAGACCAGAATCACATTATCCAGACTGCCCTTCACTGGATATAACAATGAAAAAATTGATAATAGTAAGGCGCCAAAGCAAATTTGCCAACAACGACCAAACCTCCAGGACACAAACACACGCAAACTGGGGTGGTGGGTGGCGTGAGGAACAGGACAGGAGTAGGGCGTGTGACCCCTGACCCAAGCCGTCATCTTCTCTCTCACGCACACACACACGCGCACGCACACGCACACGCACACACACACACACACACGATGCTAAGTTAGAGTACACTCAAGCCTGTTCGACAAATGACCATTGACCCAAACTGTCTTCTGTGTCATTTTTTTTTCACCAAGACCCCAGAAAGGCAAGAAGACTAATTGGGTCTCAAGGGAAGGGAATTGAGTAGTGAAGCTTTATCTCTAATACCGATAGTTTTTTTGCCAGGTCAGCCGAGCGAATGTCCTGCTCTTCATGACTTCCACCTGCCGTGGATTCTTTAGGTGCGCACGCCAGAAGGTACACGAGTTCGATTCGTTTTCGTCCCCTTCCGAAGGGCTAGACGTCCAGTTTGATTTTCCGGTCAAACTAAAGAGAAAAGACCACGCCTCTTACGGTAAACGAACCCTGGAGCTGCGAATTTAGTTATTGGCAGGCTTACGTCTCAACCATTCCGCCACTTTTTTGCACGAAGAAAAACGCGAAAGAGGAAGACCAAGGTATCATGGCACGAACAGAACAAGGAGATCTCAAGGCCCTGAAGGACATACACAAGCCGACTCAGAACAGAGGAGGGGAGGATCTTCAGTGTTCTAGATGCCAACGATGTATTGGGCTGAGTAAGTCCGTCATCAGATGCAGAATAGATTGGCACAGCCATCACAATGCTGGTCCCTAGAAAAGTTGAAATCCTCACCACCCCTCTCTCAACCCTTCCCCCTTCCTCTATCCATCCCATCCACCCACCCCCACCACCCGTTTTCAGTTTTGGTCTAGTTACCGGGTCATCATGAAGATCGGACGAGAAGGACCAGACGGTGGGGAAATGTGTAAATGACTCCTTGTGGTGTTTAGGTGTTGACAGGGGTCCTGGATGTGCGGAGCTTTTTGTCTACTGAAGGCACTGTGAAGGAGGATCACAGTCTGTCACCTTTCTGTGGACACAGGAACTTTTATTAGAATGTATAACAATAATTATGATTCACAATATTCTGGTCATATATTTGCTGTGCCTGGGACTTAAAATATAGTTCACAACATTTTGGTCTTGTGCTAGCTGTGCCTGGAATTGAAAAGGCGCACCGTTCTGGATAAAAACGGTAACAGTCATGCATGGTTCACAATATTTGTCTTGTGTTTGTTGTGCCTGGAATTGAAAAGGCGCACCGTTCTGGATAAAAACGGTAATAATCATGGTTAACAATATTTTGCTCTTGTGCTAGTTGTGCCTGGAACCGAAAAGGCGCACCGTTCTGGATAAAAACGGTAATAATCATGGTTCACGATATTTTGGTCTTGTGCTAGTTGTGCCTGGAATTGAAAAGGCGCACCGTTCTGGATAAAAACGGTAACAATCATGCATGGTTCACAACATTTGTCTTGTGCTTGTTGTGCCTGGAATTGAAAAGGCGCACCGTTCTGGATAAAAACGGTAATAATCATGGTTCACAATATTTTGGTCTTGTGCTTGTTGTGCCTGGGACTGTAAAGGCGCACTGTTCTGGATATAAAAACGGTAGTAATCATGGTTCACAATATTTTGGTCTTGTGCTTGTTGTGCCTTCGATTGTAAAGGCGCACAATTCTGGATAAAAACGGTAATAATCATGGTTCACAATATTCTGATCATGTGTTTGTTGTGTTCAGGATTAAAAAGGCGCACTGTTTCAGATACTGATATACCTGATGGACTGAACTGGATTGTGGTGTTTTGTTGTTCACAACGAATTTCAAGGTTCTCCGAGTGACAAACAGGCCGCTCCTTCCGGGGAAAGGAAATCGCCGAAGTGCGTTGTCACATTCTTATAGTGTATTTTTGTTTATTCATTAACCATATATTTCTACAGAATTTCAACAGATGCAATTCTTTTATTACCGTATGATCTTCAACGTGCGCTAGATGTATACTGTGTACGGGACTTAAGTTTATTATCTCATCTTAAAGACTAGCAATCAAACCACCACTTAAGATCAAATGGAAAGTTGAGGGCAGACACATACGATCAGTAACGGAATTTGGGTTTCTTGTATCCTAGCTTTATTGTTATTATTTTATTTAATTTAAAGCCCAGCCGGCTGCGCACAGCCATATCAGGGCTACAACCGATTCAAAACATTATACAATACTTCAACAGGAAATAAAAAGGAGAAGAAAATTAAGTACACATATCAGTGCATTCGTGCCAATAATCTAACGAGATGCCCTTGGTATTGACCACTCCGTCCAATTTATCGCACAATGGGTTTAAAAACCATACATGAATACAAATTTAAACATAACTAAGGTTAAAAAGGTTAAAGGTCCCATGGTCAATATGGCCGTAGGGGCGGTGAACTGTTAAAGATTCACCGTGTCTAGGGCGCGGCATTATGAAAGGCGGAGCCCATCCCTCTCCTTTCGCCGCCTTTTTTAAACCTCCCCCGACCGAAGTCAGGTACCCATTCACTGCTGGGTGGACAGAGGGAGTTTTCAGGCCGGAAAAATCGAACCAGCGTTTAGCGGATTCGAACCACCGACCTTCCGCACCGCAGACGAGCGCTCTAACCACTCGACTACAGGCCCCCCTAAACATAACTAAGGACACTAAAACATATAAAAACAGGCTTAAATTAACTTAAATTGCTTCTGCGTGTCATTTCCCTAGAGCTGAAAATGCACTTAATGCATGCACCCAATTATCAATCTTAAGAGAGAGTAAGACTTTATCGAACACATACAGGTGAATGGACCAGCAAGGCAGGAAGTGATAGGAAGAAACGACAGAAAGCAAAGGAACAAGGCAGAAACAGTGACAGAAAAGAGGACATTTCTAGCACAAAATTTCCAGAAGGTGGGGATATTGTCTATACTGAATCTCCAGCATCCCCACGGGGGGGGGGGGGGGGTTGTTATTGTTATTGTTTAAAGCCCAGCCGACTGCGTAGAGCCATATCAGGGCTATAACCGCTTCAAAACATACAAAACTTGAACAGGAAAAGAAAATTAAGTACACATATTAATGCATTCGCGCACATAATCTAAGGACATGCCCCTGGCGTTGACCACTCCATCCAATTTGTCGCACAGGGGAATTAAAAAACACGTGAATACAAATATAAGTATGCCTAAGGACACCAAAACATAAGTAAAAACAGGCATAAATTACCCAAAATTGCTTCTGCATATCCCACCTCCCTAGAGCCAAAAATGCACTTAATACATGTACCTAATTGAGAAACACTAAGTTAGCGCCATAAGTGTTACTGAAACATAATAATAATAATTACAATATTTATATAGCGCAAAATCTTGATAAAATCAAATCTAAGCGCTGATGAGCAACAAACAGGCCAGTTTTTAAGTTGTCCACCGGGATTGAACTCCAGACACTAGATATTGAGTCGACAGACCTATCCAGAGCCAATAACCTGTGTAAAAATCAAACAGCAGGGTTATAACGTACTACGAAAGAAGATAAATTTCCTTCAGGTTCAGGTTCATATTGCTTATAGCCTAGCCGACTACTAGTCATATCAGGGCTAACACACAC
>JAPXFY010000014.1:45767167-45827167 GCA_030674185.1 Monoplex corrugatus | reverse complement strand
TCATGAGGCACAAATTTTACAAAGGAGTAAACACCCGACGTTTTACACACACACACACACACACATACACACACACACACACACGCACGCACGCACACACACGCACGCACGCACAGCAGATATATCACACACACACACACACACACGCACGCACGCGTATACACATATACACCGACGCACACACATTCACACCACGACTGCAGGTATATGAATAGCGTTTATTCAGCTATGAATGAACAATCGCCCGATGACATGACATGACTGCACAACTAAAATAGTTGTATCACAAAACAAATGCATACATAACTACACAATACTCTGCTTTCTTTCAACTGCCTGTGACAAGAAGTTCTAATAAGTAAAATAATGATTAAGGCATAAAGTCACAGCTTAGTGGAGGGCATTCGATTAACGAAATACAATCACCAAAAAACATTGTAAACAATTAAAACAGTGTCATTTTCAGCCAGGAAACAATGCGCTTATCAAAATATATTTGCGGAATATTTCGTGTTTTTACACTTTGATTTTCTGTAAATTAAAAGTTATATACAATTCCTGCTATCATCAAAGTGTTTTCCCCCGTTGAAGCATAAGGGATTTGATAAGTAACCTGGGATACGTAATTGTATTTTCTCTACAACTGATAACATTTCAGTTGTGATCAGTTCATGTGTTGACTGGTACTAAAATATCAATGAATCACATAGGCCTACTTTCGTTTAAAAAATACTTTAAAAGTTGAAACCAACATTCTGTGTCCGTATTCAAGCATTTTAAACTGGGCATAAATTAAAAGTTGTTTAATGAAGTGCCCAAAACGACGTTTTCCTTGATCTTGGGCTGTGATGTGTCAGGAAAATGATGCTCAAAAGGTAGGCAGATAACCTCACGCTCCCCCCCAGAAAAAAAAAAGAAAAAAAGAAACGCCGTGGTTTTGTCTTTGGTACTTAAATTGTGATTAAAATATAAAACAAGAGCAGTCATATTGCTAGTAATAAATCATTTAAACAAAGTTTTGATTTTCCACGGGTACTTCATTCATATTCAATCTGACCATAAGGCACTGTGTCCAGAATCAACGTTTTCTCATTTAACAAAGAGTTTTAATACACTTAATTGCGTCTGGTCCACAAAGTTTAAGACATCTAGAACGGTGGTTAAAATCAGCATCGTTAAAGGAGAAAGAACGGGCTATAACAATAAGAATTCGTAATGTTGGTTCCAAATGTGTAACAAAAACAACAACACTTTGTTTTAATCAGCCAATATTTCACAGGGCGGGACATGGGACAGGTTCCTGTTAAACGGACGAAATTTAAGCCAGATTCACGAATCGTTTTCATTCATTTTTCAAATATGAAAGCATCTTTTTCACACAGATACTGGGCTTGGTGTGATAGGAGGTGGGGTTTTTAAACTGAGAATGTGTCTTTACAGGCAACAGACTAAAGACAAACGTGTATGTAAAATAAGTTTCTCTAAGCAGTACTAGGCTAGGGTAAGTAAATGATGCAAGAAGACTATTTCAAAACTTGTGTTTTTACAATTACACGAATTATTGGACAGGTCATAACATACAGGCGAAGAAACAATGCCTCTCTGCCTCAAGACAAGTCGTGTCACAGTGTCTCTATTTAGTGCACAGCATGCATACAACTTTGACAATTAGGACGCAATCACTACCTCAGTATTGCACAACCAAAGGGGCATTTTCCGCTCATCATCAACAGATCGTGTAAGTACACCATTATGGCAAATTATACTATTACACAGTAATGAAAGGGATTTTAAAAAAAAGGAGGGGGAATTGTTGGAAGAGCCACGCATAAATACAAAGTAGTCTCAAGACTTTTGCACACACCATTTCCAACACACGGAGAAAGTTATAGTGGAAAGAGAAATGATGCCAAAGGCTTTCTCAGATTCAGGATTTTTACCAAAATTTCAATCCAACACAATCCCACAGCCAACAATAATCGCTTCGTTCTGTGAAGAATTTAATAGGCACGCTGCTTCTGGGTGCCATTCGGCGAGGTTAACGAATGCAAGGACAAAATGGGTCACCCAAGAAATATGTAACCTTATCTCGCAACATGTGAAAGACTTTGTTCAAAATGACTGACTGCGTCCTCAGTGAAGGGAAAATAAATTAAAAGGCTGTAAATTAAGTTGTAAGTCTAACAGTCTGTTCGTGAAACAGGTACCTAAATGATAAATTAAAAAGCTGTAAATTAAGTTGTAAATCTAACAGTCTGTTCGTGAAACAGGTACCTAAATGATAAATTAAAAAGCTGTAAATTAAGTTGTAAATCTAACCGTCTGTTTCGTGAAACAGGTACTTAAAGAGGAAAGAGAAAGACACAAACGATCTCCACGATGTACAGTGCTCTTTCCAGAGTAAGGTCCCCAACACGAAATTCGAAATGCCCACACAACGACTTGGAGTCATCCACCAAGTTTTAGCAATCCGATGTAGCAACTGCCTGACAGAATCTAAACATCCACTTTTTGCCTCAAGTTCTTTGTCTCATTCCCTATCAAATTAAATTTGATATTTTAGGTGATCTGCCAACTGTTGCTACAACCATGAAAACTGCTCAAGTTGGTTTCTTGCTGTTTCAGGGTGCGGCTGAGGTGGGCAAGCGGTTTGGAGGGACGAAAAAGTCGACAAGAACGACAAAAACAAACAAAACAAATCCTGCTTTTGTTATTGTCGTAATAACCTTCGATTTCTCCTACGTGGGAGCGGGAAAACAACCTGCATGTGGGTGAATTGTCATTTTACTACCGATTTTCCAAACAACGACAACACAACCTGCACTTTGGTGAATAGTTATTTTACTGCCGATTTACCAAAGAACAACAGCCATCCTGGATTCCTTATTCGTGTTGAAGAATGGCATGACAGCTAAGCAGTTACAAGTACAGTTGACAACGGGTACTACCACAGTCTGATTCAACTGACACTTACAAAAGACGTCAGCGGTTTTTCGAACTAGTGGTCATAATCCGTCTTCAGTACCTCTTCATTTACACAGCTGACCTACTGCTTACGCCTGTGTGCAATCACCTATGTTAGAAATGTGTACATTTCCCGTGTGAATAAACTGAAAGCGTATTAGTCTGGAGGAAATAACTGTTTAAACGTTGGGCTAGAGTGTCCACAGTCAAGCGTTGGTGACACTGGAAGACAGCGACTTTTCCGTCCAATACAGATTATTTAAATTGTTATCGACTGTAAGGTTACCTTATTAAGATTAAATTTACCACCGTAATAGGGAACAGTCTTTAGAGGGGAAAAAACAAAACCAATAAAAGAAAATTCTATAATCTGCTTCGTATGAAATAGAAGTCTTAAAAAACAATAACTACCAAATGCTTTCTGTTTTAACTAACCCTGCAGCACTTCAAAGCATTCAAATGACGACTGTACATAACCTGACAAATATAATGTCTTCTTCACAATCATGAATGATTTTCACACAAAATTTTATTTATTTTTCACTGTTTGATACTTTCAACATATGTACATAATACAGTCACTCAGAAGCAGCTGTATCTATCTGCAACAAGCATAACAATATGGACAAAATAAGGTTACATAAGACGCCCTTTCTAGCAGCATTGCCTACTGTAATGATTATTCATCGACAAAAAATCTGTGACTGTCACATTTATCACCAATGTAGTCCTCTAAATTGCATCATACATTAAGATTATAATAATTAATACATATTGCAGCACCACATTTTCAGTGTTAAATAGATGATAATCCCTTCTCCGTGTATCATGTTTTTTTGTTAAATATTCTCATAAAATTATGGAATGAAAATCGAAGCTCATACTGTCAGAAAGAAAAACACGATAAACGGAACGAGAACAAGACATTAAAAGCAATCTGTTCGTGTATATGTGGTGAAATTTGTATTGAGTAGATGTGATTAACGATTGCTGGATACAGTGAAACAGTCTATTTACGTTTTGTTATTTTTACCAAAATGTCTGTATATGTGTGTGTGTCTGTGTGTCTGTGTGCGTGTGTCAGTGTGTGTGTGTGTTGCGCGCGTGTGTGTGTGCAAGTGTGCATGTGTACACGCATGCGCACCTTTGTATCTCTGTATAAGAGTATGACCACCTATCTCTTTGTTTTGGCATTTCTTATCTGAGCTAAAATGCAGATATGTAAAAGTGTTTAATGCAAATGCAGAAGAGTATAATTTTGTCTGTAACAAATCCTGTCAATCTCTTTTCAGACAATTTGACATACATGTAATGTAGTATTGGGAAACACAAAGTGTGTACATGTATATGAAAAGTGTAATGACTAAGAAGAAAACTCTGAATAATCACATTGACTGAATAATGCAAATCAGAAGGTATTCAAAACTACCAAATCCTGAATGATATTGATAACTGACAGTAAGCTTTCATTACCAAATGCTAAATGATATTGGTAGTGAACACCTAAGCTTTGATGACCAAATCTTGAATGATAGTTTACAGTAAGCTCTCATCCTATCTTACAAACATACACACATACATATATGTGTGCACAAGCGCACTCACTCTAACACACACACACACATTCTTTCTCTAAATCTCATTCCCTCCCTTTTCTTCCATGTTTTACTCTTTCTCTCTCTCTCTCTCACACACACACACACACAAACACACACACGCACACACTCCCTCTCTCTCTCTCTGTGAATGCAGTTAGCTTATCATGGGCCTATATACAGTTTTATACACTCAATATACTGTTTCCAGTTTCAACACCGTAATTCGAACACAAAAAAATGTGCAGCAGATGTGTTTATTATATAATGAGAACAGCTATGTCTTTAACACATTAATCTATCAATTAAACACAAGTATCTATTCACATAATGTACAGATCCAGTTTTTGTCGTTTTAATTTAAAGGAAAGAAAGTATCTACATTTTCCCCATAAAATATGTAAGACATCTATATCACTGACGTTTAAAGCACAACCAGTGAATTACAATCCTAAGGCAGGGTACATTCCATTGGCAGCTCTGGACAACGTATGAAGATAATGGACGTCTAGTCTATTTCTGTAACATCCTGTTTCATATTATGGACGAAGGTCAAGCATCTTCTGTAAATCCAGTCAGAAGTCTTTTATATTCCCATCCAGCAGATTCCATTTCTTCACAACGGGCATGAAATACATCGCAACATGTTACATTGCACTCCTTACAAGCTTTATAATATAAAAGTCACAAATTGCTGCTTTACCAAAAGTACCACGCATAGTCTGTATATCGCAGTTCCTCTGCTAAATGTCTCTCCTGTCTTTGACTTCACACTGAGGCAGTAGTCTAAACACAAAACCAAACACAGTTGGTAGGTCACCATCTGTTCAAAACTCGCTGGATGACATCACGGCACAGCTTCTGGGTTATGAAAACATTTTCAATAAAACAAATCACGCAATGCACACACAACTTGCTACACCGAAATGGGTTTTGTGGTATTCACAGCCAGGGATGGGGTAAAAAACAGGAGTGTGTGAAGGGGAGAAAGGCAAAAGAAAAAACAACACAAACAAAAGCTGTGAGCAGTTAAATCATACAGTCATTACAATATCTGGAATATAACTGGACAGAATACAACTGAGTCTTGATGAATGCCAGTCCACTATCTGTGCAATACAGCCGTATTGTGTATTCTTTGAATTGACGTCACTGTCTTTGTCAAATATGTAGGCAATCATTATTTCACACACTATAGTAGTTAAATCATACCTTTCATAAAGAAAACATCAATCATGTTTTAATGTCTTTCTCTGTTATCCTGAAAGCAAAGAAAGCGACGAATGTACAAATTATGTTAAGACTGCACAAATAAGACAACCTTTCCGAAACAAAAGATAAACACATCATTTTCACCGTTTTCCTCTGCTTCACAGAAGGCAAAGAGTAGAACATAATATGTACGGTATGAATTCTGTGGAGTATGTCAGCCAATGCAAAAATGCCCTTTTTGTCTATATACAGAAGCAAAGTTTGTCACTGTGTTTGGACACTGAAGCAGCTAATTTGTAAGTGACTGAGTTTAGCCTTTTACGCCCTCACCCTCTCCATCCGCTTTCTCATGCACCAGCTAACTGCATGAAGCTGGTGAACTGGGTGAGGGAGTTAAGGAATTAATGACTACAATCCAACAATTACAAAGGACAGGCACATTCTACAACAATCCTCATAATGCCGACGCCTGCGTAATAACCAGTTTGAGTTCGTGAGCGGCATGAGACACGTCCACCACCCTGTCTACCATCTCCTGCACGGCAGGCACAGAGGGGTACTGTAAGGCAGCAGTCTTGGTGGCCTGCACCGACACCTTCAGACAATCACACACGTTACTGGCACAGTGCATCACCTTGTTGCGCACCTCAGTGTTGATCAAGCTACGGTGTAAGGCGTCGCTGATGTAGACCAGTTTGTGGGCAGTGACAATGACGAACTTGCTATTGGAAATGAAGCCCTTGGGCGGCTCATTGTTTTCGATGCAGGCAAAGAAGGCATCAATGGCGTTGGTGAGCAGTGTGGAATGGGTCTCCAGTTGTCCGGAGTAGTAGCATAGCACTTGCTTGTCGTTGGGATCCAAGGATGTGCCGCTCAGATCAAAACTACTGAAAGAGGGGGGCTGACTGGGGATGCTGAAGCCATTCATGGTGTTCATGGGCGTCCTGAGGTCATCAGGAGAGTTTGGTTCTGGGTTCAATGAACCGTCTGGAATGTCTCTGTCTTCCTGGGTTGAGATCATCTTGCTGGAATCTTCTTTTGTTGGCACCATGTCAATGTCCAGGTGTTTCTCACTGAGATCATCAGACACTCTTTCTGCGTGCTGGCTAGGTTTCACATCGGCACTTGAAGAGTCTTTTTCAGGATTGTTGTCTACACTGTCAGAACACTTGTTTTTATCTGGTGTAGGTGTATTGGGTGGTTCAGCTTCTTCTTGTATGTTCTTTAAAGCAGACTGCTGCTGTTGTTGGTCTTTGCTCTTTTGTTGAGCGTCAATGTCACAGGCTTCTAACTGCACGTAATCATACTCCTGTAGCAAGTCACTGTAATCTCTATCACCGTCGTCATCATCATCAGCCACAGTGCAGCGTCGCATTCCGTCCTCCACATTTACATAGTCATTCAGGTCGTCCTGAGAACCTGACTTCTCCTTATCACGCAGTTTCTGCTCTAAGGGTGTTGGGGGCAGTGGTCTTCCCGACACAGGTGGAGCAGGTAGAGGCCTTTGTTGTAAAGTTCTGGCCCTGGGTATGACCACACCCACTCCACTTCCTCCTCCAGCACCGAGCCTGGGAAGTAAGTCAGGCTTAGGACCGATAGGGGGTTTAGAGGCAACGTTTGAAGCACGAGACTGTGCAGCCAGGTCAGAAGACCGTTTGAAGAGCAGTGTGCTGTTTCCTTGAATGAGGGAGGCCAGCTTTTTCATATCAGGAACCAAGTCTTTGGTAGCAGTGATTAACGCCCCCAGGTGATCTGGCATGTCAGGATCCAAAGGCTCAGCAAGCAGTGCTACCTGCCATTTCATTTCTTCCAGGGAGCGTAGTGCCCCTGATATAGCTCTGCGTTGTTGTTGCAGAGGAGTCACCTGTTTGACAAGCCTGTTGACCAGTTTCTTGTCCGATAAGCGCGCTGAATTGGCCATTGTTCCTTGAGCGAACTCCATGAATTCAGACAAAGCTTTCTTCACTTCAATGCAAGATACCTTGATGTCATACACGTTCGTCTGCAGAGATTCTTTCGTACGCCATGTGGAGGACACCAATGTGAGCACCTTTGAAGCAGCTCGTGTGACGCCTTGATGAAGTTTTACCAGCATTTCCACAGCCGAGTCCAGATCCAGCAGTAACTCTTCATACACTCCTTCAGCAATAGCTGCGTACTCTGCTGCCCCAGACCCCCGCGAGTCCACGCTGCAGGTTGACAACCTCAAGCTCTCATCTGACGAGTCAGAGCGGGCAGATATAACAGAATCCCTTGTCACCTGGGGAGGAATATCGTACACAGCGTTAGGGTCGTAATTGACAGCAGATGTGGAACCAAACCCTGGGACAGCAGATTTCAGACTGACCTTAGGAGCATTGTTCCTAGGTGAATCATAAAAATCGTCCAATGCGTTCTCCACACTGCGGCTACGTTTAATGTCCATATGGGATCGTTCCCCTTTGGCCAGATCTGACAAATGAGAGGAGCTGTGGGCGAAGTGTTGGGGTTGGGGTGAAGCCAGATTCTGGCGTCCAGGTCCTGGCGTTTCGTAAAACCCTCCCAGCCCTGAGTCCATGGAAAGCTGCTTCAGGGCACGAGACTCCCTCGGTGGAAGGTCGTAGGGTTCGTGCAGGGAAGCGTCCAGACTTGAACGGGCAGAATCTGGCAGACTGGCCGTGTTAGAGTGTCGACTTGGTATCAAATGTGAAGAGCTACCAGATATGTACGATTCACTGGAAGCAGTGGACATCATGCTGGCCCGACTGCCTGACCCCATGGAGTCACGAGAATGACGCTTAGAATTCGAACTAGGAGTGTCGTAAGCTGCCTCCCCAGGTAACTCTGCAGGACGACCTGAAGGAGTGTCATAGGTAGGCTGGTCATCAGACAGAATCCTCTCCAAAGAAGCTCGCTTGCTGCTTGGAGGAGTCTCATAATGCCTCTCACCTCCAGAAAGCCTCAAACTCCCACTCTCTGCCGAAGATCTCTTGCTGCTTGGGGCGTCTGGTAAACAGACTGCTGGAGAGGGTCCCCGGACAGGCGATGTGGTAGGGAAGAGGAAGAGGATAAGCTGTCCATAGAGGCACGCTGACTGCCTGGCGGTGTCCTCTCCCTGGACGTTCGTTTGCTGGAGGGTGGAGTATCATAAAAAGAGGAACCGATGCTGCTACCACTGGCGACAGCTGGTATATTGGTTGGGGTGTCATACACTTCACAACCCGGTTCTGGAGACATCTCTTTGCCGGAAGGGAAGTAACGTGAAGGGGGAACGTCGTAGTCTTCCATAGTGCGGTTGGGTTGGTTATACAGGTAGACATCACCCCTCCTCACAGGTGTTACCACCTGCACACACGCAAATGATAAATATCAACAAACAACAAAGACGACGACGATCATGATACGGTCATAATCATCACTGTCATCATTACAATGATGTTGATGACGATCAGATAAACATAAAATGGCGCTCATATCCAATCTGTTCATCAACTGTCGTATACAACTAACTTGGTTTTGATTATAAGGCTTGGATTTAGTGATAGCAAAAATGTCTTGTCGTCACTATTGTTGGTTTTAATTCAAGGTCTCATCATCAACATAACTGGGGGAAGATAGAAATTAGATGGGGAGGGGAAACTTAAACTGACAATTCTGAATACATAACGGGGGATAGACAAAAATTAGACAGGAAGGGGAAACCTAAACAGACAATCTCCACTTTCCTGTACCTTTAAAGTGTGTGTTTGCTTTATGCATTAAGTCAAACATATCTTAAACCAGCCCATAAACAGCAGAGATAATCCGAATGTTGTATGATGTAAAAGATCAGTCGGATTAGCTTTTTCCCATCACGCCAGACACAGAGTCTGGTTAATTCTTTCGACAGCGCCATGGATCAAGATCCATTATCTCGAGTTTAATCCCAGCGCGCAACATTAAAAGCTGGCTTGTTCACTACCTATCTCAATCTTTCCATCATTTCAGTAATGTCAACTGAAAGATTCATAGGTCCCTCTTCCCACCCACCCCTCACCATTTCAAGACCTTGCGAGCACATACGGTTTTGCACAGACTCTGGGAGTCTGACAGATAAATGCTGACAGATTTCGGTGGAACGCATATGGAACTGTCCTAATGCGACGAACCCCTCTTGAAGAAACTCCAAACTCCAGGCACACGCTCCAAATTTGGTACAAACACATACATGCTGCCATATATAGCTAGAAATCTCTGTCAACAACATTATTGAAGACCAAAAGACTGGGTGAGTACGGAAGAATCTTAATCAGTCTCTCTCTCCCACCTTTTCATGCACTTTAACTTTTTTTTTTTTTGGGGGGGGGGGGCTGTTAGAAGCTGGTGAACAGGGTGAGGGAGTGAAACGTTTAAAGGAAGATCGAAAAGCAGTGCTAAACGCCAATGACAACTACTAATGGACTCTGAAAGCATTTTATATTTTGACATTTGCATACATGCTCTTTCAGTCATGCACAATCTTGAATAAAAGGAATAAAAGGGACTGACAGCAAAGGGAGGCCAAGTGAATCGGGAAAGACAGGCAAGGTATGGGGGTAGAAGGTAAGAGAGGACGGGGTGTTAAAGCAAGCAGGGAAGGTCTAGGGGTAAAAGGAGTGGATGGGCCAACACTGAATTCAAACACACGTCTGAGAACCGCTAAAAGCACAATGCTCACGGCAATCTGTCTTTCAATATAAAAAGACTCCCCTGCGCAGCTATGAAGGAGGGGAACACACACAAAAAGAGAGATAAGGAAAAAAGACAGTTAACACACACGCACATACACACACACGCCACACACACCGCGCGCGTGCGTGCGAATACAAAACAGAAAGCAGAATTGCGCTAACTTAAAACAAACATGTGCTAACTTAAAACAAACAGAGAAGACATCGCCTACTGATACCGTATGTGTGTGTGCGCTCGCGCGCGCGCGCTCTCTCTCTCACACACACACACACACACACACTCTCTCTCTCTCTCTCTCTCTCTCTCTCTCTTTCTCTCTGCCTCTCTGTCTCACTCACACATACACACACGCGCGCGCGCGCGCGTTCTCCGATAAAAGGCATAATATTTTTTACACAAATCCACCATTTTATTTACGCAAAGGCACATACTTGCATTCTGTTTGGTTTCTCCGTCTAACTTTCAATGCAGCATCACAGCAGTTTCCCCCCCCCCCCCCTCTCTCTCTCTCTCTCTCTCACTCACATCATCACCACACCACATATACACATACGAACGCACGACCACACAAACGAACGCACGAACTCGTACACACGCTTGATATAAATGAGATGAAGGGACTGACAACATGAAGTCTTGCGAACTCTACTAGTGGGGGAGGGGGGGATGCAGAAAGACAATTTAAAGTAAAACGTTCATTCAATCTTGTCTTTTATTTCATCTTGTGAAGGATATCATTTTACGGTTCAAACAACCGTCTCGGTACCACGAAATTACATCATCACCATCGTCAATCAGCAACAACAGAACACAGTGCATGCCTTTTTGTGTCGTTACCGAGAAATCGTGGGAACTGATGAAGCCGGGGGGGGGGGGGGGGGGGCTCTCTCTCTCTCTCTCTCTCTCTCTCTCTCTCTCTCTCTCTCTCTCTCTCTCTCTCTCCTTTCCTCCCTTCTGTTAACAGATGGAGCAAGACAAGAGCCGTTTTATCTACTTTACGATCCTTTCCCATCGCGGCATCTGGGAGTCTGCCATGACTACATGGGTTGTAAAGAGAGGGTCTGACAGCTCGCTCCGCGAGACACGACCCAGGATCACGACAAACTCTCGTGTAACTTGACTTCATGACAATCGTTATGTGTAACCCGTGCGGTTCCTTCCATGTTGACTGTCAATGCTACCAGAGATGGACGTTCGCTGTGCGGTATTGGAAAGACATGGAACTACGAAAACATAAATTCAAGTCTCTCTCTCTCTCTCTCTCTCTCTCACCACACACACACACACACACACACAGAGAGAGAGAGAGAGAGAGAGAGAGAGAGTTATGGACGCGTATTATGTGGTACTAAGAAAAGAAACAGATGTAGCAAAAATATACAGTCAAGCCCTGAACCCCCTACTCTAAAAATAAATGAAAACCTCCTTCCTCATCCCCAATCTTCAAGAAACGCAAACACAAAACTGATTCACAGACAGAGAGACAGCTAAACACTCAGAGAGACATAAAATGGGACAGAAATAAAAGAAATCCAAAGAAACTCATAAGACCTCACTCGGGTATCGTGCAATGAACTCTAAACACAAAGGCCTCGCGGCTCAGTGAGCGAGCTGCTACGACCAAGCTTCTTTAGTTAACTGTCAAGACAGACCCCTTTCTGCCTACCCAGAGAGAGAAAGGAGAGGAAGGGTGGGGAGGGGAGTGGTTCCTGCAACTCCAGACAGCTTCCAGTCAGGCAACACCTTTTTGTGGCAGTGGAGCGAACCGGAAAGACACAAAAGCGCCAGGTGCAAATTGAACCTTTTGCTCTTTCAACCCTGTCGGTCCTCCCCCTTCTCTCTCTCTCTTTCTCTCTCTCTCTCTCAGACACGCACACATTCCTTTCAACATCTGTGGATACGGGAGAACTCAAGGAAATATCAGGTAGTATTGAAATCGTTTCCCTTTTTGTTCCATCTCCCGTCCCCCTTCTCTTGTAAACCATTGTGAACGGTGGGCAAATGAGGCAGTACCTGGCTTTTGCTTCACAGACAGGCAAATGGATCAACTAAAGATGTGGATGTAGAACTCTCTCTCTCTCTCTCTCTCTCTCTCTCTCTCTCTCTCTCTCTCTCTCTCTCTCTCTCTCTCTCTCTCTCTCTCCTCTGAGAGTGCGCTCATTCCCTTCACACTTCCCCTAAAGCACCTCGCCGACAATTTCTTTCACGGCGCCATAACATCAGCTTTTCTTCTGTTTTCATTGAGCGTCTTCCTTTGTGAGACTTGCATACATTTAATCGTTCCGAAAATAAAATTGATGTGCTTGTGATTTTGTACAGAATAATAAGAATAATATAGCACAGAAAAAGTTCTGTTCATGCACGTTTGCATGTATACTTGTGTGAGTCTCTCTCTCCCTCTTTTTTTAATTTTTTTAATCAAATCTTAATAATAATTAGCATTTGTGATCCTGACTTCACCAGACAGCTGGATCTGAAAACAGGATTATTTCCAAACACAGTAGGCCTACCACTCACCATTTTACTCAAGACATGAAATATATGATATCTTAACCTCTAAACTACAAAATGTTAAGCGACTGGGACATAAAATAGGTTATCTATGATAATAAGGCCGATGATAACATTACCACGGCTACTAGTACCACTTAACGCTATTCATGACGTCTGCACCTTCTGCTACCATTCATTCATACAACTACATCATTAACACCCGGCAGACTCCACAACCACCTGAAGATCACATGAACTGATGTAGCTGATTAAACACAGTCATTAACCCTACTTTAAAATCTCCACATGCAACGAATCATGCATTCACCCAAACATCACGATTCCCGAATCATCATTATCATGTACCCTGCCACATGGCGTTGGTGATCATGGCCCTCCATACAAATCTATCCCATGTCGCTGCAAGTATATCTCCCACCCTCTCTTTCTTCAGCCACTCTGCAAATCCAATATTTTCTTCCTGGATCTACCTGATGCTCTCTTTCCCTCCAGCTTTCCTGTTGTGACCAGGTGCTCTAGTTTCTCTTTCCTTGTGAAAATGTCCTATAAACGCTGCTTGTCTTTTCCTGATCTTCTTATTAATGACCTTCTTGTATCTGCCTCCTTCAAGCTGTCTCGTTTGTTTTCTTTGCCGTCCATGGAACTCTCAACATTCTTCTTAGAAACCACATTTCAGCTGCCTCAATCTTGTTCTGACTTTGCGTGTTGACTGTCCACGCTTCACAACCGTACAACAGTATCGGTTCTATATATAACACTGAACAGCACTCTTCCTGATGTCAACTGACAGGCATTTGTCGGTAAGAACGCTAGTCGTCTTCTTGAATAGTGTTAAAGCCTGAATATTCGATAAAAACTATTTTCAGGTCTGCTTATCCGATTTTGCTTTCTTGCGTGGAGAGAAGACTGAATGGAAATGACTGAGCAAGATAAAGGGCAAATTCTTACAATTTTTGTCAGACCAAATGCAGATTTCGAATCCGGTGTGCGTAGTGTTGCAGCAGCTTTTCATGTGCTTCAAATGGCTGATATAAGGGATAACTGAAGACAGCAAACAAGTTATCTGAAGATAAAATATATTTCGTTGCACTGAAAAATAAACCGCAGACCGGAAATTGCACAGATAAAATAAGCTCGTATTTCTCATGAAAGACAAATGGAGAAGAGCGTGTGAGAGAAAGAGGCATGCGCGCGTGTGTGTGTCGTACGTTCGTGCGTCTGTTTACGTTGAAGTCTTACTGCTGTTTATCATTACTCTGTGCCCGAACAAACATTCCAACCTTACCATCCCCCCCCTCTCTCTCTCTCTAGCTCTCTCTCTCTCTCTCTCACTTACTCTCTCTCCCTCTCTGCACCCTCTCTCTCTCTCTCTCTCTGTTCACGCTTTTCACGCGTGCATACACGTTCATGTCAGTCTGTGTGTCGTTGTCCTAAGCCGTCCCCTGTCACAAAACAAATAAAAGCTGGGACACGAACCCAAGTCCTGTGCTGAGAAGTCACGTTCAGATACCAAACCGAGTCCATGTTTACAGACTTGCAAACTGTCTTCTTGACTCGGTATGGTTTACGAGCAAAGGGGACGAGGACAGAGGAGAAGATTGTTCCTCCATTAATCTCCCTGTATTCTACCCTCCACGGGGGCCAAACAACGAACAAGAAAATTCTGTTCCGCTCCTCTGTTCCTCTTCCCATCCTCCCCTTCTCCAAGTCTAGCAATTAACAAATCTGTTTTTAAATGTTCTATCTTTTCTTTGACACAAAATGTGGATTTCAGATAAGAAATTACGCTCTTCTTCTCAAAATGGATATGAACAAAACTTTTTTTTTTCAAAATGCTCCCTCTCTCTCTCTGTCTCTCTCCCCCTCCACATCTGCTTGCCTGGTCTGATCTGCTCTGCTCTGCTCTCTCTCTTCCTCTCTCTCTCTCTCTCTCTCTCTCTCTCTCGCTATTGGTGTACAACTTTCATTTCAAATTTTACCTCTCTCCTGCTCCCTTACGCTTTGAATGATTGATGTACAAAAGTTGCTTTTAAATCCCAACCCACCTCTCCCTCCCTCCCCCTCTTTCTATTGCTCCCCTTCCCTATCATTTCTCTCAGTTACAGCCTGCTGAGTATTCAAAACACTACCTTTCAAATGGCTTCTAAAACAGGATCGCAAGGGATATGTTTTTTTGTTGTTTTTTTTTGTTGTGATCTGCATTCGGCAGGTTGGGGGGGGGGGGGGGGGGGGGGGGGGGGGATTGGCGATTGGCAAAGCGTGTGGGCAATGTTCAAAAAGGAATACACTGATAGCTCTTTAAGTAATTTAAAAGCATATTTCAATATTTCACATCTTGCTCCTTGCGGTTAAGGTAGGGCTTGAAGATTGGGTGGTGAAAAAAATTTAAGTACGACTCTTTAGATTTTTCTTTTTTCTTCTCTCTCTTTTTTTTTTTTTTTTTTAATTCTTTTGTTACAAAATCTTTGGCCTACACTTTTCCCCCTTATTCTTCTTTAGCTACTCCTTTACCGACTGTTTCAGTTTTCAATGTTCTCGGGCGCTAGTGTTTCCTGTATATCATTCTTTAACCCTTTGAATCCCGCACCCTATCCACCAGGATCCTGCATTGCCAACCATGCTAGCAAAGCAAACACTTGACCCTTTGAACCCTCACCCTATCACCAGCTTCATGCAGGAAGCTGGTGGATAGGGTGATGGAATCAAAGGGCCAAGTTTTTGCAGTCGGTAGATAGGGTACGGGAGTCAAAGGGTTAAACATTAAATTGCTTATTAGCAAACAATTCTTCTTGTTTCGTACATCAAACAAATCTTGTTTCGTACTAATTTTGGATGTATATGTCATTCTTTAAACATTAAATTGCCTATTAGTAAACAATTCTTCTTGTTTCGTACATCAAACAAATCTGGTTTCGTACCAACTTTGGGTGTTATTACCAAGTTTAAAATTTTGAACTTCAGTATTATTGTTGTCTGATGTCCGTTAAAAACGGCCGGCATACCTGATTGGATGGATCGCGTAACACCGCTAGCCAACAGTTTTTGAGCTCACATATCCGCGTGCACTGAATAAACCACACGCCGACAGCGTGACAAAAGACGTGTATGTTGTATTTTGTGCACCACCCTGCCCCATCCACGTAATCATGCGATAATCTTGCTTTGCCAAGCCCCCGGGCAGGTTAATGTATGGAGTCCCGACCTCGCTCACTGCTAAGTCGTAGTTTGTACTCCAATGTTGACACTGCTTCAATTATAGCCGAGAGCCTGCTCGTTTTGACTAATGCTTTAATAGCGAGACAGGAGAGCCAGTTTTTCTATGGCGAATGCCAAAAAGGTGGAATGCAAACTTACTTTCGGACTTAATGGGAATAATCTACACGCTTAGTTATAGTAATCCCCTTCTTAAGTCCAGAAAGAGAAACGTTACACATTGCTGCCACGTTCATTCATAGACTCGAATGTATACAGCTCCTAATTCAACCTGCCCCGGAGGTATATGATAAGGCAGATCAATGCTTCTCTCTTTGTTTGCTTCTATTTCTAGCAAGACAGTTTTTTAAGCTTCAAATATACTTTCAACCTCAATGCCAGAAAGAAATCACATTCACGTACTGTGTGTAACTGACTTTTCAGCCACTTGATACATGTGCGAGTATTTTTGCATGATGTGTTACTTTCCACTGATATGCATGACATTCTGCTGAGTGCTTCACGGTACTGTTCATGATCACACGAGCAAATGAACACTGAATGCGAGCATGCAAGTTTAATCCTTTGACTCCCGAACCCTATCTACCAACTGCAAAAATCTTAATCCTTTGACTTCCTCACCGTATCTACCAACTTCTTGCAGGAAGCTGGTATACTGGCTGAGGGAATCAAAGGGTTAAGTATTTGCTTTTCTAGCATGGCTGACAATGAAGGATGATGGTGGAAAGGGTGCTGGAATCAAACTGTTAAAAAGATTAAGGCTGTTGATGTTGACGTTTTACATCAGGGGAAAAAAACAGCTTCACTGAAAGGGAAAGGTTGGGGAGAGGTCAAGTTTAAAAATAAAACAAAACAAAAACCTTCAACGATCTATTAACAAGAGCACTGCGCTATCATGCAAGCCGCTGATGTAACAGGTGAGCAACAGTAATGAGTATGTCCCGAATACTAGTCAGCAAATGTGCCAAGCACACTCTTCAGATAGGTATACCCCCTTTGCTTCTAATCACCACGCACTTTTTTTTCCAACGAACCTATCGCAGGAAGACACGTATCGCCGAAGCCATCCAGAATGCAACGACTTCGTGTCTAGTTGATTTCCTGAATGCAGTGCGTTATTTCGTCTGCTGAGATTGTAGATGACAGGTACCATCTGCCGTGACACCCAGTTATCCATGCCAGCATATTACTTTCATGGGCCTGTGTTATGAAACACCTTGAACAGGTCCACGGTGATGTATCGTAAGAAAGAAAAGCACACGCATGACAACGAGTTGTCTGACATCAAACAGCTGACGACCATCGGTTCCACAGATCTTATGGCCAAAGACTCCTAACTCTACTTCTCTCCAGGCAATGGATATGAAGGACTGACATGTAAAGATGACTGCAAGTATCGACTACAAACGTGGGTCATTTTCAGACAATGGAGATGACAGTGATAAAGTAAACTATTTCCTGATATATGGGGGATCACTGAACCTGCAAAGTCAAAATGTTGAACTTACACTGAAGAGGAAAACGTACACATGGCTATACATTTCAACCCAAAACACAAAGAAGCATATTTCAACACATAATTAGTCATATCATGAAGTACTTGGTACTGGATTCGTATCATAGTTCAAGTAAGTACTAAACTTGGGAATTTCTTAAGTAACTGAATCACCAGCTTATCAGTAGGAAAATCAAAAATTATTACAATTTTTAAACACACCCTCTCTTTTTCTCCATCATCACCCTGTCTCCACCTCTCTCTCTCTCTCTCTAAAAATGGATGCGGTGCGTTAATACCACGACCACGCACAGCCCGCGTGACAGGTCGCGCTGTCTCTAAGATCAATGACACCACTGCCTTTCAAGTCCTTAGAACAGCTTGTGTTCGACAGGAAAGAGAAGGGACAAAGAGAAAGAGCAGATATGTGAGACTGGAGTGCTGGAGAAGGGGAGAGGGGACGACAAGACAGATTGACATGCAAAACATGCTAGAGAGGAGGGAGAAAGAGAGCTAACAGTTGTCCTCAGACACTCTGACATGCACTCCACCACCTGCCGAAAAGTCAGAGATCAACACAGTCCCTAGGGCTGGGTTTTTTTTTACCCCATTTTTTCATCGACCTCACACGAACGTGGTTAAGCTTGTAATAGTCTTCTTCCTCCTAACCTTACTCTTGCTTTCTCACTTTGACTGATCTACGTCAACGTTTAATCACATCAAAACTGCAGTCGCTAACTGAACAAATCTCAAGCGAAACGTGCAAAAAATCACAATTTCAGGCACTCTAATGCAATATATTACACACTAAGTTTCAGCAACTTTGCATGACATTAACGACAAAGGTAAAAAACAAGGCGAGGCGTTTGTGGGAGGATGATTACTATAATTATTGTTGTTGTTGCTGCTGCTTTATTGTTGTTTTTGTCATTTAAAACCCAGCCGTCTGTGCTGAGCTATATCAGGACTATAACCATCTCAAAACACGCAACACCTCGTTCACCCTGACAAGAAAAAAAAAGCTGGAGAAACACAAGATACACACATCAATGCATTCGCGTACACAATCCAAGGATATGCCCCTAGCAGTGACTATTCCATCCAATTTATCACTAGAGGGGCTTCAAAAAATCAACATAACTAAGTACACTAAAACATATGAAACTGGCCTAAATTACAAAAAAACTGCTTCTTCACATCACATTTCCTTAGAGCCAAAAATGCAATTAATACATGTACCTAGTTATCAGTCATAATAGTATGTAAGGCTTTACAGAGGATAATTATACAAGTGAATGGACCAGCCAGGCATAAAATAATCGGAAGAGATGACAGAAAGCAAAACGAACAAAGCAGAAACAATAAGAGTGACAGAAAAGTGGAATTTCTAGCACATAATTTCCTTGGGGGTAATATTTATACTGAATGAGTTCTGGGCATCCCCGCAAAGTGGGGAGGCAGAGGAGGAGTGCGGAAGATGGGACAGACCAGGAAAAAAAAAAGCTGACAAAAATACAATCCACACCAACCCATTCAAAGGGCGACTTCGCGTCAGGTTTTATTGGTTCCAACTGCGCCACGGTAAGGAGTACAGTGCGACTGAATCACTGACGTCTTTTCTTTGTGTGAAGGGAGAACTGATCCCCCGATCCCCCCCCCCCCCCCCCCCCCCAGACTGTAGAATGATAGTAGTTTTGTTCATTCTCCCTCTGACACAGCTGCCACTAAACCACACACACACACACTCTCTCTCTCTCTCTCTCAAACACACACACACACACATACATATACATATATATATATATATATATACATATATATATATATATATACACACATATACAGCGTACCAGAGTGCACGCGCGTATATGTGAGCAAAAACGCGTTGTGTGTGTGTGTGTGTGGTGGTTGTGTGTGTGTGTGTTTTGTGTGGTGTGTTGTGTGTGTATGTGTGTGTTGTGTGTGAGAGAGAGAGAGGTGTGTGTGGTGTGTGTGGGGTGTGTGGTGTGTGTGTGTGTGTGGTGTGTGTGTGTGGTGTGTGTGTGTGTGTGTGTGTGTGTGTGTGTGTGTGTGTGTGTGTGTGTGTGTGTGTGTGCGTTGCTGCGTGTGCGTGTGTGTGTGTTGTTTGAAAAAAATAGGTCGGTCTACTTCACTGAAGTATTAGACTGTAAAAGTAATTTGAACACTTAGTATACCTTTCACTATGTAAAGAAGTTCGTCGAAGACCGCCTCACACGGAGGAAGACTTGGACAATCTCGACGCACTACGTGACATTGTTCAATAAATTAAACAAAGAAATACACTCACGACGTGACATTGCTCAATACATTAAACAAAACAAAAAACACACTCAGGAATTTAAGTCTCAATTTCGATTCACGTGATTTGATTCAACAAATATCAACCAAGGGAGAAAACACATCCAAAAGTATCCATGCAATCAACCAATCAAAAAAATACACCAGACTAATAACCGTTATACACATCTACTCAATCAACACAAAACAACAGCACACACCAAACTAATACCTGTTATACACATCTAATCAATGAACACAACACACATTTATCACAAAGTCAAAAACTTGGCACGGCGCGAAAACGATGACACTTCGTAAGCGTGACATTCAGAGAAGACAGATCTGGAAATTTGTTTTGGTGGTACACTAATTCTGGACAGCTCCGTATGGCCATGAAACACAACAGGGGTACTGTACAGAGAGTGACCAAGAGCAGACAGAAGTGGAGGACCGTTGCTGCTGCCCTACACGCCAAAAGACGTGACAGGCAATAAATAAGTAAAGCAAGCTGGCAAGGAACTCGAGATAGTACATCTCGAGACTCTGGGTCTGTCAACTTGGCCAACCAGCAGCACCACAGTATTCGTAATTCTGCAGTTAGCATGCTCGAATGAAAATGGAACATCGGTAACTTGCCCTACTGCTCCAGCGGTCGGGTCTTCTAGGTCTAAATCCCACTCCTAATGTCGAGAGGCACGGTCATTTCTCTCTCTGTGACAGGGACTTTTAATCACGGCTCCTCACTTCAAAGGATTCGTTCTATTGTCTATATCACCGCTCCTCCCCCCCCCCCCCCCTTGACAGACATTGATTATTGACTGGCCTGAGTGTGTGTGTGTGTGTGTGTGTGTGTTGTGTGTGTGTTGTGTGTGTGTGTGTCTGTGAGTGTGGCTGTATGTGTGTCTGTCTGTGAGAGAGAGAGAGGAGGGGAGAGAGAGAGAGAGGGAGAGATGTGTGAGTGTGCCAGAAAGAGAAAAGTATGTGTGTGTGTGAGAGAGAGAGAGAGAGAGAGAGAGAGAGTGAGAGTGAGAGAAAGTGTGTGTGAGTGCGTGTGTGTGTGTGTGTGTGTGTGTGTGTGTGTGTGTGTGTGTGTGTGTGTGTGTGTGTGTGTGTGTGTATGTGTGTGTGTGTATTATAGAGAGACGAAGATGGGTCACTGTGTGTGTGTGTGTGTGTGTGTGGAACGGAGGGGGAGGAAGGGTAGGAGGAAGGGGGAGGGAGGCGAGGGGGTTTCTGTTTGCTTGGTTTGTTTGTGGGTAGGCGTGGGTGGGCTGAGGGCTGGCCGACAGATTGCAATGACTGACGAGCATCACGTGTTTATCTGTCTGTGCATCATACATGTGTGTGTGTGTGTGTGTGTGTGTGTGTGTGTGTGTGTGTGTGTGTGTGTGTGTGTGTGTGTGTGTTGTGTGTGTGTGTGTGTGTGTGCCCCTGCATGTATGCGTGACGCAAGACGTGTGCGTGTGGGCAGGGACACTGCTTGGACACCTGCACTGTCTCCGTTGTGGACTAATAGTTAATAGTGGTGGTGTTTTTGGTTTCTTCCCCGCCCCCTCCCTTACTCTTAGACAAACACATCACAGATGAATGGAAACAGTTTTGTGATGCGCAATGTAATCAGCGTACTACGGAAAAGAGACTCCAGACCTACGTAGGCTAAAACACCAGAAGGGGGAAAAAAAAGAAGCGGGAGGAGAAGGCAGGGGAGGGGGGAGGGCGTACTTGCGTGTGTGTACGCAGAAGCGTGCTAGTGAGGAAAGTGCGAGATAAATCAGCCAAAAAGGGGAGATGGGAAAAAAATTTGACAGTCTATTCAAGTTCAGTGACAGCAAACTTACTACTAAAACAAACAAACAAACAAATAAAAAAAAACTTCTTAGTGGAAGCGTCAAGTGGAAATCTGCTTCAAAAACGGGGGGGAGAGAGAGAGAGAGAGACAGACAGACAGACAGACAGACAGACAGACAGACAGACACAGAGAGAACATCGAACACATAACGATGACTCATAACAAGGGCACATTCAAACCAAGAACAGAGGTGGGTAGATTATATCTTGAAATAAAAGATGTTTAAAACAATGGGAGGGAGAACAATAACTATATCAAACAAGGAAGCAAATAAAACACCAGTCCAATTCAGCGTGAACAAGGGCTACAGACACTTTTGCACACACACACACACACACACACACCACACGACACACACACACACACACACACACACACACACACACACACACACACACACACACACACTACACAAGACACGACACATTTTCCCAAAGAGACAATATTTCAAGCACTCTCAAGACTCAAAAACATTCAGAGAATACGAGAGTTTCCTTCCATTTCAGCTTATTTGCAGACGACAGCTTAATACCCTTAAGTTTTACCAAATGTCAAGTCTTTATCTCAATCCAATTGACAGAGCAGTTTATCACAGGTCCATAGGTAGTGGGCAACAAATCTAGATCGAATACATTTTGGTTTTAATCAAACCACTGAACGTGCCCTAGTTTTCACTGAAATTTTAATCTCCACAGCTGGTCTCTTGGGTTTTCATTCATTTTAAAAAATAAACAGACTGCTAGTATCTACAACAACAAGTGTATGACTGAAAGGTGAGATCATGTCTTTGAAATGGCGTGCTTTAAGGGTTTTCATTCGTTCCTTTCTCGAAAGGTTTCGTTTCTTTGTTTCGTGTAAGTACACAAGATATCTTAATACTGGAATCATAGATGGAATGCAAATTTTTCACTTATTTAATTCCAACTGGATATTTATCTACTAATGTATTCATTCTAAAAAGTTTTTTTATCACTTAAGATATCTAACAACGTATTCATTCAAATGTTATTTACCATTTAAATGCAGTTGGTTTCAATTAATGAGAATCTCTCTCTCTCTCTCTCTCTCTCTCTCTCTCTCTCTCTCTCTCTCTCTCTCTCTCTCTCTCTCTCTCTCTTCGTTACCTCTCCCTCTCTCAAGTAAGGAAACGAAAGTCTGAACAAAAAACCAAGCGACATGACAGAAAATGATGGCCCTGTCTGGCTCAACTCATTTATTGTGAGCAGTGAACCAGAAAACAACTTCCCCCACTCTCCGACCCACCCACCCCTCTCTCTCTCTCTCTCCACACACACACACACGCACGCACGCACGCACGCACCACACACACACACACACACGCACGCACGCACGCACGCACGCACGCACGCACACACACACACACACACTACTAAACAACTTAAAACAGAAACATCTGATTTCACTCTGTATTTACAACATTAGGCGTTTACGCAACAGCTGTACGTCGTTTCCTTTGATTCAGCCAATTGTTTAGCCTGTAACTGCCACTTTTCCTTTTTTTAATAACGCTTTTCATTCGATAAGACAATCTCGCTCCCTTGTATCTCACCAATCGTAACAGATCACTTGTTATAACTTGTTATAACGCCAGCACAGGACCTACTTGCTCGTATACCACATCACCACAACCCCACTACACAACACATACACAACGCCAAACACAGCCCACACACTACACCACACACACACACACACACACACACACACACACACACAACACACACAACACACACCACACACCACATCACACACACACACACACACACACACACACACACACACACACACACACACACACACACACACGCACGCACACGCATACATGCATACACACAACCCCGAGAAAACCGATGATGCCTGACCGATACAATGTTGATTGTTTTTCTTCTGTTCGTTAATTTGTTTGATGTTACCTGAATTGATACAATGCCTTCATGATTACATGGATTCATTCATTCCATACGCACCTCTTTTTTGTCCGTCTTAAAGCACGTATGTGAATAGACATTAAAAGAAATAACGAACGAACACACACTTACATACACACAAATATATACAGACACATGCATATATGCACACAGACGCACACACATACATAATGTCAGGGAGAGAGACGGAGAGCGGGAGACAGGTAGACACACAGACTAACAAAAAGATCAACACACACACACACACACACACACACACACACACAAAACATAGCACCCGGGCATAGAAACCAAGCAACACACATACAATGCAGAACTATGACACAGGGCAGAGAACGCAACAACACAACACATCCACAGCACACCACACACACACAAACACACACACACACACACACACCCGCGCGCACAAACACACATACACATTTTTATAAACTGAAATGTAGGCCACGCAACTTGATCAAATGAACAACAGTCATGGAAATGAAACTTCCCTCGACGATAAATGGCACCTGTGTGTGTACAGAACCCCCACCCCACACACACAAATAGTCAAATGAGGGGGGGAGGGGGAGGAGATAGGAGGGCAGGGAGGGGGAAAAAGGAACATTCAACTGGGACAACAAGGTCCTCCACACGGAAGATGTCCCGTATTCCCCCTTCCCCCATTTTACCACGTTGAGCGACAGACATTTTGAGTGTGTGAAAAATAAAACAAAACAAAACTACACTTGCGTTATCACCATAACTCTCTGCTCCTTCTCATGCTTCACCCTATCTTCCTCCCCCCCCCCCTCTCTCTCTCTCTTTCTCTCTCTTGCTATTGTTAGTGTGTTTAAAGCCAACCGCATACAGCCATATCAGGGCTATGACCAATTCAAAACGTACACAATACTTCAACAGGCAAAGAAAGGAAAAGAAAATTAAGTACACATAGAATGCATTAGCGCATATAATCTAAGAAGATGCTCCTGGTGTTGACCAATCCGTCCAATTTATGGGCAGGGGATTTTAAAAAAACATGCCTGAATACAAATTTAAACATACCTAACCTGGACACTAAAACATACATAAAAACATGTCTGAATTACCTGAAATTGTTTCCGCATCTCGTATCCCTAAAGCCAAAAATGCACTTAACACATAAACCCAATTATCAATCCTAAGAAAAAGTACGTAAGACTTTATTGAACACATACAGGCGAATGGACCAGCAAGGCACAAAATGATAAGGAAGAAATGACAGAAACCAAAGGAGGAAGAAACAAAAAAGAGAGTGACAGAAACGAGAAAATTTCTAGCACAGAATTTCCAGAAGGTGGAATACTGTTTATACTGAAAGAGCCCTCGGCATCCCCACGGGGAGGAGTTGGGGGGGGGGGAAGGATTCTCTCTCTCTCTAACTTGTGCAGAAAAAAGCAAAACACGGAAAGTCATAAAAAAAATATATGTATACACTGGGCCGCCAAAAGGGCTGACAGTGGGGAGCAAGAAAGGGCTAGGGTGGGAAAGAGGACACAGTGACTCACACACTCATAGTAAATGACATGAGAAAAAAAGAGGAAAAGGCCTCGGAGACAGAGACAGAGAAATTGCGGGACAGGATGACAAAAGAACATTCATCTCTCTCTCTCTCTCTCTCTCTCTCTCTCTCTCCACACACACACACACACACCACACAACACACACACACACACACACACACACACACACACACACACACCTCACATACACACCACTCTCCAAATTCAGTCTCACCCCTCTTCCCCCACATCCACACACCTCCTGCCTTCCACACAATACGTTTTTTGTTTTTTTTTGTAAGCAACCCAACAGACAAAAACCACACAACGCCATTTTCCCGCCGGATCACTCCAGACGGGGTTTTTGGAAACAATAAGAGGCTTTAACGGTATAAAAGACGTTAACTCTCAGTCGACTTTGAGCTTATAAATACTGTCATTATGATCGCTGTACGCACACAATCCTACACTATCTGCTGTACGGTTACTAGTCCCAAACTAGCCACTGTCAGTTAGTTTGTATGTTTCGTTCTTGTTGTGTGTGTGTGTGTGTAATAATAATAATAATAATAATAATAATAAAGAGCATTTATATAGCGCCTAATCTGATGAAAACAAGAGCCCTAAGCGCTTACAGGTATCACGCAGACACAACCAAACACACACACACACACACACACACACACACACACACACACACACACACGCACACGCACACACACACCAGCCGACATTCAAGGCTCAAAAGACAACAAGGGGGGATTTGGGGAAGTTAGGTGGTAGAGTCTTTATAAGTATCATGAGAGGGACTGGAAGAGATGGGTTTTCAGAGAGGACTTGAAAGAAGTGAGAGTTGCAGAGTGGCGAACAGAGACAGGGAGCTGATTCCAGATTACAGGGGCCTGATAGGAAAAGGAGCGTTGACCATAGGTTTTAGTGCGACAGGATGGTATGCGGAAGGTACGAGTATCAGCCGAGGAACGAAGTTGACGAGAGGGGGTGTACAGATGGAGGAGGTCAGAGATGTAAGGGGGTGCAAGACCGTTGAGAGACTTAAAACATAACAAAGCAATCTTGTAGCGAATTCTCTTTTCAACAGATAACCAGTGAAGAGATTTGAGAAGAGGAGTGACATGAGAGGAACGAGATTTTCTGAAGATGAGCCTAGCAGCATTGTTTTGAACTTTTTGAAGCTTTTGAATGAGAGAGAAAGGACAGCCCGAGAGGAGGGAGTTGCAGTAGTCGAGACGAGAGAGAACAAAGGCACAGAGGAGAGTTTTGGTGGCTTCGACAGAGAGGATATTGCGAATAGAAGAAATTCTGCGTATCTCAAGATAGCATAATCTGCAAACATTCTGGACGTGTTTTTCAAAGGACAGGGTGTTATCAAGAGTGACTCCAAGATTGCGGACAGTGGAAGATAGTGGAATGTCAGATCCAAGCAGAGAGACAGACAGAGGAAGGGAAGAACACTTAGCCAATGTGGTGGGAGAGATAAGGCTAAGTTCAGTTTTAATGGGGTTGAGTTGAAGTTTGTTTACAGTCATCCAGGAGTGAACATCAGAAATTTTTATGTGTGTGTGTGTGTGTGTGTGTGTGTGTGTGTGTGTGTGTGTGTGTGTGTGTGTGTGTGTGTGTGTGTGTGTGTGTGTGTGTGTGTGTTCGTTCGTTCCTTGATTTAACGTCTTTTCACTATAAGAGATATTAGACGTGTGTGTGCTTACGAGCGTGAGCGTGCGCGTGCGTGCGTGCGTGCGTGCGGTGTGTGTGTGTGTGTGTGTGTGTGTGTGTGTGTGTGTGTGTGTGTGTGTGTGTGTGTGTGTGTGTGTGTGTGTGCGTGTGTGTGTGTGGTGGGTTTGTGTGGTGCGTGTGTGTATGTGTGTGTGTGTGTGTGGGTTGTGTGTGTGTGTGTGGCGTGGTTGTGTGTGTGTGTGTGTGTGTGTGTGTGTGTGTGTGTGTGTGTGTGTGTGTGTGTGTGTGTGTGTGTGTGTGTGTGTGTGTGTGTGTTGTGTGTGTCTGCTTTTGTTAAGTCTGTCTCTCATAGCTATCTGCTTCCTCAGATTAAATCAATGCTGCTAAAACACCTCCAAATTTCAATCAAGTGATCGTAAGTATTAGTTTATTCCCTCCCTGCCACTCTTCCACGCGCGCAATGTGTGTGCGTGCTTTGCGTGCGTGCGTGTGTGTATGTGTTAAGTGCGCGCGCCCCTACACATGCAGATACCAATTTAATCACCATCGCCACCCAAAATATCGTTCCTAACAATTTGCTACACAATTATCAATACCATCGTGCACAAACACTGACAGGAAAATAAAACGCCCACAACTTGCAATAAATCAAGACATATTCATTCCCCGTTACATCTGTACCGTTTTAGCACACAGCAGAAAGAGAAGAGGAAGCCCAACCAATACTCAAGGCACTATTTCCAGTCACACACTAAACGGTCCACATAAATCCACAGTTCAATTTTACGTTTGAAACTTATGAAACGCAACAGGATCTTTCACGTCTAAAAACTGATCAAATCGTCACCGGATATTTTCACAATTAATTCAAAAGCCACGTAGGCGAGAACAAATGTAATCCCCAAAGTGCGTTAATTGGTTTTTTTCATCACTGATTTACGTCAGATGTTAACTACTGTAAAAGTAAAACATTTCATTCCAATCGATTACGTAATTGACTTTTTTTTTTTTTTTTTTTTGCACGAGTTGTTTACACAGCCTCTCCCAACAGTTCCTAGCCCACATTATTCACCGACAGTTTTTCCTTCAGTTTTTAATAATCAACACTCGTTTCCTAACATTTTCAGACATTACGAAACCTACCAAATATAATTCTAAAACCCGATATCTTTTTCTATTACCATACTGTTTGTTGATATCTTCGTGTACTTATACAATTACTAAAAAAGAAAAGTTATTATAAAGAAAAAAGAAAAGGAAACGCGCATTTTAAGAGTAAACGCAAAAAGAAAGGCAAGAGTGAGAGAAACGAGAGAGAAGGAGAAGAAGAGAGATAGAGAGGGAGAGAGAAAGACAGACAGACAGACAGACAGACAGACAGTCAGACAGACAGTCAGTCAGTCAGTCAGTCAGTCAGTTAGACAGACATACATACAAATAGACAGACAGAAATGTAAATAGGAAGGAGGTCTGCAGACTAATAAAAATGCTGACGAAAAGAAAAAAAAAAAAGAAAAGAAAAGAAAAAAACAATGCTTAATGAAATAGAGTGATTTTTCTTTAACGAAGAACTGGCAAGGAAGAGTGAAAAATAATCGTCGCAAAATCAGTGCTACTCAACACAAAAACATGGTCAAATTTTTACCAACGAATTACTTCCTACTACATGTAAATCAGGCTGTGAAGGGATCACCACAAGCTACAAGCATAACAAAAACACTGTAGGGATGGGCTGAACACAAAACGGGAAGTAAAACAAGGGCAACAACACCGGGGAAATCGTCAGGTCACCCACAACGTAACACTTACGTTTCCAACGTGATATTGATAGAAATGACAGTTCCCTGTGCCAGCTGCAAATGGCAAGGTGAAAATCCGTGTGACATTCAAAACCAATCACTTATGACAGGAAACTGAAGAAAATATCGTTTACCACATCATCAGAAATAAAAATAAAAGGTTCACATCATTCCAAAAAATTAAAAGGGATTCCTTTCAGAGGAATCAACTTGCAGTTTTCATCCAACAATTTGAAATAAATTTTGACTAAAAATTCGCAGTATGAAACAACTTCCCTTGATTTTTATTACGCTGTATCCTGTCCCACCTTTTCCCGTTCTCTACATGTTAAAATCGAACAATTCTGCTTTTTGAAGTGCTTACAATCATAATGACCTTTGTGTTCAGACTTAAGTGGATCAAAATGAGAAAGAAAATCAGACAAAACATTTTAAGCCTCACCTTATTGGGTGACTTTTCCAAGCTCCTCCTCCACTCCGTTTTCGCCACATCGTGCTCGTTTTGTATAGCTTCCTTGGATACCCCGTCGATCATGCCAGAAAGGATCTTGAGGCGGTTGCCCGGAGCTATCCCTTGCCGACCTCGAAGCGAGCATAGCCACCATCCGTCCAGGCCACTAGTATCTTGCTCCATAACCGTGAGAACGTCCCCACGCCGGAAGGCCAGCTCATCTGGTGTCTCCGCCACATTGTCGTAGAGCGCCTTGGCCAGAAACATCTGTTGTGGGACAGAGAATATGGACAACTGAAAATACATAGTCAAAAAAGTTGGATAAAAGTGTAAATGTATTCAAAATGGTGTTTATAAACTTGATACATGTACTAAAGACAACTGAAATATACTGTAACTGTAAATGTATTCAAAATGATGTTTATAAACTTAATACATGTACTATAGACAACTGAAATATACTGTAAACAGAGACGAATGACGGGTAAGGTAGTCAAGGTGGCAGACGTCGGAATTCCAATCAAAAAGTACTGGATTCGATCCATCTAAATATATCTATCTGGTGTGTACAGGATGGAGATTTTGCCGATCTCCAGGTCAACATATGTGCAGACATACCAGTGCCTAAACTTTCGTCGTGTGTAGACGTACTCAGAATATGAAATACGCGCGTTAAAGATCCGGTGAGTAATGTCAGTGGCTGGCTTGTGGAAACGTGAAAACACCCACCATGTACACGTCCATCCAAAGACGCAGACTGTGCAACAATGTAACTGAATGAGTTCTCCGCGCTCCATTAAAAAGTCTGATTATAACTGTAATGCACAGTACAATAAAAAGGACAGGAGAATATTACTGATAAGAACGATATATTAATAAAGAATACATTCTGTACTGAATAAGTGAACAGCAGAGGGGAAACAAACAGTGATCAATGTGTATTACATTCGGTCTATAACTCTCTAGTCAAATATAACATGGCAAAGTTTAAATTCCCTTCTCTTTGAAACTAAAGAAGAGAGTTCAAACAGATCTGAAAACCACTGTAGACAACTCATTAGGAAAAGCAGATTTCTGTCGGGATCAAATGATCAAGTTCAAGCTTTAGGTAGCCCCAAAAAGTAGGCATTCATGAGACTATATGCATACACGCCCACGCGCACACACGCATAGATAGATAGAGAGAGAGAGAGGGAGAGACAGACAGACATACAGACAGACAGACAGACGGATAGACAGACAGACAGACAGAGACAGAGACAAGAGACAGAGACAGAGAGAGAGACAGAGGGAGAGAAGAGGCGAGGAGAGAAAGGAAGAGATTTATAAACGTGTTTCTTCACTTGTTTGGTCCTTTTTTTTTTACTTGGTTTTTGTTTTGTTTTGTTTTTGTTTTTTGTTTTGTTTTTTTTGGGAGGGAGAAAGAGGAAGAAGGAGGAGAGAAAGGGAGGGAATGAGAGGGAAGGAGAGAGGGAGGGGGAGGGAGGGAGGGAGGAGAAGAGGTGATGAGAGGACAGAAAGGGAGAGAGAGACAAACGTGTTTCTTAACTTAACTGGCCTTTTTCTTGAGATAGAGAGACAAAGACAGAGAGGGAGAGGGGGGAGAGAGAGACAGACAGAGACAATGAGAGAAGTGTTTCTAAACTTGACTAGTCTTTTTTTCATTCACTGACGACTGGTTGTTAGTTTAAAGACACTTACGTAGTTCCTTTCTAGTTTAGAGTTGACTATTTCTAAAGTGATTGTTCGCTTATCTGTGCCACTGCGTTTTTTTGTTGTTTTTTTGTTATGTTATTTTACGTGTAAGGTAGGCAAGGACAAAATGTCCAACTCTCTCAGTCTGTTAAAACTGTCACTGTAGTTACTCATCTCAGACAGGAAGCTGCAGGACAGGGAGGGAGAGAGCAAGTATAACTGGATCGACTAAAATTGATTAATTGCATCAGGAAAATACTCCTTGCAAAAACCTGTCGTGAGCAAACAGAAAGGTAAAAACAGGATGGAAAGTTGACAGATTGACGCTTAGGGACTGAAAAGAAAGTAGTTTCCTTAAACAAACAAGAAAAGCAGGGGATATCATATTATCAAAATAATCATTTTACCGGAATGGAATTGGCCAAACGTAATACCATGTTCTCCTGGTTTGCAGATACGTAATACCGACTTCATTAAATCTAATTGCTTGATTTCGAATTAGGAAAAACAAAGTATAAGTGGTTGTGAGAGTCATACGAGATGGTGGTTATATGCAATCAAGTAGCAAATGGTAACACTAGCACAATCAACTAACCAACCATGCCAAACTTATGCTGCAGGTACACGTAACAATCTTTGTCCAAGGGATTGGTATGGTTCCAGGAAAACGACACAAAGTATGCTAACAATCTAATGGAGTTAGCCCCGAAGCCTCAAAACTCGATACTGCATTTTCACTCTCAGTGGTGGCAACTAGTTTCAACCGCCCGCGTCAATGACCTTTCGCTAAGCTAAATTTTCCACCGTCACAAAATGCTTGAACAAATATTTAATATCTATCCTAAACGGCCAGTCTGGACTTTCTATTAGTGGATGAAAAAGAAACTAGAAAAAATACGTATGTGACATCACGCCATTCTGTATTTTTAGTTGCCTTAGAACACTTTTGATCACACGGTTGACCACAGTTTGTAAACAGACATGTTCAAACATTGAAAAACAGCTAAGAAACCTAGAAAGTTTTGGCAACACGCTCATATGTGGTGTGTGTGTCTGTTTGTTTGTTTGTTTGTTGTGTGTGTGTGTGTGTGTGTGTTGTGTGTTGTGTGTGTGTGTGTGTGTGTGTGTGTGATGTGTGTTTGTTGTGTGTCTGTGTGTGTGCTGTGCTGTGTGTGTGTGTGTGTGTTGTTGTGTGTGGTGTGTGGTGTGTGTTGTGTAGTGTGTGTGTGTGTGTTGTATGTGTACGTGCATGTGTGGGGGGGGAGGGGCGGGGGGTAGAGGAGTGGGGTTAAGAGAGAGTTCCCTTTTTTTAAATGTTTGTTCACAAATCATCTCATATATTTTCGGCCTCGTTGTTCGGAAATAAACATTACTGAAATGGTTCATCCAACTCCTCTTGTCTGTTGAAATCACTTCTAGAGTGGACATGGAGTATTAAATCAAACACTAAGCGCGCATTCACCCGTTTCGTATTCATCGCGCGGTCTTTCCCATTTAACAAGAAGACCAAAAATAATAGGGGGAAAAACATGCAAGAAATGAGTAAACTCTTACATGACCATGGACAAGATATAATTATGACCTCGATCTTCACACCGAAAAGTATGGATTTTTTTTTCCAGACATCTGGTGAACCCTTTGACTCCCGCACCTTGTTCACCAGCAACCTGCGTTATCAACCATACTGGCAAAGCAAAAACCTAACCCTTTGACTCCCTCACCCTTCCTGCAGGAAGCTAGTGGATAGGATGAAGGAGTCAAAGAGTTAAGTTTTTGCAGTTGGTGGGTAGAGTGCGGGAGTAAACGGGTTAAACTTGCCTAAAATTTTAACGTTTTATTTATAGATCTAACCCGCCCCCATCCCCAAATACACCTGACACTTTCCCATACATAAAACACCGATGAACAAAAGCATTATTTAACAGCTCTGATTCTCTGCGGCAACATTGTCGGGTTGCTTTGTCAATAGGGGCAACCCGTTTCACTGCGCATTCGTGTCACCTTGAGGCATGGCCATGCACTTTGTTTTCATAATCGATATGCGGACCAACATCTCTGTCCCACGTAATGTGCACAACGCTTAGCAGATGTATAATTGGCACGTACAACTAAGCACGCGCACAAGCGTGATACAAGAGAGACTGAATGTCTTGCTTGTCTTTTCCTTCCCAGAATTAGACTGTACAATGCCACGTGTAACCACGCACACGCACAATCGTTAAGAGACCTTTTGTTTCCCCCCTTCATTCTAAGAGATGGATTAGACCATCCGTACTAACAGAACATGTTCAATACATCGTTTATATTGTTACTACATTGAATCTGCGCTTCTAAAATTGCATTGCCAAGGGCAAACAAGACAGAACGGTGTGTGTGTGTATGTGTGTGTGGGGGGGGGGGCGAGAGAGAGAGAGAGAGAGGAGGGATAGGGAGGGGAGGGCGGGAGGGAGAGAGGGGAGGGAGGGGGAGGGAGGGAGAGAGAGAAAGAGAAAACACAGACTTAAAAAATAATGAAACAAACAAAAATTAAAAATGGAGAATAAGAGCAGAGCACAGTGACCTATACACGACGAACTGGCCTGGCAAGTCGTCGAAGCGCCATGAACCGTCACAAATTGCCAATGTCATGCAAACTCCTCAGTTCAGTGCCAAGCGCGCGCGCGCGCGCACACACACACACACACACACACACACACAAACAAACACACACACACACACACACACACACACGCGCGGGCACGGTCGTCAAACAGGTCGCACAACAATCAGTTTAGGAATCTTGATAACCTGCACGACTCTCCCCACCCCCCCCCCCCCCCCCCCCCATCTCACCCCCTTCCTCTAACACATCGCACCTCTTCCCAAACCCACTTGGCCAGTCATTTATGACCGACTTGCACGAAACGTGCTGAACATACAGAGTGCACTTTCCAGTTTTATCTTTTATAATGAAGAATAAAAGAGTCCACATTAAGAACAGCAGCATTAAAAACATTGCTCGACCAGGGCAGCACTTTTGTACGCACAATTTTGTAGTATATAGGTACAATCCAAATTACATATGGCCTTAATGCCACGGTCATATTAGATATTCTTAGACAAATAATGCCCCATTTCCACTGCCATGCAAAAGTTATCTCAAATACGGGTTTAGAAAGTTCGCAAATAAAGTACGTGAATGGATCATAACGCCAAAAATAACACCATGCATAATTCACAAGTTAATGTTGGTTCAGATCAACGCATTGAAACTAATGTGAATATATTGCGAAAACCTTTGAAAGACATCTTTTATCATGACCGTGCGACTGATCATTTATGACCGGGCCAAGCTCGAAAACTGATGTTTCTTGTTGCACATACAAAATACACATTCCGCTTCTGGAAAATGACTACGCTTTTTTCATAATATTACTACTTCATAACTTTACACATAGATAGATAGAAAGGTAGATAGATACACAGACAGACAGACAGATAGATAGACAGACAGATATAGAAAGATAGATAGATAGATAGATAGATAGATAGATAGATAGATAGATAGATAGATAGATAGATAGATAGACAGAAAAAGGAAACGAACAGGGAGATGGAGAGGGATTGCGTGTTTCTTGAAGCATCAATGTGTGTGTACCTAACTTACGTAAAGAATCTAGGTCAAAACAACACGTACCACATTAGAAAAAAGAAAAGATTGAAATTACAGTCTGAAAAAGCCAAAGACATTAAATCCATTATCAAAGAACAGAAACATGACTTGATTTTCATGGTGCCACAAGAACAGTCTGAATAAACAAGTACTTCAAACTCATACAAGAATTCATGACTGCTTTACATGTGATCATCATGATGTCATGAGAATACGACCCATTCTCTTCGTGTTAAATGGCTAACGTCTGGGTCATTTAAGTTGGGAACAGTGAGGATCAAGGACGTGGGGGTGGGGGTGGGAGTGGGGGCGGGATCGTCACGCCAGTAATCAAGCTGTCAAGTGGATTGTTCTGTACTTGTTAGACAACGTATGCTGCCAGGGAATGGAGACATTGGTGTGACCTTGGCTGTTAAATTCGCGACGGTTCATGAGACGTTGCAAGGACCTGACAGAGAAGTCAAGAGTTCGCTCACGCACGCACGCGCACGCGCGCACACAGTACACACACACACACACACACACACACACACACCACACAACACATACACACCACACACACACAAACGCAAGCGCACTCCTAACAAAATATTCGCTCTCTGTCTTTTGTCATCTGTACATACTGCATCCACCAGACTTATGTCATAATAGGTGGAAACAATATAGAGCAAATGAATCAAGCGCATCGTGCTTTGCCGATGAAAACCCACTTCAAAAGCGTACATATAATGTCAAAATCTTTCTTCTCTTTCTTCTTCGCATCGATTTTTTTCGGATGCATCTAAGCAATTTTTTCCCATACTGTGCAGGTGTTATTGCTGCAAAATATGCACAATTCGTCTAAGCAAATTATTCCCATATTGTGCAGGTGTTGTCGCTGCAAAATATGCACAATTCGTCTAAGCAAACTGTTTTCTCATACTGTGTAGGTGTTGTTTCTGCAAAGTATGCACAATTCGTCTTTGGTGGGTGTGCATGCTGACCGTTTTCAAGTTTCCATACATCACCGCTGACCTGCAGGATTTTTCACGAGCGCACCTGATATTCTGCACGTGTATGCACACGAAAGGGGTTTAGGCACAAACAGGCTTGCACACATGTTGACCTGGAAGATCATAAACATCTCCACAGGTGGGAAGACTCGGACAGGATCGAACACCACACCTTCCAGTTGGATATCCGATCCTGCAAGTAGTTCTGTCACTGGAGAAAGGGGTGGTGGTGGCTGGAAGCTGATGACAGGCAGTAGCAGACAGCATCTTCTAAATCTTTTCTCTGGGATGCACAGTGAGATGAGCCATGCTAAGTTTGGTCCAAACCATTCCTTTGCCGTGGTGACCTCGGATCCAGTACACCCGGAAGACTGGTTTGGGACACCAACATAGTATACAGGCCGGTGATGTGACCAGGCGGATCCAGTACACCCGAAAGACTGGTTTGGGACACCAACATAGTATACAGGCCGGTGATGTGACCAGTTGGATCCAATACACCCGGAAGACTGGTTTGGGACACCAACATAGTATACAGGCCGGTGATGTGACCAGTTGGATCCAGTACACCCGGAAGACTGGCTTGGGCCACCACCATAGTATACAGGCCGGTGATGTGACCAGTTGGATCCAGAACACCCGGAAGACTGGCTTGGGTCACCACCATAGTATACAGGCGGTGATGCGACCAGTTGGATCCAGTACACCCGGAAGACTGGCTTGGGCCACCACCATAGTATACAGGCCGGTGATGTGACCAGTTGGATCCAGTACACCCGGAAGACTGGCTTGGGCCACCACCATAGTATACAGGCCGGTGATGTGATCAGTTGGATCCAGTACACCCGGAAGACTGGTTTGGGATACCAACATAGTATACAGGCCAGTGATGTGACCAGTTGGATCCAGTACACCCGGAAGACTGGTTTGGGACACCGACATGTTATACAGGCTGGTGATGTGACCAGTTGGATACAATACACCCCGAAGACTGGTTTGGGACACTAACATAGTATACAGGCCGGTGATGTGACCACTCCAATCCAGTACACCCGAAGGACTGGTTCGGGACACCGACAGTGTATCCTGGCCGGTTATGTGACCAAACCATGAAAACCTACATCGTTTCCATGTTGCCAGAACCTTTCTTGCAGGCCCACTACCTCATTCTGTACTCACTAGTTACAGGATTAACTAACCGAGGCTTATCTGTAGAGTGTTGATAAAAGAGCCGATGGGGCCCGTAGATCTGAGCGGGGTAACCCCTGAGTGGGGGAATGGGGGAGGTGGAACGGCAACAGTCACACGTCAGTCTTCTAATCAAGACAGGTGTACGGACCTAGTGCTAATTTAGATACCCTTTAGATATATCTGTGAAAGAAAACGAACTTAACGACCCGGCTTCTCTAGTCTTACAAACCTGTATCCACAGACTAGAGCAGCGAATACAGACTGTTGTCAATCAAGAAACGACTTCTGGACAATAGACTATCGACGAATAGAAGCTGAAGCAATATCCGGAAGATAGAGATTCTCTACTCAGGGGTAGTGCTGTAACTCCGATGTAAAAGTGTGCGGACG
Organism: Monoplex corrugatus; assembly: GCA_030674185.1. Taxonomy (NCBI): domain Eukaryota; kingdom Metazoa; phylum Mollusca; class Gastropoda; order Littorinimorpha; family Ranellidae; genus Monoplex; species Monoplex corrugatus. The sequence continues at coordinate 45,790,001 of JAPXFY010000014.1, read as the reverse complement.
CTAGTCACAAACATACCATCTGTGGAGGCCAAAGGCCAAAAGGTGGATTATTCTGTTTAGCCTTCAGCTCTGACATTTTCTTTGGCTACTTTCAAATGTCAACTTCGGAAGTGAGTGAGTGAGAGAGAGAGAGAGAGAGAGAGTGTGTGTGTGTGTGTGTGTGTGTGTGTGTGTGTGTGTGTGCTGCGCGCGCGCGCGGTGTGTGTCTGGTCTGTGTGGTGTTAGCACGCGCGTGATTGTGTGTTTCTGCGCGCATGTTTGTGTGTTCGCGCGAGTATTTAGATATTGTGTCTAGCACGCGCGCGGCGTGATGTTGTGTTGGTCTGTGTGCGTGTTAATTTTTATGTATATTTGTTGGACTGTTTCTGAGAAAGGGTACAGGTAATAAATAAGCCAGAGCCTGAAGGGAGGGACATGGAGGAATAGTTAAAAAGAGACGAAGCTGACAGATAGGCACGCACTTCTCAGCAGAGATGGAGTGGTCTGTATCCGCTGGTCTCCTGGCGAGGTGTAACATCACTATAGCTTGACATGGATTGCGTCAGAATGAGAATGACATCTCACACACACACACACACACACACACACACACACACACACACACACACACACACACACACACACACACCATTCACTCACACACATACACACACAACCTCTCTCTCTCTCTCTCTCTCTCTCTCTCTCTCTCTCTCTCTCTCTCCATTCCCCACCACTGAGGGATAGAGGAAACTAAGAAAAAAAGAAAATGTCTAATAGCAATAAAATGCGCTGAGCGTGAATCACATGAAGGATTGCATCTCTGTTGACCCGTATGTTGATAGCCTGCAATATATCAATGTCAAAGGAAACTGCAACAACAACACCACAACAACAACAATCTCCATTTTGCAAAAGAGTAGATATGGATGACAATGGATATAACAGTCTACTTTTATAATTGGCAAACAAGGCAATAACCACAATACTATTCAAAATATCACTGCTTATATGTGTGTTTAAAAGAACTGTTATATTACATCAAACAGGCACACTTATCCTTGACGAAAGATGAATGGGAAACTTTTGAGACATGATACATTTCAGTCCTGAAGTTGTCAAATCAGTATGATGAAAATGTACTTTAAAGACGACCCAAATAATCACAGTCAAGACACAACACGTATTTAAGGAATATGCGCTAAAATGCGCAAAAGCAGAAAACCGTTGTTTTGGGTTTTTCTGTTTTGTTTGTTCGTTTGTTGTTATTTTTTCTTATAGTAAATTTTCAATCAATCATAACTCTTGTATTCTAGTTTAAATGACCATTTTTCAAAAATTAACTTTTCTAATAAAGACACAAATCTGCTACTTCTTTTGAAAACTGGATGGTCATGAATTACACAGCTCATCTGGCAGATTCCTTCAAACTCATAAACCAAGATCACAGGTGTACTAAGCAGTCACAAATATTTATCCAAGAAGACATTACTCTGTGCACACGAAGTATACATTCGTGCAGAGGAAATTGAGAGCAGTTTCAGGGTGGTCAGTACAATAAAATTTCCACCTGGCACCCCACGGTAACCAAAAATCCTGTTTTCTCTCTCTCTCCCCTCTCTCTCTCTCTCTCTCTCTCTCCTCTCTCTCTCTCTCTCTCTCTTCTCTCTCTCTCTTCTCTCTCTCCTCTCTCCTCTAACATTTGCCAGACCTGCCTCACGCACAACCAGGCCATGCACCTTGGTTCGCAGTAGAGTCGTTCACTGTGGAAGGTAATCTTTATTTCATCACACGCGGTGGCTTGTGGCCGATCTTTATCAAGGTCTGGCACCTCAAAAATGCAATGTTTCGCAGCATCGATACTTCCAGATGGAGTTGAGGCAAGTACAGAGGAAGAATGGAAAGCTGGAGAGAAGGAATGGAAAGCTCAAGAGAAAACGGGGAACGACAGAAAGAGAGAGAGAGGGGGGAGGGAGGGAGAGAGAGAGGGGGGGGAGAGAAAGGCGGACAGACACATAGAAGGGGGGGGGGGAGGGGCATGAAAAAAGACGAACTCCAAGAATGGACGGGTACAGTGCCAGACAGACAGCCTGGGAGAGAAAATGGCAAACGGACCTGCTGACAGAAACACGGCGACAAAAATGTTTTGCTTTTGTTGATATCTATGTAACAGATTTTTATAAAGATAGAGACATCTGTTTGGGTGATATCTATGTGATATGTTTAGTGCATCCATCACATTTAACCATAGCACTGTAGATACCTGCTTGGGTGATGTCTATGTGATACGTTTAGTACATCCGTCACATCTAACCACAGCACTGCTTGTTACTTGTAGATGTCTTTGCTTTCTTTGTTCCCTAACCATTTGACTCCCACACCCTATCCACCAACCCAAAACCTTAACCTCTGACTCTCTCACCCTGTCGATCAGCTTCCTGTAGGAAGCTGGTGGGTAGGATGACGGAATCAAAGGGTTAAGGTTTTCCTTGCAAGCATGGTTGTCGATGCAGGATGCTGATGGACAGGATCATCATCATCAGGCGCCTTGCCGCATGGTGTTGGCGATCATGGACTTCCATCTGTCTCTATCTCTTGTTGACTCAAGCATCTCTTCCACCCTCTTTGTCCCCAGCCACTCTGCAAGTCCATCTAAATATTCTCCCTGGGTCTACCTGGTGCTCTCTTTCCCTCCAGCTTTCCCATTGTGACCAGGTGCTGCAATTCCCCTTTCCTCGTAAAATGGCCTATAAATGTTGCCTGTCTTTTCCTAATCTTCCTTATGAATGATCTTCTTGTGTCTGTGATGGACAGAATGCGGGAGTCAAAGGGTTAAATCCGTTTGGCATTCAGTTACCACGCCTTGAGCAGCATCGCTTTTATTACACTGTCACTGTTGTTGGCGTCCGCCCTTTTTCTTATTTCTCTCCCTTTCCCTATTCACCGGCTTCCACCAACTCCCTTTTATTCGTTATCCTATCCACCTTTCACTCCCTTAACCCATTCACTAGCTTCCTCCATCTTCCTATCAATCCTTCTTTCCATCACCCTATCCAACAGCTTCCACAGGAAACGGTGCTGATAGAATGAGGGAGTGATGAATTAAAAAAAATCAAGCTGTTCTTTTGTGGTTACTGTTGATGCTATCTGGTTCTGACTTTAGCCCCCGTCGAGTTATGAATTATTTTGCTGTTGTTTGGGAGTTTTTCCTGGGTGTCTAGTTTCCAAACTATCAGTCACTGCCTCCGATTTTTGCTGCCGGCACTCCCCCCCCCCCCACCTTCTCTCTCTCTCTCTCTCTCTCTCTCTTCTCTCCTCTCTCTCTCTCTCTCTCTCTCTCTCTCTCTCTCTCTCTCTCCCCTCCTTTCTTACGTCTGCCCTTGAGATATTTTTATTCTTGGCAAGCCACCTTGTGTCCGGGTGTTGACTTTTCTCCTTCACCACCTGTTCAGACATAGTTTAGTCTTTTGTTGTCAAGGTATGGTCCGGCGTCCTTTCTTCCCATCCAATCTCACCAAGGAGAATTTTACTGTTCCTTTCGTATTAGGCTAATTACTACTCTCCCTGCCACTGGCCTGTCGTCAAGACCGAGTGAAAACATGATCAGATCCAAGCACAAGGACACTTTCCGAAACGTACATTATGCTGATGTTAGTATCGACTGCAGCAGCTGTGTCGTTGGCTTCCCGCTGGAGACAGAGGAAGAGGAGAACGAAAGACAGAAACCAAGAACACGACAGTTGCTGGTGAGAATTTTAAAGATTTAGTATTACCGGATCCACAGTTTCCTTGGTGAATGGCAGAAGGGGTAAGAAGAATCAAAAAACATAAAATGCTGGTTCAGTGAGAATATTCATCAGGAGTTTCATCTGCATTTTCATGGAAATGTCTTGATCATGGTCAGTCAGATGGACAGACAGATAGATACTTAAATAGATATCAATGATGATAACAATAGCTTGCATTTTTAAAAGCTTCAACAAGCACGGTCATTTTCAGCATCAATTTTAAAATATCAATCCCTGGCAACGAAAAAGAGAAATCGTTGGTTTTCAGATTGGCCTGTCCATTTTTGTTCTTTTCTTTTACAGAAAGTCACAAGGGAAAGGGAGCATAAGAAAGAGAGCAAGAGAGAAACTCAAGTTAGAACAGTAGAATCGCGTATCATACAAAAACAAAACAAAAAAACAAAACAAAAAACAAAACAAAAATAAAATAAACCAGAAGTGCAAGAAAATATCACCATACGGATCACCAAAATAAACAGAGAAAATGTTTATACCAATATGTAACCTGCACACACCATTCTTTGTTTATTTTCAATGCAAGCAATTTCGTCCCTCCTATCCAACTCCTCATCTGGCACTCAATAATAATAGTACCAGACCTCACTTCCTCACAAATCCAAGCATGCACGCAATAATATGTAGCGAGGATTGGGAACCAGAGGATGAAAAACCATGCATCCATCCGAAAGCATTACCAAACTTAATTCCGCATGAAAGACACCCTTTCAACAGGAGATATGAGTTGGCATCCCTGGACAACCAAGGCACTGGTGCCATGCCCCGCACACGGTTCTGGTTATTACGAAACGGCTCCCAGACCCCCCCCCCCCCCCCCTATGTATGAAAGTGACTGCCAGATCCTCCAATTCCCGCTCTAGGCGAAAGACCTGAGCTAGCAGATCTCTTTGCGGTTTTCATACTATAAAAATGAATGATCGTGCAGCAGAAGTATCGATTGTTCGATGAAGGCCAGGATGTTAAAAGCTATATGCGGTTCTGGCACAGAAACTGGGTCTGCCAGAAAAAACAAGATGGTCAAAACGTGCTACAGGCCATCTGCCACCCCAAACAATCTATTGATCTGATACGAAAGAAACAAGACTGTCAAACCATGTAATATTATCTTATTTTCTTGCACTTTTAGATACTTTGCATATGCTACTTAAGTGATTTTCCTCTCTGGTGTCCTCTCTGTTCTCCAGCGCACTGGAAAATGACAACCCCCTCACCAGTACAAAGTATTTCCATTAAGTCAAAAGAACTGTTTAATGCCAGGGAATATGAGGGCAGATGCGCTGGTGAAAAGAAAAGACAAAGACGAACCAGACAACAGCGTCGGCTACAGCGAGAATAGGAACTTACAGCCGAATGCTACCAGAGAACACAAGTGGTCCTGATGGGGCTCTGCCACAACCGCTCAACGCATACAAAACCGCCAATTCAAACTGCCGTGCCCACATGTTGGTTACGAGTGGCTTTTCCTGACCATTCAAGTCGACATATGTGTAGACCTGCCACTGCCTAATCCTCCGTGTGTATACGTACGCAAAATATCGTATGCCCGCGTTAAAAATCCTTTTAATAACACATCCAGCATCCCAACCCAGAGAAGATGAAATATGCAGACTGTGCAGCAACATACCACATGCACAGTAAAGGCAAAACAATGCGCATATGACGCAATCAAGAAAAATCGGTGTGCATGTTTGTGTGGAGGATGGGACCCTCTGACACAGTCACCTACCTGCCCCATTAGGTCAAAAGGACTAGACAGCTGAACACACATACCAGCCATGTCAACTCTTACCAAGTGAACGGCATATGTGGCCGACTACAACTCCACAAAGCACCAAGCTCTAGATAGTTGAAAAACACAGCCACATTCATCGCCAAATATGGCCTGACAATATAGGCGGCGAACAGGAGAAGAAGAGACTTCGCATGTACATGTAACTGGCTTTCAAAACAACAAATCTTGAACTTGTGAAGTTGCAAGTCTCTTGAAGCATTAGGGGAACGTCCTCGTTAAGGAAAAACTCAATAAACGACCGAGGAATATTTGCCGTATTCTTGCTGCAGATATCACTGCCGCTGCTTTCACTGTTACCATTATTGCACTTAATTTGATTATATAAACTCAACCTTACCATGGAAATGACCAATGAGTGTCAAATATATATTAAAAAGGTGACTGGCCTTTATTTCAATCCTATTTGGAAACACCATCAGCATTATTTATATAACAGTGATCAGACTGCTAAATGTTGGCAAAATCCGTTTAGACGGATTTACTGTTTATAGACAACAATGGATCATAACAATACCTTACTTCAAACGTTATGTACAAGATTTAGGACAACGACGTTCCATCGCTTACGCCGAAAATAACTGACATTCCATAAATGCCGATGTCCAAGTGCAATGTCGGTCACTGACAATAGCCAGCCTATACACGCTCATTCAATTCTGTGCACTGATCGCGGGTAACTACTGGTACGATTCTATCCTTAAATTTGGTTAAAAGTAATCTATAAATAGCCTAGATTGCTGACCCAAATATTGACCTACCGCGCGCGCACGCTCGCGCACACACACACAAATACACACACGCGCGCGCGCGCGCACATACACACACTCTGAATCTCTCTCTCTCTCTCTCTCTCTCTCTCTCTCTCTCTCCCCTCTCTCTCAAAATCTGACTGAGGCACAAGCTGTTCATTCGGACAGTAATTCCAAGCCATCTGTCGTCAAAATTAACCACCACGAGTTGGTTAACTTCACGGACACATTATCGGGACTAATACACAACAAACTGGTAAATCTCTAAGTAAGTCCACATCACATGTGGTCAATATCCCTTTAACACGGACTGTGACAAATTCTCTCTCTCACTCTTCTCTCTCTCCTCTCTCTCTCGCTTCTCTCAACAGTGACTCAGTGACTGATGCACAAGCTGGTGGTAATTCAGTATTCCCAGACCTCCTGTGGTCAAAATTAGTTCGACACAGATCCTGGCAGGTTTGTCAACAGATTCATCGCCTATGTCACTGGATGGAGATTTCAAGATTTCGAACTCATTAACGTGCACGTTGTTACCTCTCTCCTGTCTGTCAACGTCAGTGGCCTTTGCAGCCAAACACACGTCATTAGGTGGTATGCTATCACAGAATCAGCAAAGTCCGCACACACACACACACACACACACACACACACACAACACACACACACACACAACACACACACACGCACACACACACACGCACACGTTGCATACTATCTGCGGCCTCTGGTACTGGTACATCTCAGATAGAACAGATACATCCTGCTTAGATAGGCCAGTGGTATAGTGATTAGAGAGGTTCACTATACCGGTTCATTTGCGTGGTATCGTTCTGTATGTAATGGGCACGAGCCAGAGTACCTCGTGACATGTTTTCAAGCTGTGCGTTTAATTGTTTTCTTATACTTTCGTTGTGGACTTAAAGTTTTTCAATCTATCCACAAACAAGGTTATTACAAGTATGAAAATGAAACTTAGAAACAAAAAAAAATTAAATCTCTCTCTCTCTCTCTCTCTCTCTCTCTCCACACACACACACGCCGCCGCCACACACACACACACACACCACACACACACACACACACACACACACACACACACACACACACACACACACACACACACACACACACACACACACACACACACACACACACACACACACACACACACACCACGAAACCCGCGCCACCACTATCTCGCCGAGTTTCATAAATTAAGCAATCAAGAAAACAATTGCACTATGTCTTCGTTATTAGCAACAGGCAACAATTTACAAGAATAACTTGTTGAATCCCAATGCATGCCAAAAAAACAAAAAAAATTCCCGTACAGAGAAAAAAAAGTATCCACCCTGCGATCACGCCAAAAAACTCTCACACCCTTATATCTAAAAACAGCACTGACAAGGGAAAATATGGTGACATTGTTTACACAGTTTATGTAGCCACACCCAATCCGACACATTCCGTTAGCTGTCATATTAGAATGTCGAGACACCTCACTTGCTATACACATTCTCTTGAAATAATTTTGTTATAATTTCTATGGTTTTAAATTGTTTTCAATGCAAACTTGATAAACAATTTTCATATCTATGTACTTATATACGGGATTCTTTCTCTTATATATATATACTATATATATATATATATATATATATATATATATATATATATATATATATATATATTACATACATGGGAGTCTTTTTGTTTGTTTCTTTCTGTTTGATTTAATAAGAAGATCACGCTATCTGACTAAGTTTTTATACTGACAAGAAGTATAGTATTCAGCACCTAATTCACTGTGCTTAAAATTGAAGATTTTGTTTACTTCTTCTTATGTCAGACAAAATCATTCTGCTGTTGTCAGTGGATTGTGTTCATATATATGCATCTTAACTGGAGCAGAAAAACAAAACATAGTACACAAATGACTTAAAAATATACCATGTTTTAAAATATACTAAATCAAGAAAACACATGAAAATAATAAAAACATTGATACAAAGCCACTAGTCAGAAAAATAATAGCTTAACGAGAAAATAACAAAAGACACACACACACAAAAAGTGAAACACTTAAACAAAACACAAACAAAAAACAAGAAATGTATTAACTTACATTCTGCTGTAACTCTTTTCCCATATCGTGGTTTACGTACTGTATCAAATCCTTCTCACTGTCGACTGAGCACTTTGCCCTATGTTCAATCCAAAAACACAATGGGTACGATCCTAACAATAATCACAGCTGACGATAATCAAAACCCTAATCAGTTGTATTCGTGTAAACACCCCATGACGGTAAAAACACGTCACAACAGTCGAAGGTCATTCTCATAAACATCCGTGCTATTTTTCAGCGAACGGATCCACATCACCATATCAAAGTAGGTTATAGTCACTGCAAAAAGTAGTTTGAAGAGAAGAAGAAAAAAGGCACCTGTGCTATTTCAGTCACAGAACGATGAACGTTTTCAGCTTGATGAAATGTAGGAGTTTGATCAATCCACTACAATATATTTGTCGAGGTATCAAAAAAAAAAATTCCAGTTCACTGCTTCCATTCAAAATACATCGTAAATCACTTCCACAGTTTAACGCAAAGACACCGAAGATGCTACAAAGATTGAAGTTATCTGAAATAACCTGCCTTGAATGATTCAAAATTCAAAACACGGAATCCGAGCATGGTTAACTCCAAGCATGGCTGACTCTAGAAGTAAACAGACTAAATGCCTGAAGAGTTCCGTACGAGGACTATCCCACTTCTACAAAGAGGCACCACTACAACTTCGTTCATTCTATCAACCCACGCACCCATGATTCATATCGAACACGGGGGAACAAAGGCAGCAGAGTTTGTGGTCTGTCAACAAAACACTCGACGGATACCCTCGACAGGAGACATCGCCACTGAAACCAGAGTTAGTCGCCTATCAACGAAACACTCCACGCATACACTCGACAAGAGACACTGCCACTGAAACCTGACTTTAAATCCTTTAATCAACAGTTAAGTCTTGGTCACAGTCTTCTTAATGAGAGATCCGAAGTCCATGGACAGAGAGGCAAAACAGCAGTCTTGGGGTTTCTTACAACTTGTGTCATAGCGGCCAGATAGGCCACACTCCAAGCCCTTACTCCTACACTTCCTGTATATCAAGAGGCGTGGATCTTATATTATGTGTTTGTGGAAGTGATATTTATAGACACGCTCGGCGTCATTTGAGAACAATTGGCAGTGTCAGTCAAGTCTGATTTAATGTTTGATGCAGGTGCACGCCCCGAGAACTGGTACGGGCGACGTTTATGCACACGAAGTGATGATAAAATAGTAAGAATAATAATAATAACAACAACGATAAAGACATCAAATGCTTGTGACATACGATGAACAGATGTCTTTGTACTAGAAAATACTAGAAAATATTACAGCTTTTCTCTCTCTCTCTCTCTCTCTCTCTCTCACCACACACACACACACACACACACACACACACACACACAGAGACAGACAGACAGACAGAGACAGAGAGAGATTTGTTTAACTACCATAAACTACTACGGGGGTGGAATGAAAGGGATGGGAGACTGGTACAAAGTGTATTACTGATGCAACTTTAAAACAACTGATCATGTATTATGATTAGTTGTCTGCAACTTCAAGTAAGCACCTGTTCAAACAAACTGTGTTTTGACATCATCTTTCACTCACACTGATATGACGTACAGGGTTGTCGGTTACGTGCAAGCAAATGCATGTTTGTTAAGAGGACAAAATCAACATTACAAAGGGACGGTTATCTCTCTCTCTCTCTCTCTCTCTCTCTCTCGCTCTCTCTCCTCTCTCTCTCTTCTCTCCTCTCTCTCTCTCTCTCTCTCTCTCTCTCTCTCTCTCTCTCTCTCTCTCTCTCTCTCACTCACTCACTCACTCACTCTTTCCCTAACATCCTGCTTACATACCATGCCCCTGCCTCTCTTTTTTTTTTCGAAAAAGGACTGTGGCCTACATTGAATACAAATTTTCAACACACATTTCACTCCCTACCTACCGACGTGGGAGAAACCCCGATCCGTTAAGCAAACAACTGAATAAATTGTTATGACAACACAAAACTGCAGAACATGAAAAAAAATTATTCAAATGTATTGTACAAAATATGAGGAAGCGCGCATGCAGGCGTGGAGAGGAATAGCCAATCCATCGTAGTATTCCTGGCTTCAGATAAAAACATCCTGACCATTATTTGATATGCGGCACTAGCACTAGACCACGCTGACTGCGTCATCATATCCAAAGTGCGTCATTACTATTCTCCAATTACCACGGAGAGACGGTCGGCCGATGCCATTCATAAACCATACTCTTTAGATAGAATGAGAACGAGAGCGAGAAGGGGACAGGGGGCGAGCTAGCGAGAGAGAGACAGACAGACAGGCAGATAGGCAGACAGACAGAGAGAGTGGAATATATCATATACTGAAACGGTAAAACCATGGGAAAGCCCAAATGATGCAACTTTTGCATTGAGAATGACTCAAGTGATGGCATCAGTACCAAGAGGATGCCATCTGTGACCTATTACTTTATCAGCCCTCATCTGAAGCTGTCTTTTCCTGTCTTTTGGCTTTAATTTCAGAACCATGTTTCCGCCTTTCCGCCAAGTTTCAAGTTGAAAGGGCAATGCTTGGTAATCCCCCCTCCGACCCCCCCCCCCCCCCCACTTTACATTATGTCATCATGATCATGTGCCTGTCACATGGCGTTGGTGATCATGGCCGTCAATATGAATCGAACTTTTGTCGCTCCATGTACATCTCCCACCCTCTCTGTCTTCATCCACTCTGCAAGTCCGTCCAATATTTTCAGGGTCTACCTGGTGCTCTTTTTCCACTCCAGATTTCCTGTTGTGACTAGGTGCTCTAATTTTTCTTGCCTCATAAAATGTTCTTCAAATGTTGCTTGGCTTTTCCTAGTCTTCTTCATTATGTAGAAGTTACTCCAGACATCCCTTTAATAAATTTTCCCATCGAAACTGCAAACACGCGCCGCATACAATAAAACCAGGTCCAGAAAAGTTTAGTTTCTACCCTTCACTGATTTCTTGGTACAGTCCTGAGCACTACAGAGATAGCAAGGCTGTAATTCTACCTTTTACTACGAACTTCTCATTAGCACGTTGAATAGGACACTTTACTGTTATTCCAAACAGCTGAAAAAGATGGCAAGTCTGTTATTTCTACCTTTTACTACGAACTGCTCATTAGTACCGTGAACAGGACTCTACTGTTACTCCGAACAGCTGAAAAAATTATTCAGCTTGCCTTTACTTCTAACACCGGCGCACCTGTCTCACTGCAGCAGTAAAAACAAAAACAAAAACAAAAAACCGACAGCGTGCGGGGATGGCAAGGATCCAAAATGAGCTCTAATGATCCTTGTCAGGCGACCTCCAGACCGGAAAAGTGGAGTGAGGGACGCTGCCAGTACCGGCTGATAAGATGAGTCAAGTAGAAACAGACGGGCTATGGTAGTACTAGTAGGTAGACCGCACGGCCTAAAGGTTGTGCATGTTGCATGCTAATGCTCAGAGTTCACGGTCTAAAGGTTGTGCATGTTGCATGCTAATGCTCAGAATTCACGGTCTAAGGGTTGTGCATGTTGCATGCTAATGCTCAGAGCATATAGCCTAAAGGTTGTGCATGTTGCATGCTAATGCTCAGAGTTCACGGTCTAAAGGTTGTGCATGTTGCATGCTAATGCTCAGAATTCACGGTCTAAAGGTTGTGCATGTTGCATGCTAATGCTCAGAGCACACAGCCTAAAGGTTGTGCATGTTACTTGCTAATGCTCAGAATTCACGGTCTAAAGGTTGTGCATGTTGCATGCTAATGCTCAGAATTCACGGTCTAAAGGTTGTGCATGTTCCATGCTAATGCTGAGAGCACACAGCCTAAAGATTGTGCATGTTGCATGCTAATGCTCAGAATAATGTCTTATTCTTTATCCTCTCATTCGCTCGCCCTATCCGCCATCTTCCTCATGAATAAAACAGGTAAAATGAGGTACGTCGAGCAGAAACAGGCGGAATGTTCGAGGTAAAAGGTGGTAGTAGGTAGATCCCAGGATATGAAGGTATCCTCTGTGTTTGTATTTATAATGTTACGTGCTGATGCTGGCGTCGGTTATTTACAGAGACCCAAGCTTTGGAAGACAACCGACAAAGCTGAAAGAATCTGGAGAACAGTTCTCCAATAACTCTTCACGGAGCTAAGGGAAAAGAAGATGCTGATGCTCGGGTTGGTATTTTTCATTGCAAGCCCTTTCTTTCTCTCGCCTTATCTATCAGGTTCCTTCCTGCATTAATACAGTGATACTGAATTGCTCTGAACCGACCGACAGAGGACGGAATGAAAGGATTAATATTACGGATAAAATGCGACAAGTCAAATAAAAACAGGCGGCCTGTTCGGGTCAGTCGTGGTTAGTAAGTAGACAGACCCTACGGCTGGAAGTTTATGCTTGATGCTTTGAGTTAGATTGTCACACTGTTACGCAAACAGTGAGGTTTGATCGGTGAACAATGTCTGTTAAACGCAAGCGCACAAATACAGAATCATTTGTGCGTGCACACACACACACACACCACACACACACACACACACACACACACACACACACACACACACACACACACACCACACATCACACTTGTCCAAAAGGGTAACTTCTATTGTTTTATTACACGTAAGTCAGAAAGTGCAAAAATGAACAATAACAAGAGGAAAACAACTCATCTGCATACTCTCTCTCTCTCTCTCTCTCCTTAAACAACACACACACACACACACCACACACACACAACACACACATACACACACACACAACCCAACACCATCACACTCACACTTGTCCAAAAGGGTAACTTGTATTGTTTTTATTACACGAAAGTCAGAAAGGTGCAAAAATGAACAATAACAAGAGGAAAACAACTCATCTGCATACTCTCTCTCTCTCTCTCTCTCTCTCTCCTCTACTCTCACACCACACACACACACACACACACACACACACACACACACCACACACACACACACACACACACACACACACACACACACACACATTCTCATTTCTCCCTCCTCCCATCAGCTAAATTTCGTTCTAATTCCTGCCATCAGCTGAATTTGAAAAAGCCGACATTACTCGTCAGATCACCTCGTTCTCTACCACCCTTATCTACCTCTTCATTCAATGACGTTTTAATTACGCAGAATATATTATTATTATTTACAGAGGTCGTATGTCACGAAAGAGAAGTCTGCTCTGAAAGAAGCTTGCTAATCAATACTCGCCTATCACTTTTAAGTCTAAAAATAAGTTCTATATTATTTATCTGAAACAAATACAGTGGGGGCGCCTCTGAACCTGCTGTCATACACGTATCCTTTTTCTTTCCCTCTAAAAAATAATAAAAAGAAGGATAGTAAATCTATATCGACCTGAGCAGGGAGCGAGCGCGCGCGCGTGTGTGTGTGTACACGCGCACGCATGTGCTCGCTCCTCCGAAGGCCACAAAAGGGGGGACACAAAGAGACATGGTGATGGTACATACAAAGAGGAATGGGGAGAGGGAGACAGCTCACACGTGGGAGGAAAGAAACTGTTGCTGAATCTGATGCAACAATGTGAAACACTTTTTTTTTAACCCAGTCCCTTTATGGCTCTAAGCTTTTAAATATGAAAAGATAAACAGTCCCGCTCATGGCTGCAATGTCACCGAGTACACCAAAACTTCAATAACAACAGATTGAGAGTGCTACATGCTGCTCTTATAATTATAATTACTATTCTTACATTATAACATAGTATTGTTTTTTATTGACAAATAATTCTCTCTGTCTGTCTGTCTCTGTCTCTGTCTCTCTTTCACACACACACACACACACACACACACACACACACACACACACACACACACACACACACACACACACACACACACACACACCGTTATATTGTACGTACTTAAAGAGTTAACGCGTTATCGCGACCAAAACAGTCGATGTGTGTTGAACCACACAATTTGCAACGCCCTAAAAGATTGCTCAGATGTGTCTTCCAAAGTTCCAGATAAAGCACACTAATAATCAAACTGCCACGTCCAAAGTTGAAAACATGAACAAGGTTGAGTAAACTAAGTCAAGTGTGCCTAAGTATAAATGCCGGGTAACGGATACGAAGACGGGCGATGGCGAATAACTAAACTGCTAAAAGGATAATAAGACTTTAGACTCCGGGCAAATATTGAGGCTAATCCAAAACTCTTGTCAGTTAGGCTGCGATTTGCGAACTAGTAAATAAAATTAATTTGCATCGAGATAAATTACAGCCTTTGAGCTATTAACATGAACAAAATTTCAATGACGCCATATCCAGTTGATATAAGACATCACTGAAAAATAGTGACGTAACTAACTGTAGTCCGAAAAATGGATCCAAGCTTATAACACCTCAGATGCTGTGTCTTCACAAGGCTCAAACCTGGAAACTATCCGATCAAAATTCATGCCAACTTGACTTTCTGTGTAAAGACAAGCGTGTGACACAAAGAACAGTTTTCCGTGGACTGATACTACCAAACGAGGAAAACCCAATTTTAAAGACAAGATCTATCGATGTGGATATATATAATTGAGGCCCAGAACGAACAAACTGTTCAGCTTGAAAATTTCACGTACGTTGAATTTCCCATTTTTGTTTTAATGAGTAAGTGACAAGACGTTTGGATCAACCCTGTACTTCCGTTAAAACAGGGATAATGATCTCTGAAAATGAAATCATGTCTTCGCTAAATTTTAGTCAAATAGCGCTTTTCGGAAGCTAATCAGTCCGCCGCACGCTCTGGATGTCTTGGTAAGAAGAGAAGTTTGGGGAGTAACGGACACTGACGCTCAAACTGAACGCAGTTCTCACATAAAACGTCCCGCTGATTCAAAACCCCTTCGTACGTGCCCCTAACACTTGCTGTTTACACATTATGCAACACCCCTGAACCCGTCAGAACTTTCCTCTCACGAGTTTATCTGTCGATCATCACACGCCCATTAGATTTTCAGTCCAACGCTGCCTGGGTGGGCATAGGCCCTTGCAAATAGCTCTGAGGAGAAAGGAGGAAATGTCACAGCAGTGTGTTGTCAAGGCCTCTGAAGGAACAGACTCGAGACTCGTGTGTTCAAAGGCATGTCAGGGGAAAGGGGGGAGGGGGTTCTCTTGAGTAACTCACAAGTCATTACTCCACTAGCCCTGATAGCCTGGGATATCAGTTTAGTTCTTCTATGGTCAAGATTCTGATCTGGTCAAGACGCTGTACTGTGTGCACTTTAGACAAGCAGCAGTGAGGGCATTTGGCATGAAACGATACAATCATATGGACACACGGGATAACTCGACCAACAAAGAGACAGCCGATGAGCAAAAACCAACATAACTCGAGTCCTTGATGAAGTAGAAAACAAAGCTTCCTTACCAAGTGTATGAAATAGTGTTATATGTTTTCTGTATGTTATACGTTGTCAGATGCTCACAATGCTCTTATGTGTATGAACTGATATTGCTTTTTGTTACTACATTCTATGGTAATGACAGATTATTTTAAACAAAAGATCATTCTAAAACAAAAATGAAGTTTAAAAAAGGTAAAAAAAAAAAATAATAAAGCATATTTAATACGTAATGGATACAAACACAAGCAAACTTTTCTTCATCCAAATACTGATAATATGAAAGCAGAATAAAATCTTGGCAAACAAGAGAAATCGTTCCATGCAAAGTTGGGAGCTAAAGAAACAAGAAATAAAAACAAGAAAACGAAAGCAAAACAAAAAAGTAACGTGCTTGGACATATGCTCTAAAATGTCACCAGCGATAATAATCGCCTGTCAATGTCACCATATAAACAAAAATGACGTGATCATCAGACGAGCTGCACACGGCCACAAAATAGACATCATTCCACCCATCAGAGCATTAGCAACATATATATAACCAAGCCTGTATCGTACGTTGAATGACCTGTGTAAATTGGCAGTGAGGTGATCCCTGTCGCAGTCAGGCGCTTTTAACCCTTTCACTCATTTATCCCTGAGGAAGCGAATGAATATATAGTAAGGGGATGAAAGGATTACTGTTGGGGGTTCACGCAGAGGACATGTCGCGTCGTCAATAGCGTCTAGCTGTAGGCAGTTTGTGTAATTTCTGTGTACTACTAATATTAGCGTTAATTTCTGCCAGAATTATTAGACTTGGACATTAGAACGAACCAAAGCACAGGTCAACATAACAATTTCTTATGTCATTTAGTTGCAAAAGATTTTTAAACAGGCTGATGTATTTGCTCTTTACATGTCACATGCGAATACATGGGCACATGCCAAGCTCTCTCTCTCTCTCTCTCTCTCTCTCTCTCTCTAACATAATTATGCACACGAGCGCGCTAAAGCATTTTAACTTCATGTGTTACTGATAAAATGAGAATGGACAGGACAGAGCGAGTCCACTGCCAACATGGTCTGTTTGTGTGTGCGGGTGTGTATGCGAGTACACGCACAGGTGTGCGAGCAGAGGAAAGTGTGAGTGAAAACGAGTCTACCACGTCTGCAAACGTGAGACCTTTAAACAGTCACAAACGAACACGTAGCGGGATAAAACGCTGTGGTGTCACTTATATGGCAACGTTTGACGTCATGGCCATGGCTCTCTGTGGGAACAGAACACACAGACAGCGGAGAGAACAAATCAAAGTCTCACGAAACAAAGCAAGCTTTATCTCCACACAGACAAATGCACAAGGACACACACACACACACGTATTTGCTTATGAGCTGGTGGCCCTCAAATCCAATATTCTATGACAAAAGAGAAGAGCTACTGATGAAACAATTGTTCTATTTGAAATTGGGGATGTAGTCCATTGCTGTTATACTTTATTTCAAACACAGAAAGAAAGGAGAGAAAGTGAGACAGAACTGTGTTCTGACTACAGAACTAGACAAAGCCCGTAATGAAACAGACCACACGCTGGTAAAAAGATACACAAAACACGCTATATGTTAAACAATATGAATAAATGAATATCAAAGTAACTGTGAAGTTTCAACTGGCACGAATGATACACGAATACACATAGAATAAATGAACATTTACTTAATTGTTAAGTTACAACTGGCATGAATGATACATATAATACACAAAGAGAATAAACAAATATCAAATGAATAGTGAAACTTCAGCTGGCACGAATGACGCACACGATAAGAAAGAGAATACATGAACACCAAGTAATTGTGATCTTTACATGGTACACAAAGAGAATTAATGATTGTAAAATTCCTAACAATTCTGAAAGTGCTTTACTAACCATGACCAAAATTCATACCCTAGCTGGGTCCAGAGGTCCAAGCCCTAAGGATGGCTACCCAAGACAGACACACATTCAAACTCTCAACTCTCTACTAGACTGATTGTGCTGAATACATTTACTGAATGTTTCTCGACTATATACTTTCTTGAACGAATAGCTTGGAAAATGCAGCCAGGTTTCTAGAACTGTTTAGAACGGTTTCTACTGGGTTCATGTGTGTATGTCGAAAGACAACATTTTGGATTAAACCAACAATCAGAGAAACACATCATTAAGCAGTCGTGTTATTCTGTGCCTAAGCCTACACAAAGGGGGGGGGGGGGGTGTAAACTAAGCACTGGCCTTTTTATGTACATAGAGTGCTATTATACGGCGTATTTTATGTACATAGAGTGCTATTATACAGCGTATTTCTCCATCTGTTGAAGGAAGGGCGTGGGGACATCCATTACCCAAACGTTTTCACATCAACTGACCAAACTTTGTTTACATCATATGGCCAAACTTTCTTTACATCCAATGGCCAAACTTTCTTTAAATCCAATGGCCAAACTTTCTTTGCAAACCAATGGCCAAACTGTTTCTTTGCATCCGATTACCAAAATAAAACTGTTGCGTACAATGGACAAAATTTGTATCTATGGGACAAACTCTTTAGGTCCAATGGACAAAGTGTCTATGATTTCAACGGATGGAGTGGGGACCACATGTATGAAATTCTGCTAACCACATCTGAACCTGTACAATGAATCTGGAACTAGAAAGGTATACTCTATTTCTACGTCATTAAGAGCTCTATCTCTGCGCAATACAATCTTTAGACGACTCAGAAATGCCTATGTGGTAGTAGCAGAATGTTCAGCAGCTAATACAGCTTACTATAACGGAACTGGCGACTTGACTACTTCCCCAAACACTTGGACTGTTATGAATACGACGTCAAGGCTTGACGTCACACTGCCCTCTGTGACATCTGACCTACCGGTGACTGTTTCCGCCCAGAAATGTTCTGACAATAAAAATGTAAACAGTGTGTATGTGTGTGTGTGTGTGTGTGTGTGTGTGTGTGTGTGTGTGTGTGTGTGTGTGTGTGTGTGTGTGTGTGTGTGTGTGTGTGAGTGTGTTCTATACCTTGTGACGACATGGACAACTAACAACTGTGCCGGGGTGTGGTTACACTGTTCTGTACTGCTGAATATGGAGGGATGGGGGAGGGATGGGGGGGGGGGAGGTTGCAATGATAACTGTACGACGGCGGAAAAGGACAAACTAGAAGAAGAGAACAGAGACACAAAACTTTGCAATGACCATACTGCTGCTGACATTGTACTTACCCCTATCACATTCCCTCTCAATCGCAAACAAAATAAATTATGAACTACGTGTAAATGTCAGTTATAACATTTTAAAAACAGAACTGTAAGTAAACATCCATAAAATTAAGTTATCGACAATGACAGGTTACATAACTGGCAGCTTCCTCCTCCCTTCCCTGACAAATAAAGAACAATAAAAAAAAAATTAAAAAGGAAGAAAAAGAAGAAAAGGCTAATATAAGCCAATACCTAGTATACATCGCGGGGTTGCTGAACTGACACTAATGACCACAGGTTCATCTACAGACGGTGCACACCTGAGCGACTTCTGCAGTGTCCAAGCCTGGCGACAGCCGGTGGGCTTAAGCTTGTAAAAAGGACATTGACTGTCTACAGATATCTGACAGGAAGTAGCATGGCATGGCGAAATTATCAGTCAGTCAACTGGAAAACGAGAAAGGAAACCTGAATGTATTGCTGTTTGTGCGGCGATATTTTAACAAACTAGTGGAGCTGCGTTCAATTACTTTTGTCTGCTTACTTTTTCAACAGTTCCAGTGTCAACAATCACTACAGAAACACGCGCACGTTTCCGTATGCACAAATTCATACTCTCTCTCTCTCTCTCTCTCTCTCTCTCTCTCTCTCTCTCTCTCTCTCTCTCTCTCTCTCTCTGCATACGCATACATGCTTGAGAATGTGCGCATACGTACACGCCACATACGTAACCCTACACCCAAACACACACTCGTCGTCTCTCTCTCGCGCGCGCGCACGCACACACACATACACAACACACACACACACACACACACACACACACACACACACACACACACACACACACACACACACACACAACGTAAGTGCCAAGACTGGGACTACCTCCGCAGACACAACTACAATACCATTTATACAGCTGACACAAAACGAGTCGTGTTGTTAATGTAAATGGATGGGGTGAAGCGAGGAACCCTTGTCCGGCAAACCAGCGGTCAGTTTAGCACCTTGACCTCACTGCGGTTACACATTTATGTGACCGCAGGTTGACCTGAAACTAAGCTGGACCCCAGTTCACACAGGTATTTAAGCTTTTTGCGTGTCCTTGGGCAGTTCAGTATTTGAAGCGCCTATTTTCACACTTTCCACAGATACCTTCCGTGAACCTGTGGTTCGAGATTTTCGTCATAAAATATCAAAATCCATGATAGCAAACTCCTTTTCAAACGTAACTCTGAATGACTGATATTTTTCAAAATTATGAACAAGAAAGAAATCAATAAAAATCCCATTTAGAGCAAATGTGAAGTTACGTAAACAGAAGACCCAGACTGGAATCCAAACATCTCAGTATGGCTTTGTCTACATTTACTATGAGGCACTCCAGCGATGTTCCATTTTTCCCTACAAAATTTTAAAAGGTCTCCTAACAATAACACAGATAAACGGCGAGCGCGCGCGTGTGTGTGTATGTGTGTGTGTGTGTGTGTGTGTGTGTGTGGTGTGCGTGCGTGCGTGCGTGCGTGCGTGAGTGCGTGCGTGCGTGCGTGCGTGTGTGTGTGTGTGTGTGTGTGTGCGCGCTCGCGTTGTGTGTGTGTGTGTGTGTGTGTGTGTGTGCGCGCGCTCGCGTTGTGTGTGTGTGTGTGTGTGTGTGTGTGTGTGTGTGTGTGTGTGTGTGTGTGTGTGTGTGTGTGTGTGTGTGTGTGTGCTTTACCAATATTTGGTTGTGTGAGTTATGGAGGTGTGAGAACTTGAACGTACATGAGAAATTACAGCTTAGATTTTTGCAGTATTTGTCATTATTGCCGAGAAGCGCTACGACTGAGATGATGTATGGTGAAACGGCGTTTTAATCCATTTCAATACGGGCTAATTTTAAAATGACTTTTTTTTTTTTTTTTTTTTTTTTTTTTGCGTAGCCATTTGTCGTATCACAACGCAGTATAAAAAAAAAAAAAAAAAAAAAAAAAAAACTGTGTTAAATTGTACAAACTTGTCTACGATTTATTTATAAACAACAAACACTGTTCAAGTAGATCATTGTCTTCCAATCTGCCTGCATGGGTGAGGATCACGCTAGGGGAATTTTGTATGTATACATGTGTGTGCGGTATCCAGTCTACCCAACTGTGAACAGGTACCTGACTTTCTTCAAAGCTGGGAAAGATACAGCAGTAAGGGAAAGGAGATTGGCTCCACGCTCATAATGGTGACCCTGACAAAAGTATGTCTCTACTCTACTACGACCTCAGGGTTATTTTGTTTAGAGCCCAGCCGACTGCATACAGGGTTATGACCAGTTCAAAACACACAATACTTGAACATGGAAAAAAAAAAAGGAAAAAAAAATCAGAACATATATATGTCAATGCATTCGTTCACATAATCTAAGGAGATGCCACTGACGTTGGCCACCCGTCCAATTTATCGCACAGGGGATATAAAAAAAAACGTACCTGAATACAAATTTAAACATAACTAAGGACGCTAAAACATATAAAAACGGGTATAAGTTACCAAAAATTGCTTCTGCATATCTCACTTCCATAGAGCAAAAAATGCGCTTAACACGTGCACCCAATTATCAAGCCTAAAAGCAAGTACGTAAGACTTTATGAAAGACATACAGGTGAATGGACCAGCACGGCAGAAAATTATAGGAAGAAATGACAGAAAGCAAAGGACGAAGAAAGAAACAAAAAGAAAGATAGTAAAGACGACATTTCTAGCACAGGATTTCCAGAAGGCTGGGATACTATTTATACTGAAAGAACCCCCGGTATTCCCACTCTTTACCTATCTTTCAGAATCAAAGGAGGAAATCCCTGAAAAAATACATATCATGATATACTGTATCGACTTTTCACAATTCTACTTTTTTTTTTACTTACATACCTGTGTTAATGCTGACACTGACATCTGGACGGCTGAGATGGGACTCGAAAAGAGGAACAACATCCGAAACACTCGAGACTAAAACTGTATGATTTCTTATTCCTGCTTCCACAAAAACCTTCAGTAATAAATATTTCGAAATAAATTACATTCGGCAAAGAAACACTGGCTGACCGATGTGCTGATTAATGTTAAACTAAACTACACGTAAACCACTCAACCCACATACTGGACACACCTTCGTACTTGCAGACTAAAGGTCATACCCGCCTCCCATTCAAGGTCCTCCCACTTGCCACCCACTCAGTGGACAACTGTCGTGTCTTTAGTCCGCTGCACTCCAAGTGTGTAGACACAACCTTGTTGTCCCCGTTTCCACGGTTTTTCTATCACACTACTGTCCAGCCACTCTATTCTTTATTACAGGAAACAGGGGACTGGTTCAGCTTCCTTCTGCAGGTCTGCGTTTAACAAATCTTAGTACTGTTTTCTTTTCCTTGAACTGATACCTCCTGTTTGCAATGGATGTGGACAAGAACTCGGTGACCTGTAAAGCTCTTCAAGCGTCTTATAGTTACAGGATTAACTTGAATCTTATCTTACTATCTGCCTTGTTGATTGTCTGTCTGCCCCGGGTGATCTATAAAAGATATATCTACACACCTCTCTCTCTCTCTCTCAATGTGTGTGTGTGTGTGTGTGCGCGCGCGCGCCCGTGTGTGTGTGCGCGCGCGCCCGTGTGTGTGTGTGTGTGTGTGTGTGTGTGTGTGTGTGTGTGTGTGTGTGTGTGTTGTGTGTGTGTGTGTATGTGTGTGTGTGTGTGTGTGTGTGTGTGTGTGTGTGTGTGTGTGTGTGTGTGTGTGTG
>JAPXFY010000014.1:45737167-45759667 GCA_030674185.1 Monoplex corrugatus | reverse complement strand
TGACAGCATAACCAACCAGAAATAATGTATTACGCCATTCAACTGCTATGAGAGCATCGAGGCGAGCTGAATGCGATCCACATAAAAAAAAGCAAAGAGGGGATGTCTGTTGAGTAACAACCATATCATCACACAGAATGCGTGTGACGCTTTCATCTCCAAGGTAAGTTGAGGTAAAGGAAACATATACATGAGCACCGAAATACCTGA
This sequence comes from Monoplex corrugatus, assembly GCA_030674185.1. Taxonomy (NCBI): domain Eukaryota; kingdom Metazoa; phylum Mollusca; class Gastropoda; order Littorinimorpha; family Ranellidae; genus Monoplex; species Monoplex corrugatus. Next base: position 45,759,457 of record JAPXFY010000014.1, on the reverse strand, counting down.
TTTGTACCTGATGTGAATGCAAAAGTTACAGAAGTCAAACACTACAGAAAGAAAAGAAGAAAAAGGTTGACAGCAAGGAGGAAAAAGAGACAGAGGTGGGGGGGGGGGGGGGGGGGCTCGGGGGGAGGAGAAAGAAGCAGATCTAAGCAAAAGAAAAAAAGAACAAGTATGTAGAAAAAGGAACGCACCTGCAAGTGATAAAGATACGTAAGAAAGAAAGGAACAAAAGAGGGGGGGGGGGGGGGGGGGTTAGGGGAGGAAGGAAGACGGACATGTAGAAAGAGGAAAAGAAGAAAATGACGACAGACAAGAAAACTGACTGAAAAACAACTACAAAAGCAACAAAACAGATACGCTTCTGCGGCTGCAGAAAAAAAAAATGCATACAAAACGTCTAGACGAAAGTCGAGACGATTCGCACTCCACAACAGCCACATTTGTTCCAAAGTCTCGCGGTTTAGACATTTGGGCACTGTTTCTTGGCACCTAGCTAATTCTTCTGGAGTTGTGGCATCATCACACGCATTCCTATTACGTGAACACCTTTTGTAACGTGGAAAAAAAAAGGCCTGACTGAGTCAGATCGAACAGCTAAACACAATGAGAGGGAAAGCCCTGGCTGAGTCAGTTGAACAAGGGAAATAAAACCTCAGTCAGTTGAAAAAAAGAAACAAAGCCAGGTCAGACCGAACAAACAATTGATCACATATACACCAACGTGAGACAACTGAGAAAGTGACTCGTTGCATGTGTATTCATACAGAGTATGTGTGGCTATTGGAGGTTCCTTAACACACAAAAGCAACAAAATGAAATGAATAAAATGAAAGCAATAAATGAAAACGCCACTAAAATTTAAATCAATACAATCCAGCTTGTGCTACATACGATATGGCCTTGAAACACAACATTCCAAGTTATGATGTTTTCAAAGTAAGATTAAAAACGACATTGTCCATCTGCACTATATACTTCTATGTCGATATTTTTCACGAAGTTCACATAGCTACAGTATGAGCTGCAGTTGTAGTTGTTGCGTTATTGTTTTTGTTCTCGCTTTTGTTTTTGGTTTGTTTGTTTGTTTGTTTGTTTATTTGTTTGTTTGTTGCTTTTTTTTTCGTTATTAAAACTGAAGTATCATTTACAGAGCCAAAGTTGCTAACAAAAAGCAGACAAGAAGCCAGCAAACAAACATGCATGCATTACTCTGCTCAAAACTACCACCCATCCAGTCTCCATGATGATTAGTGAATGAACTTAATTAAACGAGGACTCCGCAACGGTCAACAACGCCCGCCAAATCAATACACCAGTTTCTGAGTCTCTCGAGTTCTATTCATTTGCTGGCTCACAGAAACATCAGTGGCTCACAGAAACAAACACCTTGATCATGACTTATTGACGCCACTGCCCCAGAAACAGTCACACCTACAGTGAAGTCTACTGCCAGACCTGACCAGAGATATTTAGATATCACTGGTAACTCGTTCATGGTATGTTGTCTATGTCGGTCTCGCTAAGGGAACCAGGGCACCAGACACTGAGACAGCACAAACCAGAGATGTGTAGCTCTCCGAGTCTTGGGATGTGTTGTGTATATGCAGAGAAATCATTGTGGCCGATCAAGCGATACAGGGAATAAGTGAATCTCACCGGTCGTTCACGGGATCAAACAATCTCATTATCATACCTGCCTGTAGACGTAGTCAAAAAGTAGTACCATAGAACAAGACCTCGTCCTGTCGTCAGTTAGACATAAGCAGAACATTCCTAACTGTACAATCCTCTCTGCAATTAGTACATGCAGACGCGGCTGTCAGACATGCAGCACGCCAACCACGCCAAGTACATGTATAATAGAAGACAACTAGGTTGGTGACTCCGGCATGCAACGTAGCATACCGCTGCTTTGTACCTTAAGCTTCTTGCGTGTATGCCTGTGGGTAGACATCGCAAGAATCGTTAAGTAAAACTTCATTATAAAGTCAGCAGGTAAGATACAAAGGTACTAAAAGTAATTTTAAATCATTAAACGAAAAGAACTCACAAAATAGACTTTACAGCATATGTGTGTAATCAGAGAGGTGAAATGTACAATTTACTGGATAATTGGAATCGTACTATTTGTTTGTTTGTGTTTGTTTGTTTGTTTGTTTGTTTGTTTGTTTGTTTGTTTGTGGATTTCATTATCTTAACAGATAATGAGAATATCTGGAAAGATTTAACACATGCAGACATATATATTATACAGTTCACCCTTCAGCGTGATTACAAATCTGTGTACATGATAGGAAACGGCTATGATATATTCACTGGTATCAAAACTCGAAGTTCTGTAAATAATGAGTGAGATTAGTTGATTGCTAATGCAGTCTTCATTCTTCAGTACTGACTGTTATGCCACTATTCACAAAATCGCTGAGATCACATTTGTTTAAAATACTAGTCCCTACATGCACGCACGAAATTAGGTTCAGGGTGAAGTTGATCTGCGTATGGGTTGTGCTTGGGTTCACCTCAGAATCGTTTTATAACAAACATGCCACAATAAATATAAGGTCTGGTCTGGTCGATGTATCGAAAAGCACTGTCGTCGCTTTGTGGAGACCTGCATTTGAGGATTTCATGTGAAAATGGAGGGCTAAAGGCAGCTCATATAATTATAACATAAAATATAAACCACTGGTAAAGACAGTGTCCCGACGTGAATTGCTCGGGGAACTGGCTGGCGCACAAATTGCAGCTTCGTAATGATGAATGAATAATAATCATGTTGAAAAACCATCCCTCAGGGAACAGAGCTAAAAATACATTTAATGTCAAGATATGTGTACAACATAAACACTGTGCAACTTTCAAATGACACGTTTACCACTGTTCCGCAGAATCCCTCACCATCTACTTCTTGTGAGAATCTTTCTAGGTTTCGTCAACTTTCGGTCAAAAATCGTTGCTTTGTTTGTTTGCTTGAGTCACTGTGTTTGGCTGCCTAAGTCAAATCATGGTTAGTATTTTTTTAATAATGATTTCAAGATGTTCCATGAACTGTACTTACCATATCAGTACGTTTTTTGTTGTTGTTGTTGTTGTTGTTTTATCCCCAACAATGAAAAACTCTACATGCTGTCTAGTCTGTTTACCTCTTTGTGTCTTAGATACGCAGAATGTTGACCATGAAGACTGTCTCAATCACGAAGAAAGTGCAATTTAAATAGCTGTCGACTTAAACTGAAATTCAGAATCAACTGACTATTTAAAACAAAAACAAACAAACAAAAAACAACCAACCGCCGATCACCAACACTAGAAAAGAAAAATGCTGAGATCCTTTAAACAGCATAATCCACATGACCTGGTAACAGTTTGGAAAATTCCAAGGTATAAACGAAACCCCACAGACATGGCAACGCGGGGAATAGAAGTGCCTGTGATAAATCATTATTATTATTTAATCTCATCGTCATAGCCAAACCCTCGGCCATAATAAAACCACAGTGGTAATCCCAGTCAGTAACTTCTGTGAAGAAGTAGCTGGTTCGATTATTCATCGGTTATTTAGGAAATGCCTGCTGAACAAATTATGTGTTGCACTTTTCACTTCCCATCACGTGGAAAAGCCAAACTCGTTGATCAATACAAAGGGCGGGGTAGGGATGATTGGGGTGGGGACGGGTGGGAGATAGATAGGGGGCTATAGGAGAGGAGAGGGGAGGGACAAGAACAGGAAGGGTGGACAAGAACACAAAGAGAGAGAGAACACACAAAGAGAGAGAGAGAGAACAAAAATAGAGCTCGAGAGAGGGAGAGAGAGGACTAAATTATATTTTTCTCTCTTCCAAGACATATTTTCCCGGTGATACAGGCTTACAACGAACAAGGTAATGGGAATAAGGAATTAACTGGGATTAAAAGAAATTTAGAGTAGTTCTAACTTGTCTTGCAGAATTCACCCTCAACCAATATTTACTGATATAAATCATTATACAAGGATGAAGCGATTAATGAGAAAATGTGGTTATACAGTAGGACAGAAAGTGATGACCAAAAAAGGAAGAAAAAAAAAACGTACAAATATGTAACGATTAAAAACAACTGTTCGCATGCTTAGTTAGCCGTGATAATTGCGAGCTGTAGTCGCACGTAAAGTTCGGCTAATAATATGATGTCAGACCTAACCGATAATACGTCAGTCAAGGAAGCCATCTCCATACAACACAGCACACTTGGCAAAAGAGACGAAACACCAACACACTCCCAACCCCTGTGTCTGTCACATTTTCACTCAATTATCCCAAGAGAGGACACACCATCACTGTTATTGCAAGGGGACTATTACGTTCAATGTTTCTAGCCGACAGAGTCATATTCGCGCGGACGTGTTCAAAATTATGATTTGAAATTCAGCATATCGTGTGACTCGTCAAACTTTCTTCCAAATTGCATGAATGAGTTATCGCCTGATGAACAAACATGTCTTGATATTATCAGCATCTCAATCAAATACTTTTATCAACAAGTTACACCAAACAAAACAAAATGTGGGGAGGGGGTAGAATGTATTCATAACTCAATACGAACATCTACTTAATAAAATAAAAGAAAGAAAGAAATATGATTACATTTAATTTTTTGTGTGTTTGAAGTGACAGTAACAATGTCGGCTTAAAAAAGTTCAACTCAAAAAGAGGTAAAATACACGCCGGCAACAAAAATGTCAGTGCAGTTCCAAGCTATGGCTCAGAAATAATTAGGACATTGACTAAACTGAAAGAAAGAAAAACGGAAATGAAGGAATGAGAAAAACATGTGCCACGCTCAATGTTTTTAACATGGATTTGTTGCCCACGAACCAGACCCTCTTCGTCCCAGCCTCTCTGTCTACCATCAAGGCTGACAAGAACTAACAGGGGTGACAGATGGGTCCATTTTTTTCCAGCAAAATGAGCTACTGCAGCATGATGCGCTGAGGCTTCCGGTTATCTGGTACAGCGTCCCTCGCAGCAAGCTCAAGACAATGGATGCGGTAGTCGAGTTCTATAGTCCATGCCGTCTCTGGAGCTCACACTTGTGTTTTTCTCCAGCAATTGTAATTTTTTGCTTTTCCAGCCTCCTCCCAATACTCAGGAGACTCCTGTCTGGGTCTCGCGGACGATGCTTGTTTTTAAATGAAGATTCGCGGACGATGCTTGTTTTTAAATGAAGATTCGCGGACGATGCTTGTTTTTAAATGAAGATTCGTTTATTACAAGTGTTAGTCAAAGACAAATCTACAAAGGTGTGACAATGGGACACGGTCAAAAGAGCATCAAACAAAAATATATGCATGTTTCTATAACTGTCTTGAACAACAGATTGCTTCTTTCTTTTTTGGTCCTGTGCATCAAGAGAAACTGTGCATTTCCTCCGTTATAAAAAACAGAAAGGAGATTACTCGTATCACCCAGGAGGGTCAGGATTATATATGTGTGTGTGTATAAATATGAATGAATGAACATTGTGCGTGTGCGTGTGTGTGTGTGTGTGTGTGTGTTTGTGTGTGTGCGTGCGTGCGTGCGTGCGTGTGTGTGTGCGTGCGTGCGTGTGTGTGTGTGTGTGTGTGTGTGTGTGTGTGTGTGTGCACGCACGTGTCTTGTCTATCTGTCAACCTGTCTGTCTGCCTGTCTACCGTATCTGTCTGTCACCAAAATGTGTCACTATTTTTTCAGCTGTTTCTGGTATCTATAGACCTTTACTAAATCTGGATCAAAAGAGCAGACCATTCTGGAATTGCAAATGCACTAGTTTGAAGGGCAAGTTGTCAAAAGTCATGGTCACACGGTCCAATGAAGTGCCTAAAATCAACCCTGTCTGAGAATGGTGTGAATACCATTTATTCTCAATAACTTCTGAAAACATGTATATACTATAACACTCAATACACTTTCTTTTTATTTTGACTCAGCTTTTTCCAAACCGTAGTGATCTTGAAATTATTTTAAAATCTAGACTTTCTGTAGTACTTTTTGTATAAAACGGGTGATTGCTACTACTAGTACTAGAATGTCTTCATCATCTTGTTAATTTTGTTCTTTTTAATAATGCACGCACACGTCTGCCACCACCACTGTGCCACCACCCTCACCGCTGATTCTTTGTGCGCGAACTGATGTTGACTGCTGCCCTTATCCCGTGTGCCAGACTGCAAGGGGAAACCCGCTAAAGGTCAATGAATCATACAGTCTCAGTTATCAAGGCATACAGCTAGGATGCTTGTTCTCCTCTTCTTTTACACTCATGTTAGATCTGCCAACTGATGCTGATACTCCCATTCTAATAATTTGCTCTTGAATTTGTCATATGTCTTATTGGAAAATAATAAAATTGTGGGATAGGGAAAAGGAAGGTAGGCTGTGTTGTGATTGTGTTTTGTGTGTGTGTGTGTGTGTGTGTGTGTGTGTGTGTGTGTGTGTGTGTGTGTGTGTGTGTGTGTGTGTGTGTGTGTGTGTATGTGTGTGTATGTGTGTGTGCACGCCTTCATCTGTGTCTCACTGTGTATGTTATGTACACATGTATGTATGTGTGTGTGTGTGGTTTCATCAGTTGTACGCACTGTATGTGGCACACAAGTACATGATGTGATGTGTAGCGTACAGTGATGTGGTTGCTATAGAACAGTGTTCATCAGCTGTGTAGTGCCAGTTGTGGTACTTCCGCCAGCCCCCATTCTCTCTCTCTCTCTCTCTCTCTCTCTCTCTCTCTCTCTCTCTCTCTCTCTCTCTCTCTCTCTCTCTCTCTCTCTGTGTGCCCCACTTTTCACTCAGTTTACTCAGTTTAAATGATGTCTGCTGTCTCTATCCCTTGATGTTTGCTCTCTCTCTCTCTCTCTCTCTCTCTCTCCTCTCTCTCTCTCTCTCTCTCTCTCTCTGCCCTCCCCCCACACCCCTTGGCTCTGAATAACGGTGTGTTTGTGTGAGTGTGTGTATGTGAATCTGTACAATACCTTTATGTCTGTGTATCTATCTGTGCGTTAGGGAACAGCATCATATAAAATATAGGTCAGCAAGCCCGTGCAACTACATTAAAGTGTTGAAAAAAGGCACAGAAAGAAAGTAAACAGACCAGAAAAGGCATTTCAAAAACTATTCAGGTAACATGAATGTGTTTGCTGGCTACCAGTTGAATAGCATGTAGCCTAGCCTTACAATGCCCATTAAATCTGTACAAAAGGTGACATGGATACATGAAACTGTCATACCTACAGCATACAGAACAGGTACAAATTACAGTCTGTATATAATATATCATGTTTGCAGCTTTCTATTAATTATAACACCCCCCCCCCCCACCCACCCACCCCCACACACACACACAAACACACTGATGACACACACAGAGTATTCACTGATGTATATATAATTAAACTATTCACACAAACATCACCACTGTCACCACTATGGTCACTACCATCACAACCATCAGCACCACTGCTGCAACAATAAGTGAATTCTGATTTCATGTGCCCTTTATCTTCTTTCTTTTTTTTTCTTTTGAGTGTGTGTGTGTGTGTGTATATATATATTTGTGTGTGTGTGTGTGTGTGTGTTGTGTGTGTGTGTGTGTGTGTGTGTGTGTGGTGTGTGTGTGTTTGTGTTTGTGTGTGTTTAACTTGATGCCAATCTTTTTTCAAATACATAAACGATAAAGCAAAACATCATCTTGAAATTATATATTATGTACAATCAATATCTATCAATTTATAGTAGACAAGTATCCACTGTATAATATTTGTTATATTGAAATACAGCAGGTATTAATAATAATACATACTACAATAAAATGGTACATTAAAACATTTTAAAAAATGCATTCAAGTAAAGTAGACAAAGAAATAACAGATGGACAAACAGTACTGAAATTTTATTACATTTGATTTGTCAATGATGACTGGATGCTACTTTGTTTAAATATTTTTCATTTTCCTAGATGAAGCCAATACAAAAATTAATCTTTAAATAAAGGATCATCATCCACAATGAAATAAAATAAAAGCGCATCTTCCGCATTCCATTACAAATACCTTAGATTATTTTCCTATTGTGTTGCAACATGATCTTCCTTTGTTGACTCATTATCCTTGTGATGAACATTAGAGCAAGAAGACTCTCTAGATAAGCGGTGCACCAGAGGCACATAATAAGACTGCTTTGGTATGACTATCATAATATAGCATGTGTCTTTCTAGTTAAACCTCCATTCACGCTTTTGTATGCCTACCCTACTGGACATTTACAATTACATTATAACAAAAATATTTGCAAATTCAAGAAGGAAATTAAATAAACATCTGTTTTAAAAGCTTGGGAAGTGCAAGATTTTGTTATAATCAATTCTTTGTTCAATTTCAAATGACATGTAATGATGTATGAACACATTTTTCTTGTGAGGAACTTTGGAAGATTCAAAAGAATACAAAATTGAAAATCCTTTTTACATCACTAGAATAAATTTTGGATAGATTTACAAGATCCACGTAAAAATCATGTTTATCATCATCACTAATTTTGTGTTTTTAAGTTATTTTGTTTACAACAAGCAGCAATTGAAGCTTGCTATTTTCTTGTTTAGCAATCTATACTAGATCAGTAGATCTATACCAGACAATGGGATTCTGACTGCATACCTGGTAGTGGCATGTAATACAAAAATAAAAACAACTAGGCCTAATATTAGTCTTCACTACTGCAATTAAGGCCAAGTTGCAGAAGATAGGATTTTTGGTATTTAGAGGTAAATGTGATGGACTAAGTGACAAATGGAAGAAAGGTCAGAGGATGTACAGCTTAGACCCAGAGATTAAGGAGCTGACAAGCCAAGAAGTTTTGAACATTAAACACAGAATGGATTTAATATAAGCCAAGAGGTTTCAGTTTCACTGAACATTTCTAAGCCAGTCCATGTGATGGGATTGGGCAACGGGTTTTAAAATCCTTTTTAACGTCAATAAACGTGCACTGCTTAAGACATCAATAAGCTAAACGTGACGACTCGAAACTCTCACAATGTCGTCAAAGTAAACACCATGAAGGTAAAGCTGAGTCTAGGCATTTGCTCAACTGTTAGCCTCACAAATCCCACTCCTTTAACTCCATCATTTAACAACCAGCCATTGATATGGCTGTTGGTCCTAACTTTGCTGTGAACAATGGCCTTTTAAATTTAACTTAAGACAAGTTTCTAGAGATACCAAATCTTCACAATGAACACACCTTATTGGGGCAAAACGAAAACATTATATCATAAGTTAAAACTGGAAACATAAATTACTAGGCCTATAAAAAAAATATTACCAATGCCATGGTAAGTACTACACACTGTATCCAGTTACAAAAATTACATGTGTGCACCAAAAATATATACAGTACATAGATATTTTGTTTATAAATACACTGAACTGCAAAATAAGTGACAATAAATCTGCATGTGTGTGAGTGCACACACACATACTGTATACATGCATATAGTATACATACATACTCACACATGCACACACACACACACACACACACCACACAATAAATCTGCATGTATGTGAGTGCACACACACATACTGTATACATGCATATAGTATACATACATACTCACACACACACACACACACCACACACACACACACACACACACACACACACACACTTGTACACATACACCTGTACACAATCATACACACAGTGTATGCATATGTTTCATATACATATAACAACATTTATGTATAGGCTAATATGTACGTATACATACATAAAAACATGGGGGCTTACTAAACAGACCTACTGAAAAAGAGGGTCACAGCCACCAGACACACAGGCACATACACAGGCAGACAGTTACTCATAATGATCACTCTTGTTAAACTTAAAGTGTTTCGAACAGAAACACTGACAATCTCTAGCTTGTGATCAACATTTTATCATAACTTAGTACAACAGTACTGAGTAACAATAGACTGAGATATCAACCACACATAATCTGAATCAGACACAGAAACTGAGAAAGAGCCATAATCTAAATATAACTGATAGCGGGTAGGGAAAATATCTGACACACTCTGCTTTCAATGGGTGGGCCTAGATCTATACCACGGACACACCTTTTTTTTTTTTCCAGTTCCACTTGGGTAGACTAGGAAAGTGGAGGAGATAGGAGGGGTCTAAACTTACCTGAGTTTCTTCCGACATGGCGAAAGTCTATCCGCAGGTAGATTGGCCCCGACAGTCGATAGTTCTCAGCCGGTGCAAGTAAATCCTCCGCAGATGTCTCACATCTGTGTACTAAAGTCGATTCGCGTAGATAGGCTATCCAGTCTCGGGAGACATGTTCAGATGTTGGTCATTCCAAGCTTAAAACAGCTGTTTTGACCCAGAAAAACTGACGTTTCAAAACAAATCTATCCTTCAGCAGATCATCAGCGCAAGGAAAGCGCGAGGCATGCACAAAACTGAAGTGTGTCTAGCTAACTCCTCAGGTAAAACTCTTGATATGGGACCCTTTAAATTCTAAACACACCACAAGTAAGTGGAGATAAGCCAGTGTATAAACAAGAAATACCCAGGGCCAAGTTTCACTAGGCCTACCTAAAGTCAGTTCAGAAATCGGCTAAACACGAAGTGTGTCACAACAATCGGAAGGCAGTTCCAAACCAACTAACAAACACTCCGAAGTACAATCCACAAAGGCTGTAACTTGAACGTTTTCTCAATATTTTGTGAACCAAGCCAGCAACACTGAAGTTCCGAGCAGCCCTGCGCTGCGTGAGTCGTGTCTGCCAAGTTCGTTCTCAGGCGAGGCAGACGACCAGCCAGCCTCGTTTTGATCACGTCAGGTGCCCGGATAAAAACATTCGCACCTTTGGGTAATGACGTCACAATTGAGGACACCGCGGTGGCTCCACTGATAACAACGCACAGCACCTTGGGGACTGAAAGCTCGTTTGAATTCAAATTTTATTCGCTTTTAGTTGCTTTCGAAGAGGGCAATATTGTTGAGGTGGAGGGTTAATCATTCATCGAGACTTGAAAGCATTCCGTTTTTGAGACCACCATCATCTTCTCAGCGTAACAATGTGTTGTACAATATTTGTTATTCAGTTTTGTGGTTTCAGCTGTGACGTCAAAGTAACCCAACCCAACTTCGCTTGGCAGGTTAGGCGTTAGAGCTTAACATACCAAGCGTACCATGCCCTCGTCATTATGAAAGCTGTTGTACAAGTCGCCCTGCTGTTTAAAATGACCGTGGAGAAAAAGACCTGACAACTTTGACCAACTTTCAGTTTAATAATACAAGTTACTTTCAAAAAAACACGGAGTCTGGGTAAACTGAAAGCATACAAGATCTGTTTTAACTCTTTGACTCCCTAACTCTATCCACTAGAATCCTGCATTGTCAACCATGCTAACAAACCAAAAACTTAACCCTTTGCCTCCCTAATCCTATCCACCAGCTTCCTGCAAGAAGTTGGTGGATAGGGTGAGGGACTTAAAGGGTTGAAGTTCTGCAGTGATGGATAAGGTGAGGGAGTCAAAGGGTTACACATAGGCCCAAACTGCCCCATTGATAGCCTAGGTCGTTGGGCAGTGTCATGCCAGAGGCTTCAACTGTTCTCAGGGAACTGGCGTGGCATAAGGGGGCGACCATCTCCTTTGCTCGCTGCTGAACCTTTCCCAACACTGATAGTGGACTGGAACTTGTGCACTCACACCGGAAGGTGGGAACTTTACATGTACATCAACCAGCTAGGCATTATCTGTGCATGTATTTTCGTAGTTGTATCTATCTATGAATTGTCCTAAGTCAACGTTTTGCTTTTTTTTTTTTTTTGCTTCCCACCCGCCCCCCCCCCCCCCCCCCAACAATTGTTATAACATATGCGGCGTTTCCCATGACCTATGTAACAACATAAAGGGATGATAAGAAGGCTACACGATCTTCAATTTTGTTTGTACTTGCGGTGTCACGTATCTGTTTGATTGATTTCGTTCAGTTTTTACGTCAGCACCCACCTCAGGTGATATGGCTGACAGGGATAACTGACGTGACCATCCCCAGGAAGTCGGGGAATGGGGACTGATCTAATCTTACTCCGACACTGTCAGAACAACAGTTATATTAACTCTTTGATTCCCGCACCTAAGTCACCGACTACAAAAACTAAACCCTTTGACTACCTCACCCTGTCTACCAGCTTCCCGCAGGAAGCTAGTGAATGGGATAAGAGAGTCAAAGGGTTATGTTTTCATTTTGCCAGCATAGTTGACAATGCACGATGCTGGTGGACAGGGTGCAGTGGTCAAAGGCTAAATGGGCGATGAAAAGATCAGTTTGGGCAATGACAAGATCATTGGCAATGACAAGATCAGTTTGGGCAATGAAAAGATCAGTTTGGGCAATGACAAGATCAGTTTGGGCAATGAAAAGATCAGTTTGGGCAATGACAAGATCAGTTAATGTAGCTCACCCCATGTTCGAAGCCCCAACTACTGGCATGTAAATCAGACGCTCAACCAACTGAGCTGAGCTGCTGAGGGCAAGTGAACTGTATCCGTGTCCTCTTTCTTTCTGTTTTCAGTCTGTTTATAACATCATGGGTGTTGCCAGGAGATAGAGCCGACGGTTCAACAGAAACGCATTGTAATGTCAGTCTCCTTCACACTGTCCATTTGAGTCTTCCGAGATATGACTCTTACTTTAACCTTTGATTCCCAGATCCTGTCCACTGGCATCATGCATTGTCAACCATGCTAGCAAAGCAAAAACTTAACCCTTTGATTCCAGCAACCTATCCACCAGTTTCCTACATAAAGCTGGTGGATAGGGTGCGGGAATCAAAGGGTTAAGTTTTGTTTAGTTTTGTTATGTTTTTGTTTTTGTTTTTTTGGTTGTTTTTTGTTTGTTTGTTTGTTTGTTTTTGCAGTTGTGGATAGGATGCGGGAGTCAAAGGATTAAATTCACTAATATTTTCGTTGTATGCTTATTGAGCAAGTTGGTGGGGTTGCATTCTGATCAGAGGATCAAAACACTTGATTTCTGCTAATGAACATGTAAGTAGGGTGGGGGGTGGTTCCCACTTGTTGTTGTTGTTGTTGTTGTCTTGCTTCTTTTTGATCATATCACGTCTGGTCTTGTTGATAGCCCTTCTCAAACAATGCATTTCATATGTGGTAATTTTGTGCTCAGGGGCTTTGTCAACATTCAGGTGTAGCACTTATATATCAGGATGCGGTTGAAGATGTAACTGATAAGCTTGGGTTTTGTTTCAGTAGGAATGTTGTGGGTGTTTCGGTAGAGTGGCAGGTTGATAACTGACACTGCTCTTGGATTCTGGTTTCGATCTGTTTGTTAAGTCTTCTGTCTTCAGTAAAAGAAATGCTGCAATATTTAAATTCTCTGACTTTTGGCAGCTAAATACTATTGGTGTTGATGCTAAGATTACTTGATCTTCTGCTGATTTTCTGTTGGTTTTCATCGGCTCTGTTTTGCTTACAATGCTGATTTTCGTCAGGTACATTCTTACAAAGTGTAATTTAGTCACTTTAGGCGAGAGTTACAATGCCAAAAGGCACATAAGTGCTTATCTATTACCTTCATAATACAAATATCTAATTTATCTTATCTTATCTTATCTTATCTTATCTTATCTTATCTTATCTTATCTTATCTTGTATCGTATCGTATCGTATCGTATCGTATCGTATCGTATCTCTAAACTTTATACTTATCTTGTCTTGTCTTGTCTTGTCTTGTCTTGTCTTCTCTTGTCTTGTCTCGTCTCGTCTCGTCTCGTCTTATCTCGTCTCGTCTCGTCCCGTCCCGTCTCATTTTCATCTTACCTTACCTTACCTTACCTAACCTTACCTCACCTTACCTTACCTTACCTTACCTTACCTCACCTTACTTTACCATACCATACCATACCTTACCTTATCATGTTTTCTTTTCGCAAATGGTTTTAAGGATGATCATGGATGTGTTTTTTTATTTTTTTTATTTGTTGTTTATTTGTTTGTTATCCTTTGTTTGCAAGATTCAGATCAACAACCTCTCTGATCAAACCACAGCTCTGGAAACATCTCATTCATTCAAAAGCTCGAGGTGTGGGTTTGCTTCTCTTGTGATCTTATCTATGTAACTTTGAAACGATAGTGATGACAGAAGGCAACCCTGTCTCGCTCAGGATGTGACTTCAAAACACACAGTAATCAGATATACCGGTGTGCATCTGTGTACAAGCTCAAATTTAATTTCTCTCCTGCAAATGCTATTTCGTGTTCGTTCCCCGTGGCATACTTGTGTCTTTGTGTATGATAAGCGTGTTTGTGTTTCTATGTAATATGTAAAGGTTAAGTTTGTGCTGCACACACAGACTCATAAAAGTTTCAGTCCTCTCGACTGTACGCGACAGGTGAAACCATATTATGTGAACTTCGCTGCAGTCATATGGTAGTGATGATTGGCGATGGTAGTTATGGTGTATATGCTCATAAAGGGGTGTGTGTGTGTGTGTGTGTGTGTGTGTGTGTGTGTGTGTGTGTGTATGTGTGTATGTGTGTGTGTATGTGTGTTTGGGGTGTGTGTGTGTATGTGTATGTGTGTGTGTATGTATGTGTGTGTGTGTAAGTATGTGTGTGTGTGTGTGTGTGTGTGTGTGTGTGTGTGTGTGTGTGTGAGTGTGTGTGTGTGTATGCGTGTGCGTGCGCGCGTACTCATTTGCGCGTGTGTATGTGCGTGTGTGTGTGTGTGTGTGTGTGTGTGTGTGTGTGTGTGTGTGTGTGTGTGTGAGTGTGTGCGCGCGCGTGTGTGTATGTGTGTTTGTGACATACTGCGAATGTGCTCCCCTCACGTGTTTGCGCGAACGTGCGTGTGGGTCTGTCCGTGTATGCGTGTGTATCTGCTTGAATACGTATGTGTGTGCGAGTACGAACGTATACGTGCATGTGTTTTAATATCCCTCTGACCCAATGTGTGTGTATGTATGAGTCACCCCATTATGAACACAATCTGAGTGATTGGCAACTAGCCTGCACGTGCACATTAATGCGCGTGCTACCTGTAACTTGATATGTATGTGCTTGTATCCGTGCGTGTTTGTGTTTGCTTGTACGTGTGCGTACGTGTGAAATTGTGTGCACGTGGACTGTAAACCAGAATAATCGGATATACTGTGTATATGATGCACAGAACACAAGAATGATCTGCAACTTCTGAGCAGCATTACAAAGGACACTTCGAGAAAGTCGGACACAGACAGATTGAGAGAAGACGGATCACGACTCTCTTTCTCTGTTCTCTGTCTCTGTCTCTGTCTTTTGTCTTGTCTGTCGTCTGTCCGTCTGTCTCTGGCTGGCTGGCTGGCTGTCTGTCTGTCTGTCTGTCTGTCTGTCTATCTTTCTCTCTCTCTCTCTGTTTCTGCCTATCTCTGTCTCTGTCTCTCTGTCTCTGTCTCTGTCTCTCTCTCTCTCTCCTTTCTGTCTCTCTGTCTCTGTCTCTGGCTGGCTGGCTGGTTGGCTGGCTGGGTGGCTGGCTGGCTGGCTCTGGCTCTGGCTCTGTCTCTGTCTGTCTGTCTCTCTCTCTCTCTTTCTCTCTCTCTCTCACATCTTTCTGTCTCTCTCTCTCACCCCCCCTCTCTCTCTCTCCTTCTCTCTCTCTCTCTCTCTTCTCTTCTCTTCCCTTCTTTTCTCTTCTCTTTGTCTGGTTCCGTTGTTGTATTTGTTTTGTTATTTTCTGCCTTTCAGAGAGCATCGTTTTCGTGTCATTACCCCACGCCGACCCTTTCAATATGCCTCCAAACCCACCGAAAGGGAGGTCACCATGACAGGACGGCTTGAAAGGCCACAGAATCTCGATAGGATGAATATTTCTGCGCTATGATGATGAGAGTGGGGATGATAGTGATGATGCTATGGAGTGCTACTTTCGGAATGAGACTGCATGACAGGGTTGTATTCTCACGCTTACTTTTATAAAAAAATATCTTGGTGTCAAGCAAGCCGAAGAGATACAGACACCTGCGGTGTTGGTTTAGAAATTTGACAACACTCTCTCGACACATCCATAACGTGGATGAGACTCGATTGTCTTGTTCCAGTCGTCCCAACGAGCCCACAGCATTCTCATCTCTCTGAGTTCGTTTCCCGTGTTAGCTGAGTTGGCCAGAGTATCACTTATACCAAACATCAAATAATTAACATGTACACACTGCAAGCAACAATAAGATAAAAAGAAACGTATACTTGTATAAAACATTGCTACATCACTATGGCTGTATATATGTTACTATTACTTATCTCAGAAACAAACTCGTTTGACATGTTTATGACCAGTGTCTGCTAATTTTATTTAGAGAATTGTATTTAATAGGAACAATGTTTCAATCTCCCTTTAATGTTTCCTGTCGACCGGAGGAGCGTGTGAGAGAGAGAGAGAGTGAGATTTCAGTCTTGGAGGGGGGAGGAGGAGAAAAAACAGAGAGAGAGAGAGAGAGTGACTGAGTGATGAGTGATGAGTGAGTGAGTGAGTGAGTGACTGAGAGAAAGAGAGAGTGAGAGAGAAACAGAGACAGAGAGTGAGAGAGAGTGAGTAAGTGAGAGAGAGAGAGAGTGAGAGAGAGACTGAGACAGAGACAGAGAGAATGAGAGAGAGAGAGAGAGAGAAAGAGAGAGAGAGAAACAGAGTGAGTGAGAGAGAGAGAGAGAATGAGCAAGTGAGAGAGAGAGTGAATGACAGACAGACAGACAAACATAGACAGAGTGACAGAGAGAAAGAGAGATGTTAGCAAGCTTTTCACAGCAGTTTCAGTATGGATTTGTACCATATCTGAGGGTAAATGTGGATCAAGCAAAGAAGTTGGTCAAGTCACAAAATCAGCATTTTCTGACAAAAGGTGTGGAACAACACATTCTCATGATAAACTTCTGTCATTATGATATTCATATAATACATTCTGTTTTTATTGTTGTGACATTCACTTCACGTAAAGTTTCATTTCATCTGATGCTTTTTCGAGTCATAGTGACCTTGAGAAGTACTAAATTTGGATTTTCTGTTGGGAAGGAAAAATATTTAAAAAGGGAGATCAGCTAAACGGTCTTGTTACGTTATTGTTCGAAAGTAAACGTGAAAATTTGAATCAGTTCTTCAAATGATAACAATAAATCATCTAAGACCAAGAAAGACACATAGAAAGAAAGACGGAACAAATACAACACAACACACACACACACACACACACACACACACACACACACACACACACACACACACACACACACACACACATACTTACACATACATGTACAGACACACAAACACACACACACACACACACACACACACACACACAACACACACGCACACATACACGTGCGTTCGCACACAGAAACCACTCACATACATACTCACACACATAATCAAATACGCGCGCGCGCACACACACATACACACATGCATACTCTCTCTCTCTCTCTCTTTCTCTCTCTCACTCTCACTCTCTCACTTACACAGATACAAACACGCACACAAACACACACAACACACACACACACACACACACACACACACACACACACACACACACACACACACACACACGCACATACAACACACACACAACAACAACACACACCACACACACACACACACACACACACACACACACACACACACACACACACACACACACACACACACACACACAGAGTTGCATTATTCTAAACATTTCGAAGCCGTACCAAAGAGTATAGTACGGTACTATACTCTTTGGCCGTACGATCATCCCTGTGTCGCTCAAGCGTAGTAGTCCCTGTCTGTTTGTGGCATATCATATTTCATTCCACCCATGCTTCATCCCTTGGCATGACTTATGCTGGCTTCCTACTGTACCCTAGCTGCTTGTTGTGTTTCCACTTTCCACTTCAGTGGCTGCTATGTGTGACACAGTCATTCGTTTAAGAAATTTCGGAACTGGGAACGGTTGGTGGAAAATTGTCACGGCTTGGTTCTATATTTTCCTTCGTTATTTCTTTTTTAACCCATTGACTCCTGCACCCTGTCCACCAGCTTCCTGCATTTCCACGCGTGCTAGCAAAGCAAAAACTCAACGCTTTGATTCCCGCACCCTGTCCACTAGCTTCTTGCATTTCTAACCTTGCTAGCAGAGCAACAACAAAAAAACCCTTTAATTCCTTCACCCTATCCACCAGCTTCCTGCAGGACACACACACACACGCAGCATGCACGCACACATCTTTTTGAATCGCTGAACTCTAAAATCTTGTCCATCCCATTTGAACTTATATTGATGGCACATGAACACAGGTATACTAAACCATTGCCACATGCACAATACATTTTTTTCTGAAACGTTTGGTCATTAATCGTTTTTGATTATTCACTTCGTTTTGCAATACACATCAAACATCAACAACAACAAAAGTGATCAGAGACGATAATAGAAATCACACATGTAGATATCAGCACCGCTACCACACCACTGTTATATATAACCGATACTGTTGTACGGTTGTGAGGAGTGGACAGTCAACACGCAAAGTCGGAACAAAATTGAGGCAATTGAAATGTGGTTTCTAAGAAGAATGTTGAGAGTTCCATGGACAGCAAAGAAACAAACAAGACAGTCTAGAAGGAGGCGGACACAAGAAGATCATTAATAGAGAAGATTAGGAAAAGGCAAGCAACATTTATAGGACATTTTATGAGGAAAGGGGAATTAGAAGACCTAGTCACAACAGGAAAGCAGGAGGGAAAGAGAATACCTGGCAGACCCAGGGAGAAAATATTGGATGGATTTGCAGAGTGGCTGAAGACAGAGAGGGTGGGAGATGTGCTTGCAGCTACCAGGGAGATTCGTATGGAGGGCCATGATCGCTAACGCCACGCGGCAGGGCACGTGATGATGATGACTATACAAACTTCTTTCGTTTGCCGTCTAGATGATCAGGCCACACGTGGCGATAAAAAACATGGCCATTTTTACCTCTTTTCCTGTCGGCTGCCATACAGATTGATGGTCGGAGGAGTTGCAGTTGGCCATGTCTCCTGTCGCTCCATGCCACACAAATAACCTCACATCAATCATCAACAAAAAATATCATTAAAAACAATGATATAAACTCTTCGACAATACTGACACACAGAACATGGAACGTAGGCCTACACAAATCCTTATAGCAGCATTTTAAACAGTGATGAATTCAACGCTGGTACTCGTAAACATTGAAATCTATTATTTGTTACTAGTCATAAAGACGATAAATCAATGGGTCTTTTAAAAAAAAAAGTATTGGCATGTAGGTGTTCCATTCACCTGTAAAGTTGATTCTTTCAGTTTACCATTTTATCTTAAATCTCATATTTGATTGCCTTGGGAAAACGGACACATTCAGAAGACATGTGTCAACCTTTCATTCTTAAACAAATGATGTTGCAAACAATGTGACGAAATTAACTATTTATCTGATTTTACGTTTTCATCGACATCAAACAGTACAATATTTCGAGAATTAATTTATGTTAAAGGTATTTCTGCATTCGTCATTGACTGCACGGCCTACCGAATTCCAAAATATCCGAACACTTGTGCGGTTCCATAGAAATGGTCGTAGAATCTCTGGTATTGTTACACTATGGTACACTTTGTTGTTGTTGCTATACCCTTTGCGTTTTATTCGACATTGGCAAGAATAATCCAATATACAATTCTCATCTGCAACCATTTCAGTTTAACATCCTATTCTATTGTCTTCCCACGAAGATCGATCGTTTAATTGACCTGACCAGTTTAACAGTTTGGTCGACCATGATCAAGTGTAGATTTGTCATACAACAGTTTCGCTCTTTTATGTTCCAGAATGCAAACTTACAAGGACAAAATGTCCTGGATTAGGAAATTCAATAGGACAAAACATGTTGACCACACAAAAATAATCGAACATACCGGCACATGTTTTAAAAGTCACCAAAGTATGAAGTGGGAATTATAAGCATCAACCAGAATTAATTTGCATTGGACAGACATGACGGAGGCGTTTTGCCGTAGCGAGCAAGGAGATGTGCTGTCGTATTTTTTCAAGAAATGTTGCAAATCAAAGTATCTGAAACATCTTCTGCACACACATTTATTGTAAACATATTGTCACCAATTGACAGTAAACATCAACTCAAGTCAACAATTTAATCTGTCAACATCACTTCATCTGTCAACACATCCTCTATCTGTCAAACATCTCATCTTCAAACATTTTCTGTCAACAACATCACTTATCTGTAAAATCATTCATTCTGTCAACACATCACTTCATCTGTCAACACATCACTTATCTGTCAACACATCACTTTATCTGTCAACACATCACTTTATCTGTCAACACATCACTTCAATCGGACATTTAACCCAGCAGGGGATAGCATGATAAGACATGTTAAGTTTTAATGTTTCAATTGTTCTGGTGGTGTCGATGTTTTGATGGGTCCCGTCCCGTCCCGTCCCGTAAACACAAGTCATTATTGTCATGTGATGATGATGATGATGATGATGATGATGACGACGACGACGACGACGACGATGATGATGATGATGATGACGATGATGATAATACACTCCAAACTTCAAACACCATGCTTAAACGCAGAAGAAGAACGAAGAAAAAGAGAAAAAAAGGAGCGAGAACGAGATAGAGAGAGAGAGGGAATGAGAGAGAGAGAGGGAGAGACAGACACAAAGACACAAAGACACAAAGACACAAAGACTGAAAGACACAAAAACACAGAAAGACAGAGAAAGGAGAGAGAGAGGGAGAGAGAGACAGAGAGAGAGACAGAGACAGAGACAGACAGACAGACAGAAGACAGAGTGGAGACAAGGCAGAAAACATCCTTCACAAGGTCAAGAGGGGATAAAGACAGACATTACAATGACGAAAAAGGTGTGGACACTGACGTCTATCCACAAAGTGACGGATATGCCTGTCTTGTCCTGGCAACAACAGGGAGAGACGGAAAATATGGATTTTACTGACTTAAAGAGGCTAAAAAATGAATAAAAAGCGCACCACGTATACACACGCAACATACATAACCCACACGCACGCACCACGCACCCACGCACGCACACACACACACACACACACACACACACACAAACACACACACAACAACAACACACAACACAACACACACACACACACACACATACACACACACATGCACCACACACACACACACGCACACACACACTCACATACAAACACTCTCCCTCACGCACACACACGCTCGCGCGAAAACTGCATAACGTGAAATTAAAATTTAGTCTGAAAATTGGAATGTCTCACTAACTGTGGCCGTTTTCTTAACCCTTTGTCTCCCGCACCCTGATCACTAACATCCTGCATCGTCATCCATACTGGCAAAGCAAAAACTTAACACTTTAATTCCCTGTAGAAAACTGGTGGATAGGGCGAGGGAATAAAGAGTTTTTTTTTTTTTTGATTGCGGGAGTCAAAGGGTTAGACAAACAAGATCTTGTCAGTATCTACTGTCTGGGGTTGGGCTGTCTTTCGGTTAGTCCAATAGAAATCAACACTGTGGGCCAACTGAAAACACAGCTTACACAGTTTATTTACTCTGCAAAATCGTCTTTTGACCAGCTTACGACTCCATCACAGTCTTCGTCTTCAGTGGTAAATGGAAGATCACGAAGAGATTTCACAGAAATGCTTTGTTAATGTATTTTCTTTTGTGTGTAAGCTGCGATTTGTTGTTGTTGATGGAGGTGGTGATGGTGATGTACTTTTCTTATTCATTTGTTATTTGTGTTCGTTGGTTGGTTCGTTGATTGGTTCGTTTATTTCGTTCGTTCTTTCGTGGGATTGTTTGTTTGTTTGTCTGTCTGTCTGTCTGTCTGTCTGTATGTATGTATGTATGTATGTATGTATGTATGTATGTATGTAGTATGTTTGTTTGTTTCTTTCTCTCTTTCTTTCTTTCTTTCTTTGTATGTTTGTTTGTTTCTTTCTTTCTCTCTCTCTCTTTCTTCTTCTTCTTTCTTTCTTTGTCAGCCCATCTTCTCCGTACACGTCTAAACCCACCGAAACTGAGATCACCATGATAGCAGGTAAGAAGGGCCATTGTATCTGGGACAATTTTTCACAATATCATGATGGTCAGAATTGGGATGAGAGTGATGATGCTATACAGTTCTGTTCGACTGAGCTGCGTGACAGGGGTGTGCTCTATGCTTACTTTCAT
>JAPXFY010000014.1:45714667-45722167 GCA_030674185.1 Monoplex corrugatus | reverse complement strand
CTGAATTCCTTACACTCTCGGGGGGCCGGGCCACATCCAGGTCATGACTCCTGGATGCCCTTCTGCTGTTGTCTATTTTTTTTTTTTCCCACGCCGGGGATCGAACCTGGGCGATTCTGCGCTTCAAAACTGCGGTACGCGGTTTTACCAATGTGCTAAAGGGGCACACATCATCTGTAGGGAATTTAATCCTTATGAAGTTCACTTTTTTCGTTCCTCCTTGCCCAGATCCAGCTTGAGCTCCTTTCTGCTGCCTCTGCCATCGCTTTAAGGGCTCTAGTCCTCTTCTTCCCAGAAATGGCGAGTTGTTTCATGAGATCATAAGCGGAGGTGCCCACAAACCCTCTTGCCCCGACCTCTATGGCGAAGATTTTGACCCGCAGACCTGCTTTCTTCAGGGTGCTGGCAAGACCGGCGTATTTTTCGGTCTTGTAGATATGTGCTTCTTCCATTCTGCTTTCGTATAGCACAGTGAGTTCTATCAGAATCACTTGTTTCGAGGAGTCAGAGTGGAGAGCGATGTCTGGTCTCATGCCTGTCTTGCTGATGACATCTGGGTAATTTCTCCACTCTGGGAGGTCTGCTGTACACTCCCAGTCGACTGCTCCATCCAGAAGACCCTTTGGCAATGTGCTGGTTGTCATAGAAATTTCGGGCCAGACCTGTTTCCCTCCTGCTTTGTAGAACGTTGTCATAGCAATTGGTGCGTTTGGGGTCATGGTTTTTTCGCTAACCACATCTGTGATCACTTTCAGAACTTGGTTGTGCCTCCATGTATACCTTCCTTGGGCTAGCGCTACTTTGCAAGAGCTTAGGACATGTTCCACTGTTTGTTTCTTCTGACAGAGCGGACATGCTGGGTCGTCTGCTTTCCCCCATTTCACTAAGTTTGCATTCGAGGGGAGCAGGTCATATACAGATCTGAGGAGGAAGCTTATCCTTAGAGGAGCCATGTGCCACATATCGTTCCAGCTGAGACTTCTTTGGAGTGCACTGTCCCATGTTGTCCATTGCCCCTGTTGACCTTGCTGGACTGCCTTCTGCACTCTTTTGACATCTTCTTCTTCCTTCAACTCCTGTATGATCATGTCTCTTTTTTCCTTCCCTTTGGCTTTGGACCACCACTGCATTTTTGTTGCTCCCAGTCCCTGTCTGTTGGTTTGCGTGTGTCCAATTATTTCTTTGATGCTGAGGTTTCTCTTGGCATTGTTTACAGCCTCTTGGACTTTCCACTTTCTGCCAGTTCTCAGCTTTGGATGAACTGATCTCACGATATTGTCTTCCGATTCCTCCAGCATGCTCAACAGTCTTGCTTTTCCAACTTTGTATTCCTCCACTATGGATTTGAGAGGTAGCTTCAGCATTGCTTGACGACAGTAGAATGCAACATCAGTGAGACCAGGTGGGACACCGAGCCATTTTCTTGTGTATTTGTTGATTTTGGCTTCCATTGCTTCGACTGTGCTGGTGCAAATGTCATAGATTAGCAGTGGCCACAGCAGCTTTGGTATCAGCATGAACTGTAGACACCAGACTTTGTATTTGCCTGGCAGTCCGCAGTTATCTATTTTCTTCAGGCCTTCTTCTGCTGTTTGCTTCGTTTCACATCCCCTTTGTGTGTCTTTCAGGGAGTCATCATACCATCTTCCGAGACTTTTTACTGGCTCTTCTGTGACAGTGGGGATGGCTTGGTTGGCTACCATGAATTTGACTGAATCTGCCACTTTTCCTTTTCGCAGTGAGAGACTTCGGGATTTCTTAGGTTTGAACCTCATTCTTGAAGAGGCCACCAGCTCATCCAGCTGCTTTAAGATTTGGTGTGTCTCTTCCTCATCCGTGGACAAGACTGTTGTGTCATCCATGAAAGCTTTCAGAGGAGGCATCTGGTATCCATCTCCCAGATTCACTGGACCTGAACTCTTCATTGCAGCTTTCAAGATGACTTCCATTGCCAACACGAACAGTATGGGAGAGATTGCACAGCCCATTGCAATGCCCACCTCTAGGTCTATCCAGTCCGTGGTGTATTCTTTGGTAGAGAACCGCATTGAGAACCCTTGG
The DNA here is from genome assembly GCA_030674185.1 of Monoplex corrugatus. NCBI lineage: Eukaryota > Metazoa > Mollusca > Gastropoda > Littorinimorpha > Ranellidae > Monoplex > Monoplex corrugatus. The sequence continues at coordinate 45,720,106 of JAPXFY010000014.1, read as the reverse complement.
AAATACTTCCTCAGCATTGTTCGGATGTTTTCTGGGATGTGATACATTTCAAGAGCCAGCTGGATCATATCGTGTGGAACTGATCCATATGCATTCGCCAGATCAAGCCAAACTACGTCAATGTCTCTCTTCTCTGTTCTTGCTTTTTGGATGGCATCCCAAATCAACGTGGCATGTTCCAAGCATCCAGGCATTCCTGGTATGCCTCCCTTTTGGACTGACATATCCAGATACTTCTTTTCAGTCAGGTATTTTGTCAATCTTGCTGCCATAACAGAGAAGAAGATTTTCCCCTCGACGTTCAGAAGTGATATTGGCCTGAACTGATTGATGCTGCTGGAGTTCTGCTCCTTCGGAATGTACACTCCTTCAGCTCTCATCCATTGGTCGCTGATCTTCTGGTTCCTCCATGCTGATCGAATCATCTTGTGGAGCCACTCGAGCACTTTTGGGCATTTCTTGTAGAGCAGGTATGGTATTCCGTTTGGTCCAGGTGCTGACTTGGCTCTGGCTTTCTTTACTACGTTCTTCACTTCATCCAGTGTTGGTGGTTTGTTATTGAATTTTCCTTCTGGCGCTGCAGGCCAAACCAGATTCTGGATTTCAAGTGGTGCCTCGCGCTGAGAATCGGAATATGTTTCCCTGAGATGCTGCTCTAGGGTTTCCTTGCCCACTGTGAGAGTCCCTGATTTGGGTTGTTCAAACAGCTTTATTGAAAAGTCAAAGGGATCTTTGAAGAAACGATCTTGAGTCTTCTTCTTTTTGCTCTTTCTTCGCCTTGCTGATTCCACTTTGCTGAGAGCATTGTGTTTGGCCTTCAGATCTTTCCAGAGTTCCAGGAGCCCTTGCTTCTCGAATTCTGAGGCAGTTTTCATTCGCTTTTTAAGCTTCCTTTTCTCCCTCCGGATGCTCTCCATCTGTTGCTGTCTTCTGGATTTCTGGGGAGGCGTTTTTGTCTTTGGCTGCTTCACTCCATAAGTGTCCCTGCAGATAGAGTATATGATGTCTCCGTATGTGTCAAGTTTGTGTTCCAGCGTACTGTTTCCTATTAGCGCATTCAGCTTAAGGACAAGTTCCTCATCTAATTTCTCCCATTGTTCTTTTGCACCGGCAGGCGGCAAATTGAGTTTTCCACGTTTGGCGTTAAGAGCTTGTGCAAAATCCGCACCAGAACCGTCAGCGTGGATGTCCTTGGCACTATGGTTTAATTCCTGGCCTTGGTCATCCAACGTCTCACCTGCTATCGCAGTGCGCTGCTGCTGGTTCGTATGTGTCTTCAAACAGCCCATTTTTGTCCTGTGGATCTTCATGCCGCGTTTGGTGGTGAATCTCCTTCCACACGCACACGGAAATTCCAACTGGTCATTAATCATGGTCCGTTGTGCGTTTCCAGTCGTGATGGAGTCAGTGCCGATGGATTCATCATTCTCTCCCCCTTTCGGTGAATCCTGGGAGCATCTTTCATTTGAAAAACTCGTGGCATGTTATCAAAGGCAAGGTGGGAAGCCAACCCACAAAGCCCGCAGATCTAGTCTTTCCCAGTGTCCTTCGGTCTTTCCCGAATGTCCTCCGAACTATTCCCGGAAGTCAATGGACTGACCATGTGCAGGAATTAAGGAACCAGAAAAAACGCGAAAATAGGATCAGACCGCGTACTTAATACAACCAGACAAGACAGGTGCAAAAATTCGGCCAACTGGTCTATTGGACGAAGCAGCAGGGAAGTTTCAGTCTTTTTCTCCTAATTTTTGTATTTGGTGTTTGTTCGTTTGTGATTTTATATTACCGCTTGACAAAGGCCAGCTGGCCGAAAATTTGCGCCTGTCTTGTCTGTTTGTATTAAATACGCGTTCTGATTCTATTTTCATGTGTGTGTTTTTTTTCTTGTACCTATTTACTTGAACGTGGGCGGTCGCACTTGTTTTGGATTTCTCATGATTATGAGTAAACGCTGTGAAGATTGAAGGGCCAATGACAAAGTTTTAAGGTACTAAGGAAACTCAAGCATAACTTGACACCATCGAGTACTTGCCCAGTGAGATCAGCACCTTGTGGGCCTCAGGAAGTCCTTGTAACAGACTGAAATGTGACTAGCTTGTGGTCTGGTTACGTTAGTCGCCACGATATACACGACAATCTAACATTTAGCTCGCAGATTCCTTAAGCCTGAGCAAAATTGAGGTGTTTATAACTGATAAGGACGTGCGATATTTGTACTGCGTTTGTTGGACCGTGCCATGTTTTGGTGGATATTCATATTTCATCTTGTTGTCTGAATTTGAGTCTTGAATTTGAACTTGAATTTGCTCAAGAGCGACTGATTGCACAATGATAGGTCTATAACAGTGCACTCACCCCAATCTGCCAGTGATGATTTTGGCAGTCTCCTTCAGTCTACGCAAACCCACACTCTAAACGCTGTTTCTCGTCTCGGCCGTATGATACATAAAGAGAAAATGTTTGTGTGACCACATTTGAGAAGGGACTATAATTCAAAAACGACACCGACTTAATCCTTTTGTCTAACACACACGGTTCGGTGCATGGTTACTTCTGTTCCTCACTGATCAAAAGACTCCTGATGACCAGGATTAAGTCCTGGTTCCGCCACAGCAGTCTCTGTTGGTCTTGTTGAATAATTCGGTTGTGGTGGGAATAATTTTCTGAAACTGAGAGCTCTCATAGTATGTTAAGCTCCTTGTCCGAGTAATTGACCCACAGGGTTTTGAGGCTGGGGTGGTATTCCAGGGCGACAGCGAACAGCTGTGAAAAGTCTGCATACTGTTTGTCGTAGTTGTGGTTGTAGTGGTGGTTGTTGTGATGGTATTCTTTGTTGTTGGTGTTGTTGTTGTCGTTGTTGTTGTCGTTGTTGTTGTTGTTGTCATTGATGTTGTTGTTGTCGTTGTTGTTTTCTTTGTTGTCGTTGTTGTTGTTGTCGTTGTTTTTGTTGTTGTCGTTGGTGTTGATGTTGTTGTTGTCGTTGTTGTTGATGTTGTTGTTGTCGTCGTAGTTGTTGTTGTTATCGTCATTGTTGTTCTTGTTATTGTTGTCGTCGTCGTTGTTGTTGTTGCTGGTGGTGGTGGTGGTGGTGTTGCTGGAGACAGCGGTGGCTTTGTTCGTGTTTTGGTTGTTCGTGTTGCTGTTGCTGTTTTGTTGTTGTTGTTATTGTTGTTACCGCTTTTTGCTGTTACTTGTTTGTTGCTTGTTATTATTGTCCAGTTTGTTCTGTTTCTTCTTCTTCTCGTTCCTTGCAGTTTTTGCATTCTTCTATCGTGCAATCCAAGGCTGACCCGGCATTTATACTCGGCAAAATGAGTATTCGTTTCCATGCTTGTTCAAACATGGTAAGTGTACATGCATTCATCTGCATATATACATATGCATGAGTGCGTGTACGCACGCTCTCCTGACCAAGCTTATGCAAGTGTTCGTGCACTCGCCTTGTTTCCTTGTGTGGTTTTAATTAATGAGCTGGCTCTATTGAGAAACAGAGCACAGGGAAAACAATCAGACCGAAACAACGACCGTGGAGGGAACGGAAAAATACCCTTGTCTGTTCCAGTCACAACGACCAAGCTATCTATCAAAACTACACACTTCAGCTCAGTGCTGTCTTGATCCACAAGATAACTGACCCTTGCTGCGAGATGACTAACTTTGTTTGTGTGTGACCTTTGGTCACAGTCACAGTCACAACAGTCACAGTCACAGTCATAGTCACACCCACACTAGCGACAGCAGGCCCAGTTGCCTTGGTGTCATAAATTGGCAGTCTTCCTTCGTCTCGAGCGGTGGGGAAGTTGACTGGAAGCGGCGATTAATGTAATTTGGTGAAAAGCCTTCACCATCTGGCGTGCTCCGTGTTCTTGCTATCGCATTATCAGCCACCAGAGAAATGACTTGAGTGGGCATTACGATGTTCTTGGACTGCCGAGTCTTGTTGTTGTTGTTGTTGCTGCTGCTGCTGTTTGGGTTCTGTTGTTGTTATTGTTGCTGTTGTTTTTGCTCAGCTTTCTTCTTTGTCTTCTTTTTCTTCTATTACCATTACAGTACTTCTCTCTCCCATCTTCTTTGCAATGAAGATTCTTTTCTTTTCACTGAAGAGTGTAAAAAAAAGTATATAAGACAGAAGATAAAACTAAGCAAAGAAAAACAAAGTAACTGAAGTGTTCAAGATAGAAAAAACAAACGAGTAATGAAGTGTTCAAGATAGAAAAAAAACAAAACAAAGTAACTGAAGAGTGTTCAAGATGTAAAAATAAAGTGTAAGTAAATATTCTCACTATACGTAGGTTCATGTGTATACATCGCTCAATCGCCCTCATTTCAAGTGGAGTTACGTTATGAGACAGCACTATCCGCGTGCTAACAGACTCTCATCACTGCCATCTGCATCCCCCAGTCTTTTTGCACCAACAACTTACAGGTTGCTTGCTAATATACTAGCACTGACATTACGACGCTTCTTCTCCTCCTCCATCTCTTTGTCCAACCGCATTCTCTTTTCTCTTCTTCTTCTTCTTCTTCTTTTCTTTTCTTTTGCTTTTTTTTTTCTTTCTTTCTTTTTTCTCTTTTCTTTCTTTTCACCCGCATTCTCTGCAGTTTTCGCATTCTTCTGTCACGTCATCCAACGGTTACCCAACATTCACATTTTGCAAAATTAGGTTCCATTTTCATGCTTTGTTCGGACATGCAAACATATTCATGTGCGTGTTCGCACGAGTGCATGCATGTACGCTGTCCCGATAATGCTTATGTTCGCACACTCGCATTGTTTCCATGTGTAGTGTTCATTATTAATAAACCGGCACAGTCACAGTTGAGAAAGAAAGCGCACAAGGGAAAAACACTTATTGACTGATGGCGGAATTTGCAGTTCATTGTATTGTGTATTGTGTTGTATTGTGTTGTGTTGTGTTGTGTTGTGTTGTGTTGTATTGTGTTGTGTTGTGTGTATTGTATTGTATGGTACTGTACTGTACTGTATTGTATTGCATTGTATTGTATTGTATTGTATTGTATTGTATTGTTTTATTGTGTTGTGTTCAGGAAGTTCTTTAAGTGCTCCATTAATTTCTGGGTCTGGAAGGTTCATCAGGTCTGCGCAGTCTCCTATGCTCGTGTTTTGAAAATGATTATTCTTCACTGCTTCTGAAATTCTTTCGGTTGGATTATGTTTTTGATTTGTTTGTGGTCACAAATTATTCTCGTTTAACTATTTATTCATTTTCATTGACTGATTGATTTTTAGTTTTATTGATTTTTGTACGTTTCAGTTTATCATGGAGAAATAAAGTTGATGACTTGAATTCACTTTCAGTTTCGGGTTGTTAAAAAAAAAGCGTCATAGGGTGTGGTGATACCATTATGCGCTACACCATAATATGCCATGGCGATGAGAATATGCGACTAATACGTGACAATTAACATGGCAAATGA